>CAWUFW010004109.1:1255000-1625492 GCA_963921515.1 Calotriton arnoldi
TAGAATCCGAAGTTCAGGGTCATTGCAGAGAGTCTATGCCAGAGGTGCATCATATGTCAGCAACGAAATCCAGGGAGAAAGACAGTTGTAAGTTGGGGACGGATTGGGAGAGAAGGAGGTCCATTTACCCGACTACAGTTCGATTTCATTGAGCTTCCCCCTTGCAACGGGCTGAAATATGTCCTAGTCATTGTATGCTTGTTCTCTCGTTGGGTGGAAGCCTATCCTACGAGAAGAAATGACAGCCTCACAGTAGCAAAACTATTGTTGAGAGAACTGATCCCTAGGTTTGGAATTCCAGTCACTTTGGAGACAGATAGAGGAACACATTTTAAAAATGAAGTAATTCGGCTGATAAGTGCAGCATTTAAAATTGAACAGAAGCTGCATTGTGCCTCTGGAGTGGTGGAGCAACTTAATGGCACTATAAAATCCAGGTTAGGGAAAGTGTATGAATCCACTTCACTGAAATGGCCTGATGCTTTACCCCTTGTACTAATGAGTCTGAGAAGCATCCCTGACAAAAAGACTGGATTGAGTCCTCATGAAATCCTCATGGGAAGAGCAATAAGACAGGCATATGTACCATCGAACAAATTGATAAATATATCTGATGATCTTGTGCTTGACTATTGCAGAGGATTGGCTGAACTGGTACATTCTGTGTCCCACCAGGTTGGAGAAGACGCCACAACAATACATCGAAATCAAGCTCATGATTTGAGTCCTGGTGAGTGGGTCTACATCAAGAAACATGTAAGAAAATCGTGTTTAAATCCGAGGTGGCATGGACCTCATCAAATCATCCTGGTGACGACAACGGCAGTGAAGTGTGCTGGCTTGCCAAATTGGATTAATGCGAGCGTTACCAAGCGAACCCTAGACCCACCTGAAAGATTGAAAGAGCCACAACCGGTAAATCAAAGACAAAGTTCAGTGGCTGATGTGTGTGAAACTGATGAATCTAGACAGACAGATTCAAATGAACCTACAGATGGTAAACAGCCAAGCACAAGTCGAGTAAAGGGGACGAAAGTTTCTAGGGTTCTAAAGACTGTTGTTGGACCAGAGGGAAGTAAGTTCACTGAAAATCCAGAAGAAAGTGAACTTCCGCCTGAACCTGATACAGGCGAAACTGTCGTTGAACAAGAAAAAAGTAAGCTCATAGATGACGCAGAAGAAAGTGAATTTCAAGTTGAACCAGAACTAGGTGAAACTATACTTGAACCAGAAGACAGTGAATTCACAGTTGAAAGGGAGGTTATTATAGAATCAGAAGAACAAGAAGAAACTGAAAATCAAAAGGAGAAGCAGCCAGTGGAAAGGGTAAATAAGAGAACATGTGAGCAAGATGAAGAAGGTGAAAACATAGTCAAAGTAAAGAAACCAAGCAGAGGAGATATTTGGCCAAAGGGGGTGAAAAGACTGAAGTACACCCTAGTAAAAAGAAGATTAAGAAAAAGACCAGAGCAGAGTAATGAAATATCCAGTCAAACAGATAGGGAAGAGTCGGGAAAAGAAACAGTACGAAAGACTCGAAGAGTGAAAATCCCAAGTAGAAAATACAGAGCACCTGAGTGGACGTACGTGTTTTTGGAAGAACTTGAAAGTCCAGATCCAAGAGAAGAAAAAGAAAGTTCTGACACTGAGCAAGTTGATGAAAGCAGACTAAGACCTCCTTAAAAGTATTTTGACAAAGTAAGGTGCAAACCTGATTCAAATAAAATAAAGATTCCAAAAACTGACTAAAGAAAAAGAATAGAAAAGGGTTGAAGAAGAAAGCCTTAAAATGAAAGATTTACACTATTATTTTTCTATTTTTTATAGATAAATTAGTTTTATATATATAAAGAAAAATGACTGAAGTAGAAGTGACTGAAGTTCCAAAACCTAATCTTAAACGTAGGTGTATTAAAGCTTGCTTATGTAGTGTCTTATTATTAACATTCATGTGGATAATATTAACTGTCCTTATACCCATACCAATGATAACTGACAAAAGAAACAATACTAATGATGTAACAAAAGAAAGGATGAATGATGTCACTAACGAAACCCCAAATACTAAATTAGTACCTTTAGAAGGAAGCGTTTTCCATCGTGATAAATCAATTAGTGATTTTTCATTAAATGTCTTTACCAAGTTACTCTACGAATATGTAGAAAGTATGAATGTGAGTAACTGTTATGTGTGCATGCAACTGCCTTCGTCTGTTTCTGAAGGAGTGACTTATCACCACCTTCCATTAACCTAAGGTGTGTCTTGTAGTATACTTACTAGCCTATTCTATGTGATGGGGAAGCTGGAATATCATTATTCTAATATAGACTTAGTATTTTCTGAGATACCTGTTATTAAAGAATTAAATAAGGTGTCTAGTGCCAAAAATGCACGATACATGGGGGAATGTTTTCATATTACTAAAACTTTAGATATAGAATATGCTTATAAGAACAATTTAACATGCAATTTAAGGGATTAAGAAAAATTGTTTGTAGAATTGGTGGAAAATAGAAGAGAAAGTTTCAAAAGAAAGCTGCTGAATAAAAGTCCCAAATACCACCATGGGATTTCAGGGAAGGGAGATATGAAAAGGGCGAGAGATACGCTGCAATGTCTCTGGACTGGTCACAAAAAGGGAAGATTTGTCTGTTTAGAACTAAGACTAATTATAATAATTATTTTATTGGTTCGAGTGAATGTGAACATACTTTTCAAATCACTGGAGGTTGGGGATTGAAAGGTGGAACAGATCCTGTCTATCCTGGAGTATATTATGTGTGTGGCAAGAAAGCATATTATAGGTTACCTGCACATTGGTATGGAAGTTGCTATATTTCTATTGTCTTTCCAAAGGTGTACCGCATGGACCAAAGCACACACACACTGAATGAAATAAAACAAGGACTAACACGTAACAAAAGAGCAAGTTTTTCAGAAATAGTAGGTGATAATTTTGGTGCACTGATACCCTCAGTTGGAGTCGTTCTGAATTCACACAAAATTCGAAAATTGTCCACTGTGGTTGATCGATTATCTACAGATACTGCTGGTGGATTTTTAATGATTGACACAGAGATCTCTGGGTAGGTCGCCCCCCCATCCGCACAGCGCCACCTGATCTGAGGCCCTCCTCCACCCGCAGGCTACCACCTGCGCCTCATCCCTGGTGGCCAGTGGTAGGCCGTAGGTAGGTTCTTGTCGTTGTGAGCGTCACTGTTACTGTCTTTCTCCTCTATATTTGCGCCCCCACTGTTTTTCCACTGTTTTGCCCTTCCGTTCTGTGCCCCCACTGCTGTGACTGTTTTTGTTCTGTGCCCCCACTGTTTTTCCACTGTTTTTGCCCTTCCGTTCTGTGCCCCCACTGCTGTGACAGTTTTCGTTCTGTGCCCCCACTGTTTTTCCACTGTTTTTGCCCTTCCGTTCTGTGCCCCCACTGCTGTGACTGTTTTCGTTCTGTGCCCCCTCTGCTTCCCCACAGTTTTTTGCCCTTCCGTTCTGTGGCCCCACTGCTGTGACTGTTTTCGTTCTGTGCCCCCACTGTTTTTCCACTGTTTTTGCCCTTCCGTTCTGTGCCCCCACTGCTGTGACTGTTTTCGTTCTGTGCCCCCACTGCTCTCCCACTGTTTTTGCCCTTCCATTCTGTGCCCCCACTGCTGTGCACTGTTTTTCGTTCTGTGCCCCCCTGTGCCCCTTTTTGATTTCTGTACCCCTTCGCCCTCCTGTTTCCCGCCGCTGTGTCCCCTGCGGCCCCGCCCCCTCGCTGACCACTCGCTGCCCCTGCCTCCCGCCTCCCAGCTGCTCCTCCCTCCCACCTCCCCATATATGGCGGCTTCTGCGCGGTGAGGTGAGCGACCCTTGACCTCTGGGTAGGTCGCCCCCATCCGCATAGCGCCACCTGTGCGTCCAGCTCCCTGCTGCTGCTGATCTGAGGCCCTCCTCCACCCGCAGGCTACCACCTGCGCCTCATCCCTGGTGGCCAGTGGTAGGCCGTAGGTAGGTTCTTGTCGTTGTGAGCGTCACTGTTACTGTCTTTCCCCTCTATATTTGCGCCCCCACTGTTTTTCCACTGTTTTGCCCTTCCGTTCTGTGCCCCCACTGCTGTGACTGTTTTCGTTCTGTGCCCCCACTGTTTTTCCACTGTTTTTGCCCTTCCGTTCTGTGCCCCCACTGCTGTGACTGTTTTCGTTCTGTGCCCCCACTGTTTTTCCACTGTTTTTGCCCTTCTGTTCTGTGCCCCCACTGCTGTGACTGTTTTTCGTTCTGTGCCCCCTCTGCTTTTCCACTGTTTTTTGCCCTTCCGTTCTGTGCCCCCACTGCTGTGACTGTTTTCGTTCTGTGCCCCCACTGTTTTTCCACTGTTTTTGCCCTTCCGTTCTGTGCCCCCACTGCTGTGACTGTTTTCGTTCTGTGCCCCCACTGCTCTCCCACTGTTTTTGCCCTTCCATTCTGTGCCCCCACTGCTGTGCACTGTTTTTTGTTCTGTGCCCCCCTGTGCCCCTTTTTGATTTCTGTACCCCTTCGCCCTCCTGTTTCCCGCCGCTGTGTCCCCTGCGGCCCCGCCCCCCTCGCTGACCACTCGCTGCCCCTGCCTCCCGCCTCCCAGCTGCTCCTCCCTCCCACCTCCCCATATATGGCGGGCGCGCCTAAGGCAAGCCCGTCTGCGCCCGTCCGCGCCTGGACCGCGCCCAGCGCCAGAACCCCTGGCCCCCGCATCCGCCACGAAGACCACCTCCGATACGACGCCAGCACCCTCATCGCTCTCAACCCAGGACGGACCTCCACCTGCTTCAATGCCACCCCGAAACGCACCCATGGTCCCTTCACCTGCTGGAACTGCAGCTTCATCTGCCTCGGAGAGCCCGAGACTCCCGCCAAGAAGGACCTCAACCATCTCCGGTGCATCCTACTAAACACCCGCTCCGCACGCAAACACGCCGTCGAGCTCTGGGACCTACTCGACACCGCATCACCGGACGTCGCCTTCCTGACAGAGACCTGGATGAACGAATCCTCCGCACCCGACATCGCCATAGCCATCCCCGACGGCTACAAGATCACCCGCAGAGACCGCACCAACGGAATCGGAGGAGGAATCGCCATTGTCCACAAAGACACCATCAGGGTCTCGAACAGCACCGACGACACTCTCAGCACCGCCGAACACATGCACTTCCAGATCCACACGGATCCCAACACCACCGTAAGAGGCACCCTCATCTACAGACCCCCGGACCCCGACCCCAGTTCAGCGACTCCATCGCCGACTTCATCAGCACGCACGCCCTGACCTCCACCGACTACATCCTCCTCGGAGACCTGAACTTTCACCTGGAGAACAACAACGACAGCAACTCCTCCACCCTGATCGACAACCTCGCCAACCTCAGACTGAAACAGCTCGTCACGACGCCGACCCACATCGCCAGACACACGCTCGACGCCATCTTCTCCTCAAGCTCCCACGTCTCCTTCAGCCACACCTCCGAACTCACCTGGACCGACCACCACTGCATCCACTTCACCTTCCGGAAACCCGCCGCACACCACCGCACCCTACAGATCCCCGCAGATGCTGGAGCAAAGTCACCGAAGACCAACTCCAGACAAACCTCGCACTCAGCCCACCCACCGACCCTCCAACCCGCCGCCGCCGCCCGCAATCTCAGACGATGGATGGACGACTGCGCCAACACCTTAGCCCCGCTGAAAAAAACAACCTACAAAGACACCAGCCAGAGAGCCAGCTGGTTCACCCGGAACTCCTAGCATCCAAGCGCACCTGCCGGAAACTGGAGAACAAATGGCACAGCGAGAAGACGCCGGACAGCCGTGCAGCCCACAAAGACGCCATCCGCAACCACCATCACCTCATCAGGTCCGCCAAGAGGACCTCCTTCAAAGACCGCCTCGACAACAACGCACACAACAGCAAGGAGCTCTTCAGCATCGTGAAGGAACTCTCCAACCCCAGCTCCAACGCCAACGACATCCCGCCATCGCAAGCCCTGTGTGATTCCCTCGCCACCTTCTTCCACCGCAAGATCGCTGACATCCACAACAGCTTCGACTCCCGGATGACCCCAACAGGCCCCAACACATCAGACTTGCCGCACCCCATCGACCATGACCCCCTGACAGCCTGGGTCAACGTGAACACCGAGGACACAATCAAGACCATGGGCACAATCCACTCCGGCTCCCCATCAGACCCTTTTCCACACCACATCTTCAACAAAGCCGGCAGCTCCATCGCACCCCACCTGCGCAACGTCATCAACCTCTCCTTCGAGACCGCGACCTTCCCAGAGAGTTGGAAACACGCCGAGATCAACGCCCTACTCAAAAAACCCAAGGCGGACCCGAGCGACCTCAAGAACTTCAGGCCCATCTCCCTGCTTCCATTCCCAGCTAAGGTCATCGAGAAGATCGTCAACAGACAGCTCACCCGCTACCTCGAAGATAACAGCATCCTGGACCCCTCCCAGTCAGGATTCCGCAGCAACCACAGCACCGAGACCGCCTCGTCGCCGCCACAGACGACATCAGGATCCTGCTGGACAACGGCGAGACGGGCGGCCCTCATCCTCCTGGACCTCTCCGCCGCCTTCGACACTGTCTGCCACCGCACACTACGCACACACCTCCACGACGCAGGGATCCGAGACAAGGCCCTGGATTGGACCACCTCCTTCCTTTCCGGCAGAACCCAGAGCGTCCGCCTCCCCCCATTCTGATCCGAAGCCTCCGAGATCATCTGCGGCGTACCCCAGGGATCTTCCCTCAGCCCGACACTGTTCAACATCTACATGGCTCCACTCGCACGCATCGCCCGACAGCACGACCTCAACATAATCTCCTATGCCGACAACCCTCAACTGATCCTCTCCCTCACCAGGGACCCCCTCACCGCCAAATCCAACCTCCACGAAGGAATGAAAGCCGTCGCCAACTGGATGAAGTGCAGCCGACTTAAGCTGAACACAGACAAGACGGAGATCCTCATCCTCGGCTCCAACCCATCAGCCTGGGACGACTCCTGGTGGCCCTCGTCACTAGGGGTACCCCGACACCAACCGACCACGCACGCAACCTGGGAGTCATCCTCGACTCAACGCTCACCATGACCAAGCAAGTCAATGCAGTCTCCTCCTCCTGCTTCAACACCCTCCGCATGCTCCGCAAGATCTACAGGTGGATCCCGACAGACACGAGAAGAACAGTCACCCAGGCCCTCGTCAGCAGCAGACTCGACTACGGAAACGCCCTCTACGCAGGAGCCCCGACCAAGCTCATCAAACGACTGCAAAGAATCCAAAACGCCTCTGCACGCCTGATCCTCGACATTCCACGCCACAGCCACATCACCCCCCACCTGAAAAACCTGCACTGGCTCCTCATCGACAAGAGAATCTCCTTCAAACTCCTGATCCACGCACACAAGGCACTCCACAAAACCGTCCCAGCCTACCTCAACAGTCGACTCTCCTTCTACGTTCCCAACCGTCAGCTCCGCTCTGCCGACCTCTCCCTGGCCACCGTCCCGCGCATCCGGAGAACCACCACCGGAGGCAGATCCTTCTCTCACCGGGCCCCCAAGATCTGGAACACCCTTCCCCTCAACCTACGACAGACCCAAGACCTGCTGACCTTCAGGAGACGACTCAAGACCTGGCTATTCGACCAGTAGCGGCAACACCCCCCCTCCTCTCCCTCAGCGCCTTGAGACCCTCGCGGGTAAGTAGTGCGCTTTACAAATCTTGTGATTGATTGATTGAGAGATGGTTGCAATCAGATCAATGGTTTTACAAAATCGACTTGCCCTTGATATCTTATTGGCAAAAGAGGGTGGAGTCTGTGGAATGTAGAAAGTTCAACACTGCTGCACTTATATCCCTGATAAAAGTAATGGAATTGAGGGATATATAAGGAATATTACAAAATTACATACAGATTTGACCTAACTGGAGGTTCATGGTGTTTGGGAGAAACTTGGTAAGAGTTTTTCCTCAATAAGTAATTGGTTTTCAACTTTTGGAAGTAGTCTATTAGGAAAAGTAATAATGCCAATAGTTTCAATAGTAGTCATAGCTTTGGTGATAATAACGGCATATAAATGTTGTAAGTGGGGGGGAGAAAGAAAAGAAATAACAGAAATAACAAGTAGAAGAAGAGCAAGGAAGAGAAAAAGAGAAGAAATAGAGTTAGAAGAGATGAAAGGAGAATACTATTATTTAATGAAAGTTTTAGATGAGGGTACCATAAAAAGAGAGAAGAATACAGAAATATAAATGATAAAAAATGGTACTCGGTATGGTAGGTATTTTATGATGGCTCCTAAAAGCCATCAGAGGGGGGAATTGATGGAGCAGGATTTCGCAAAATTTAAACCTGCTCGGACCAACACCCCCATAATACATACTAACAGTAAGTAGATCTGATTAAAAATCTAATATGCACCCACATAAAAATATGGGAATTGCTTTGCGCATGCCTGAATTAATTCGTAAATGAATAATAGGTATTAATCTTGTGTTGTGAAAAATAAACAAAGAAGTTGCAAGAGTAGGCCGCATGAACATCAGTGCTTGCACGTTGCATCCTGCTTCAAAAGGTTAATTATTAATTCCGCTTTTGCACTAGGCTTATGCTAGGTAATCATAATGGGGAAGTAGTGCAAGGTGCACGGGGAACAGTGAGGGTTTCATTATCATATAATTAATATTTGTTCGTTTTCATTTACTTCAGCCTACGAAATGAAGCTCCATCTTGGAAAAAATGATGTGACAGGGAGGGGGAAGTTTCCTCGGAGCGAGTCTACTCTGACATGAGGCCCGCAAGTTGTCCTGAGCATTACAAAATGACATGAAGGAGTGAAGGCCAAAGCATCAGTTAACTGCCAAAACCCAGTTCCCAAGTGTGTGACCGGGGACGTACTCTGCTGAAATATGAACTGAATAAAGAAGAATGTAATAAATGTATCAATATATGGGAAACGAATGAATAAATTAAAGTTTGGATCATGGGAACCTTTCTGCACAATAAAGTTGTTGAATAAAGTGCAAAGTCATAGTGGCATGATCATGACACCACTCAAACCCACCAATCCCTGCTTGAATTGAATGTGAAATGCAACATTAAGTGGGTTGGTCCAGTCACTCTTAGGGTATAACTGGGGTACCTTTAAGGGGGTGTTTAGTGCGAGAGGGAGAGGAGTCTTGGGCAGGCAGGAGAGAGGAGGCAGATGCGTCGCTGATCGTCGGTTTTTCGGAGAGGCCTAGCTGTTTTTTTCTATCCTGTCCTATACCTGACTGAAATCCTGGTATTCCTCGAATATCTTTGGGAAACCTTCATCATCTCCTGGGCTCAGGGGGTGGTAATCCCTACAGACCAATAAGTTTGTATTTAGCCTATGTTGTTCCCAACATTAATGTATTTTGTCTCTGAATCTTTACTCTCTCCACCTATCCACTCCGTCAACAAAATATTGATATGTATTATTTTTAGATGAACCTGTTGTCTCTTCATCTATCTTTCCGTTAGGTATTATATTGTTTGGCAAAATCATTCTGCTGAACTCTTTTGTCTCTTACTCTATCCACTCCTTCATTGCACGATGTCATTATAGAATGAGTCTAATGTAAATTGCATCATTTCTCTGACCATGTGGTTCGGTGTTTGTTATTGTAACCTGATGCAGTTGAGCATTTATTTTTGAAATAGAGAGTCTGTCATTAATCGATAATGCTGAATGAGTTAGTGTCCTATCATTACCATCAACTACTCAACTAATTGGTCCATCGACCAAGAAGAGGAAGAGTTGATATTTATAAATGTTATTTTAAATAGATGAATGGGAGTTTTAAGAAATAAGAGATGAACAGAAAATAATTGACCCCAGCGCATCAGGGATACTGGGTGAATGTGTATGGGCCACTGAAGTGAATTTGTGAAGTATCAATCCCTGAACAATTATTGGTATTGGCGCTGTATCAGTTACTTTGGTAGCAGGAACGGTTATTATTGATTAGTTTGGTAATGATTATTGGTTATTGATTATATGTTTTAACATGTAAAGATAATGTCAGGTTCTATGTTGTCTAGAACTACAGGTACGGAGATACCTGAGGAATCCTGGGAAGGAATCTGCTGGAAGCAGGCAGAAGAAGAGTGTGGTAAAGAAGCCACACTGCAGAAGTACTTTGTCTGTTGTAATAATACCTAAAAGGGCTGTAGGTGTTATATTTAGGGAATTTCATATGTGAGTAGGGTGTCTGAATAGTGAAGGGTCCACGTCCGAAACTCTAGCCTTATTTCCAGGAGAATAGCAAGACTCCTTTTCACGCCAAAAAGTCCTCTTGTGAAATTCTGGTTTTATCCCTAAAGGAGTAATAGGTCCACCTGGAGCTTGTCTGAAGGGCAAAAATAGCTCTGGTCGTTATTAAGACCCGTAGTGAGAAAATCTTTTGAAGAGTGAAAACTATCTCTTTACTTAGTGAAACAGACAAAGTAGCATTGTTTTATGTTTTCACAAACAGAATTCGATTGAGAAAAGCTCAGAAAAATATTGCCGTAAAATTTTGTAAAGGGAGGGTCAGTAGAAGGAGTAATACTGACGTCAGAAAAAGCCGCGCTGACATTGGCCAGGCAGCGGACGTGCACAGGACTGTGATTGGTTGGTTGGTGTGAGTTGCACTAGCATTGGTTAAGACTTCGCTTACGAAGCAGGACTGTGATTCGTTGGTTGGTGTGAGCCGCGTTGGAATAGGATGAAAGTTAATCAATAGAGTGAGTAGAATTACGGGAAAAATTGTTTTTGTTGTACATGATCAGACCCATTAGTGGTGGAAGTCAGAAAATGAAGTTAAGGCAGAAAATAAAGAATTTTTTCAAGAAAGATAAACCAATTGTGAATAGAGAGGGAATTCCGATTCCGCCTCCAAAGACACCTGCTTCCTTTATGATGTTATAACGAGGATATCATACATGTATGTGGGTGGAAAATTGGATTGAGTATACGAAAGGCGATGGTGTTTTAGCTTTCCCACAACATGGTAGTTTTAATGTGAGGATATTGCAAAATTGGAAAACCGAATGAATTCATTAGTCCCAAATCATAGATTGACTCAATACGAAGCATTGGAAGAATGGGAAGTGGAAGCATTTGAGAGAGAAAAGTATAGAATTGGTAACAGAGGTTACAGGAGTATGATGTTTAGATACCCTTTTGAAAGCAGGGACGAAAAGTTGAAAAGAACGAGAAGAGCCGTAGTAACGGAAGGGTTGTATCCAGTTTTAACAGTTGATGAGCAGACGGGAAGTAAATGTAAGGAGAAAAGAAATCATTTAGAGACTCCAAGTGTAGGGGGTGATATGAATGAGTCGGATGATGATGAATTGATACAAGTTATCAAGAACAAAAGACCTCCGCCGTATGAAGAAAATTTAGAGGTCGTGACTCCAAGTGCCCCACAATTGGGAACTCTGTTAACTCAAAAAATTACAGAAATAGCGAAAGTGATGAAGGAGAATGAAGCAAAATATTTGAATAAGGCCAGATTAGAACAAGTTCCGAAAATAAATCAGTTAAATTTGAATTCAGAAGCCTTGACGGTACCGGTAACGATTGGTCCTGTAGTACCATTGTTTGGAGATAGACAGAATGTAACTAAAGTCCATGCATTAGTGGTGCCTAGTAGTAGCATCAGGAGCAGTGCAAGTGGGAAGGGTCAGGAAAATGTGAGCAATACATTGCTAGATCTCCCGATTAATGATCTGATAACTGAGACCCCACAAGGAAATGTTCAATGTGAGCCTAGAAGAGTAGGACTACATGATACTTCAGTAGCAGGGAGTTCTGCAGGTCCCTCACCAGAAGAGTTAAACAATTTGATAAAAGAAATGACAAAGCCAAAACAACAATCTCAGAGTATAAATGTAAGCCAATTGAAGGTTGACTTGGAAGAGATGATTATTGGAACATTAAGCCCTGACAGATTAGGAACTTATCATGATGAAGAATTGTTATTTTTATGTAAAAGTATTACCTGGAGGGCAAAGAACTTGCATGAACTGTTCCCATGAGGCACAGGGTCAGACTGATTTGCATATGGCCATGTCTGAACTGGGGTGGTGGAGTGAGCTAAAGAATGATGATGGATTAAACCCAGATCAGTTGACTGGGGTGAGTGTTTGATTGGCTCAAGCGTTCCGTCCATCATCCCCTTTTGTATCGCTTTGTTCGCCCTAAGTTGGCGGGGGTATGCCCAGACGTGGGTCCTCTGCTCACTTAGCCACTGGATTCAAGCAAGCCTGGCTGATGACGGCTGGAATGCCAGAAACCGGTCCTAGGATGCTTGTTTCCGGTCCAGGGAAGACATGGCTTGGCAGTTCGGGCTGTACTGTTCCCATGAGGCACAGGGTCAGACTGATTTGCATATGGCCATGTCTGAACTGGGGTGGTGGAGTGAGCTAAAGAATGATGATGGATTAAACCCAGATCAGTTGACTGGGGGTGAGTGTTTGATTGGCTCAGCTGCTCCGTCCATTATCCCCTTTTGTATCGCTTTGTTCGCCCTAAGTTGGCGGGGTATGCCCAGACGTGGGTCCCTTGCTCACTTTGCCACTGGATTCAAGCAAGCCTGGCTGATGACGGCTGGAATGCCAGAAACCGGTCCTAGGATGCTTGTTTCCGGTCCAGGGAAGACATGGCTTGGCAGTTCGGGCTGTACTGTTCCCATGAGGCACAGGGTCAGACTGATTTGCATATGGCCATGTCTGAACTGGGGTGGTGGAGTGAGCTAAAGAATGATGATGGATTAAACCCAGATCAGTTGACTGGGGGTGAGTGTTTGATTGGCTCTAGCTGCTCCGTCCATCATCCCCTTTTGTATCGCTTTGTTCGCCCTAAGTTGGCGGGGTATGCCCAGACGTGGGTCCCTTGCTCACGTTGCCACTGGATTCAAGCAAGCCTGGCTGATGACGGCTGGAATGCCAGAAACCGGTCCTAGGATGCTTGTTTCCGGTCCAGGGAAGACATGGCTTGGCAGTTCGGGCTGTACTGTTCCCATGAGGCACAGGGTCAGACTGATTTGCATATGGCCATGTCTGAACTGGGGTGGTGGAGTGAGCTAAAGAATGATGATGGATTAAACCCAGATCAGTTGACTGGGGGTGAGTGTTTGATTGGCTCAAGCGCTCCGTCCATCATCCCCTTTTGTATCGCTTTGTTCGCCCTAAGTTGGCGGGGGTATGCCCAGACGTGGGTCCCTTGCTCACTTTGCCACTGGATTCAAGCAAGCCTGGCTGATGACGGCTGGAATGCCAGAAACCGGTCCTAGGATGCTTGTTTCCGGTCCAGGGAAGACATGGCTTGGCAGTTCGGGCTGTACTGTTCCCATGAGGCACAGGGTCAGACTGATTTGCATATGGCCATGTCTGAACTGGGGTGGTGGAGTGAGCTAAAGAATGATGATGGATTAAACCCAGATCAGTTGACTGGGGGTGAGTGTTTGATTGGCTCAAGCGCTCCGTCCATCATCCCCTTTTGTATCGCTTTGTTCGCCCTAAGTTGGCGGGGTATGCCCAGACGTGGGTCCCTTGCTCACTTTGCCACTGGATTCAAGCAAGCCTGGCTGATGACGGCTGGAATGCCAGAAACCGGTCCTAGGATGCTTGTTTCCGGTCCAGGGAAGACATGGCTTGGCAGTTCGGGCTGTACTGTTCCCATGAGGCACAGGGTCAGACTGATTTGCATATGGCCATGTCTGAACTGGGGTGGTGGAGTGAGCTAAAGAATGATGATGGATTAAACCCAGATCAGTTGACTGGGGGTGAGTGTTTGATTGGCTCAAGCTGCTCCGTCCATCATCCCCTTTTGTATCGCTTTGTTCGCCCTAAGTTGGCGGGGGTATGCCCAGACGTGGGTCCCTTGCTCACTTTGCCACTGGATTCAAGCAAGCCTGGCTGATGACGGCTGGAATGCCAGAAACCGGTCCTAGGATGTTTGTTTCCGGTCCAGGGAAGACATGGCTTGGCAGTTCGGGCTGTACTGTTCCCACGAGGCACAGGGTCAGACTGATTTGCATATGGCCATGTCTGAACTGGGGTGGTGGAGTGAGCTAAAGAATGATGATGGATTAAACCCAGATCAGTTGACTGGGGGTGAGTGTTTGATTGGCTCAAGCTGCTCCGTCCATCATCCCCTTTGTATCGCTTTGTTCGCCCTAAGTTGGCGGGGTATGCCCAGACGTGGGTCCCTTGCTCACTTTGCCACTGGATTCAAGCAAGCCTGGCTGATGACGGCTGGAATGCCAGAAACCGGTCCTAGGATGCTTGTTTCCGGTCCAGGGAAGACATGGCTTGGCAGTTCGGGCTGTACTGTTCCCATGAGGCACAGGGTCAGACTGATTTGCATATGGCCATGTCTGAACTGGGGTGGTGGAGTGAGCTAAAGAATGATGATGGATTAAACCCAGATCAGTTGACTGGGGGTGAGTGTTTGATTGGCTCTAGCTGCTCCGTCCATCATCCCCTTTTGTATCGCTTTGTTCGCCCTAAGTTGGCGGGGGTATGCCCAGACGTGGGTCCCTTGCTCACTTTGCCACTGGATTCAAGCAAGCCTGGCTGATGACGGCTGGAATGCCAGAAACCGGTCCTAGGATGCTTGTTTCCGGTCCAGGGAAGACATGGCTTGGCAGTTCGGGCTGTACTGTTCCCATGAGGCACAGGGTCAGACTGATTTGCATATGGCCATGTCTGAACTGGGGTGGTGGAGTGAGCTAAAGAATGATGATGGATTAAACCCAGATCAGTTGACTGGGGGTGAGTGTTTGATTGGCTCAAGCGTTCCGTCCATCATCCCCTTTTGTATCGCAGAGTATAAATGTAAGCCAATTGAAGGTTGACTTGGAAGAGATGATTATTGGAACATTAAGCCCTGACAGATTAGGAACTTATCATGATGAAGAATTGTTATTTTTATGTAAAAGTATTACCTGGAGGGCAAAGAACTTGCATGAAAAAATATCTGAAGCAGCTAGTGAGTATGGAGTAGACATAGAAAAATCAAAGGTGTTACAAAAATCATAAAGGTTGGCTTTTACTGACAAGGATTTGGAAAGTTTGAATGCTTCGGGAAAAAGGTTACAGATAAAAGAGATAATTAATATTCTGAAGAAATGGGGAGATGTAGATCGTTGGAAAGTTAGATGGTCTAAAAGGAAGGAAGATGCAGCAAATAAATGAGTGACTATGTTTCCTATGAAAGAGACGGAACAGGTTGAAAGGGCGTGTCCAATGAGAGAAGTACCAAGTGGTGGATATGTACATGTTCCATAGTCAAGCTAAGATATATTATCTTTTACAAATGATTTTCCCAGATTGAGAGAAAAAATGGTTGAATGGTACAAGCATGTAGATAGGTTTGTAAAGGTGTCAAAAGTTTTTCTAAAAGATTTGGATGGTTTAATTGATATTGTTGTTCCCGCTGACTTATGGACAGACTGTAAGATTACTGTTGATTGGCCAAAAGAAGAATACCCTAGAGATCCTAAAACAGGTGCACCATCAGAAGAAGTAATGAAAAAGTACAATCAGGTAATCACTTTCTTGAAGGGAAAGATTTCCCCAAAAGAAACTGATTGGGTTAAGATTGACAGAACTACTCAGGAACCAAAGGAGTCAGTACACGCCTATTATGAGCGTTTACTACAGGTATTTAAACAATATAGTGGTTTTGAAAATATTGGAGACAAAGATATGGGACATTTTGTGTATTGTTTTGTGTTCGGACTGAGGCCTGAAATTAGCAACATGATTCAACAGCATTACATTTGCTGGCAAAGCAAGACAGTGGATGAAATCCTACGGTACGCAAAGTATTGTAGTGATGAAATTGACAGTCAGCATAAAAAGTTATAGGAGAAAATGATGTGGGCACAAGTGAAGGTAGCAGAACAACAAGAAAACAACAATAATCAAACAAGTGGACAGAATCAGAATGGGCAGAATTATAATGGAAGTAAAGGAAAGGGAAAAATGAATAAGGTAGAAGCTATGAAGAAATTTCCTTGTCATGCGTGCAGAAAGTTTGGACATTGGAGGAATGAGTGTAGAACTGTTAAGAAGAATAATGGGGGAAATCAAAATTTAATTTCACAGATGCAGAATGAGGAGGGTGCAAGTCTACAACAGCAGCCGGAGATAGTTACGCCAAAACAAGAAACAAGGGAGACCCTACTCACGAGGACCCAGGGTGGTAAATTTATTAGCAGAAACAACGGTTCCTGTGGATTAATAAAGTGATGTATACTGATATGTGTATGCACAATCGCAGTAAAAAGGGTTAGGATGATGTCAAAAGGAGAAGAGACCATATACACCTTTGTTTTTGACAATCAATTCTTATGTTTATAAAAAGGTTAATCCAATATATACAAAAAGTAATAAAAAAGTAGTGCGTGGTGTCCCCAGTGAGACTGGAACCTAAAATAATAATGACATATTTGTGACATATGTGCGTGGTTTCCAATTTTTCATAAAGTCGACCATTACAAAATATACAGAGTATACATCGCGTCTTTATGCAATGAAGAAGGCCCTGGTTAATGGTTCGCTTAGTTGTTTGTCGACGATGTTTCGACCCTTTGTGCAATGTATGATCTCTTCAGGACCTAGGAATGTAGGGACATCTAAAGGGAGAAGGAGACTATTAGTATGTGGCCAAGGTAATAGCAACATATCTACTACCCTCACATTGGGGTAAGGGTTTGAATAATAGCACACAATGCAATATGGTTACAATGTTGATACTGACTCTTACTATTCCGGTTCCTCTCTAATGCACCTCATTTTCCTTCTCACATATGCAGTACCCGGCCGGGTCCCATGTGAGTATCCTTTTCTTCTTTCTTTCACTTACCTGTGGCACACATCCATCACACGGCTGCGCAATCACTCTCTCAGGTATTACTTGACGCTTGGCGCTCCAATTTCCAGCTATGTTGCTATTACCTTGGCCACATACTGATAGTCTCCTGTTGCGGGGATTCTGCACATATACAGAACTATGCGCAGGAAAACAGGACCTCGGTGTATAGTGGTGTACCAACCATACACCTTAGTACCCAAAATCCCAATCTGACTAGCTATAGTGTCTCATTCGTTCTCCGTACTACAGCGAAGCTGCCAATGATTAGACATCCCAGAACACGGACTCTTTCAGGAATCGCGGGAGCAAGAACACTCTTTCATTACTCACTCATACTCTGTCCACAACGTGCGTATTAAGAGACACAGTATAGTTTAAAATGTTTATTTCAACTATCGTGCTCTAAGACACAGTACACGTGCCAGTACTAGCAGCATAATGCATAAAGATAAAACAGCAAGCATGGTTACAATTCCATAGAATACAAACGGGGACAGCATTTTATAAAGACAGTGGATATAGGACTAAAATGCCTGACCACCCTCCCCGTGCTAGTAACTAGTTTATTATAAAAATAGAAGACCTCTGGGCTTTGTCAGGGGGACCCCATACCTCAAGAACTAGATGCAAGAGTTACATCATCGGACAAGCACAGCTCTTCTCCCTGGAAAGGCTTTTCTCCAAGTGCCTTCAACAGTGAGTTCACAATATTAAAAGCACACGAATTTCTCCGGTGCAGCTGTATGTCATGTTATGTCTAAGTGCGAGGGGCTGACCAGAGCAGTAAAAACAAGGAACGTTGTTTTTCGACCTTGTACATTGTGTGCAGACGAAAACCACAGAGAACATGAGAAAAGGTGAAAGGCAGAAAGGCAGACAGTTCTAATGTGAACGGTCACAAGCAGAGTGTGGAAAAACAAAGTCACAGAGTAACGTGTGCAAAGGAGGCATCATGGCAGCTAGGCCTAAGCTAACTTAGCAATGTCGACAATGAGGCCACAATCCACACTACACCCTCCCCTGGTCAGTCCATAGGTCAAGACATAGGACGAAAACAGAGTTCGAATAGATGTAGCAGAACGTAAATGTCTATAGGTGGGAAATGTCCTTTTGAAGGAAAGGGAGAGTAAAAAAAAAAAAAAACGTTGGAGAAAAAAAATCCCAGATAGAGCCAGACAACAGGTCACTCAAAGACAATAAAAAAATCCAGCTATGCAGTTCATTGAGAGTCAATGCAAGTAATCCATCAGAGTGTATGCGCAGAAAACTGCAACAACTTCCAAAAAGACGTCATTGTCATCGTTTGAAAAAAGAGATGCCATCCAATTCAACAAATCAAAACTGCATTCATGCTTCTCATAATAGGGAGCAGCGATCAGCATTGCGGGACAACTTGCGTGATACTCGATATAACTTCGTTGTAGGAGAGTCTGAGCAGCCGCCCAGATATCCCATCGCGCCAAGACTCCAAGTGCAGCCGCACGCGCCATTAATCCAGCACCGGAACATTCCTGTTCATGTGCCACTAAGGGGCACATCAACTGGTCGAAATCCGGGTCCGAACAAGACGTATTGGAGATGCAAATATCCAAGGACCAAGAGAATGGACATCGTAAGCAGGACATCACTGGTTGCACGCAAGTGAAATACGCAAAGCGAAAAGATAGTCTATAAGTCACGCTGAGGGTTGCCAGCGGCAGGACGCCGAAGCTGTCAATCATGCGGTCACTGAGCATCCGCAGTCGCCCTGGGTTGTGTAGGGCCACAAGTGGTGCAGCCATTGCGCCACAGACAAAGTAAAAGCAATACGCCAGCAACTATGGCTAGGATCAATGGGAAGCCGCCAAAGACGCTGGAAAAAATTGAATGAATAAAAGCCGGAATTACACCAAATATAGTCTGAAAGGAGGTCAGAAGGCCAGAGCCCACAACTTTAAAAAAGTGTACAAGACCTGCTGTATTTGATGCATTAAATATACGGTGAATCAGTTCAACGAAATGTTGGGGGAGGTTAGTGTTAAAAAGGGCCTGTATCTCACTGTGGGCGCTGGCCACCTGGAGGACGAAGGTCTCCCGTGCGGAAGTGAGCATAACCTCCTGGTTTAATAATAGCGCCTTTATTCTGCTCAATTTATTGAAATCCGCCATCAAAGTCGGTATGTAAGGCCAGATGGAACTATCTAACTTCCCACGCAGGGGTGGAAAAAGTACATTTTTAAGCACACTACGCGTTGCGAAACAGTTACTATGTAGGGTATGCCAGCCTGCAAACCACAGCAATCCTGATTATTCAAAAGCAGATAGCTACCATTAGTAAGCATAGTGAAAGTAGGTGATATAACAGGAGCAGGAATGCCCTTTAAAACACAAGCAAGATTCGGGGCAGAAACATTACAAGCCCCGTGCAATTTAATGTTTTTACAAACAAGGGAATGACCCACTGTAGAATCGCAAGACTCCCCTGTGAGAAATACCTCCTTGTCATCCCTAAGGCATCTGTATGTGAAAGGTAGGGACCAGAGTTTGTGCAAAAAGGCACTGCCCAAAGGCACGAAACGGCCAACAGGATAATGTTTCATGCATGAACTAAATTCAAGTAAAGAAAAAGGCAAAGCGATAACCCCGTGTACTAGCCACACTGCAGAGTCAGTCTCCGCCACAGATAATGGTAAAGGATCTATTTTTTCGATATGTACAAGAGTGTATGTTGCATCTTTCATGGACATGAACTGCTGTTTCTCAGTTAAATTAAACGGCAAGAACAAGGCAGATGTGTTTAAAAATGCCATGGAACCATCCCCATTTTCAGTGTCTGCAAAGTCCATGCAAACTGCATAACTGAACGCAATTGATTTTGACCATGATATAACACAGACACGTCATCCTGTACTATATCAACAACAGTTGAAACAATATTCTCTAATGTGTAAATGCAGGAAGACAGGGTGTTAATACTATTGTCGACAACAGCAAGCACTTTTTCTAGATTTGCTTGATCTACTTCCCGTAAACGGGAAGCAGCTTCTATTTGTGAAAGCTTCCAGATTTCATTGTAAGTCGCATAAACAAATCTTTTAGGTCTTGGACCTCGAGGTCCCAAAACAAAATCGGCCAGATCGATGTTGTCTGATAGGAGAGATAAATGTTGTTTTATGGAATCTAATGTAGAGTGCTGCAACCACTGTTTACATAATTTACCAACTGAATATGTCGTAACCGTACGTGATTCAGAAAACCGTGGATCTGGTCTATCCGGTTTGTAACCCGGAGCAGAGTTATGAAAACGCAGTTGGCATGCATTAGATGCTATGGGCCACACTAACCAGGCCGACCGATCTAGTGCAGAGGCATTAAACGAATTATTTTGAAACAACGCTTGCAAAGTTTCAAGGGAAATATTTAAATGCAAGCTTCTGTTCGGCCAGGAAGACAATGCAGGAGTGGAGGGTGTATTCAATTGTTTGGAAGTTGTCAAACCCAAACATGTTGTTTGATATATAGTACTGTTTAAAAATAACATTTGTGTGGGGATAAGGCAAGCACGGTGCAAAGCCTCTGTACCGCGTACCTGCTAAGATTCAGTGCCCCAAATAGATTTCAAGTCAATGGTGTTTTTCCAGTGCTCATAGCCACCTACAGCTAACGCGTCTAGAAAGGAACTGGAATATAGCAATTTGGTGTGTGTCAACATTACCTTTGGATTTGAAGAAATGTTCAATTTAAAATAATAGGACCCTGGGTTAGATCTGTCAAAGTCTGTGAAGTAGGTAAATTTATTTATCAGTGTTCGAGAGCTACCTTGCAGAGGGGTTGGGCAATGTTCCCATTGGGTGTAATTGAATCTACCTCGAATTGTACTGGGTTTATGCAGAAAATGGTTGCCGTAATGCTGGTAACAATACAAATCGGCATAATTAGCAGAATTTAAGTACAAATCCTCAGCGTTAAAAGCAGCATAATATTTCAAATCAGAAAATAACGATTCAATGGCATACACATCCCAATCATCTGAAGGAATATTCCTTTTTACCACATCACCCATGGAAACACGAAGCACATTAGGAACATTAATAATTTCTGTCGGTCCATGAATTTGGAAACTCACTGCATCCCATACGATGCCATCTGCAACTGGAAAGGCGGAAATGTTCACAAATGTGTGGTCACGCTTCATGATGTGAGAAGAAGAATGCGGAGCTAAAGTTCCAGCCACAGAGTTCACCGCAGAGCGTTCTGGCAAGTAGTGACCATTGATGAGCAAGAAAAAACTGTCACAAAGCCAATGGACATGAACAGGAAAATCAGGAATAGCACCAACCAGATGTATGTCCATGGAGGGACCAAAAAATAGTCTCTGAACCAGGATACAAAAATACTGAATTTGGTCGGGATAAATGATGAGGTGGATGACGAATCAAAGGAAAAACGAGTAGGGTTCAGTGGTGTTGTAGGCAAATGAGCCACTGACTCACTTGCGGGGTAAGTATACTCGGTTTCCTCGTTGCAGGAGGAAGCCGGGAGGTTGAGCAGGCGATCTGGCAAAGCGACCCTCTCAATGGCAACATCAGCGCCTGTGGAGACTGGTGGCCCACGAACAGGATTTCTTGAAATTGCTGTACATGATACCCCACGTGTTACATTATTCAGGATCTGTCAGATGTTGTAGCTTGACATTGTCCACTGAGATGTATCCGTTGTCTTTGCGACCAGGAAGCGGTGGTAAGATGACTGTACGAGTACCCTTCAAGCCAAGAACTGGAACCGGTGCACGATAAGTGGGGCCAAATTCTTTTTTGTTCTCCACCTTCTCTCGGACCAGATCTCCAATATTTGGAAGCCAGCCGGCAACCAGAATCTGCAACACAGCGTCAGTGGCTGAAGGTAAGTGTTCATTTGCAAGTCTGTCACGGGTCTCTTGTAAGTCCTGCAACATAGTAGAATGATTATCTACGTCAAAGATTGCGGCATTCGCCGCCAAGTCTTGACCATCATGGTCTGGCACAAACATCTGTATGCCAAAGCGCATTTCGTATGGGGTCCGCCCACCCAGAGATCTTCTAGGGAAATTATTAAGTGCACGTTGCACGCCATACAAGTGGGCCAGCCAGTTCCTGCCAGTACCTAAGACTCTAGCTGTCAAGTATTGTTTTAAGTCACGGTTCATTCGCTCCACAATTGAGTTGCCCTCAGGCCTGTATGGAGACGAAAATTGCACCAGCACCCCCATAGACCTCATCGCGTCCTTGTACGCCTTAGAGGCGAACGCTGGACCTTGGTCAGAATGGAAGGTGCTACAGGCAAAAATTCCCACAAAGACACGCAAATCCCTGATGACATTTCGAGCGTCAGCACTGCGTTGTGGCCAAACCCAGATGAAACGTGTGCACGAATCAACTGCAACCAAGATATATTTATATGCAGTATCAAAAGAAAATGGACCGCAGTGATCAAAGTATACACAACCAAATGGTTTATTAGAAATGCAGAGCTGCGTTTGTGGCGGACGTGTAACCATAGAGGGCTTAATTTGCTGACAGATGTCACAAGAAAGGACATAATTACGGGTCTATTTATATAAACCCCGCCACGAGTAACGCTGCTGCAAGATTGAAACAGTTGCAGATACGCCAGCATGGGCCGAAGCCAAGCCTTTGTGTGCGGCTGTTATCAACGAATTTCTGCGGTCCGCGGTGGGAATCAGTCGATCACCAATGTCCGGAATTCTTACATAAGGAATCTTGTCGGGACTTAAGTGATAAGAGTACTTGGAAGGGAAACCCTGTGGGTAATTAGAACCTTCCTTAGTTGCAGCAATAGCTGCCAAAATCTCATTATCTATTTTTGTCATGGATCTTGTAACTGCTGCTACTGAGCACGTGGCTACTGCTGATTTGGCAGCTTCGTCCACCAAACTGTTACCAACCGCGTGTGCGCCCACACGCTGGTGGCCAAGAGTGTGAATCACCTGTGTGAGAGGCAGACGTCGTTTAAGATCTGCTACTCGAACCCAAAGCATTTTATGCTTAATTGCGCTGCCCTTAGAATCTCTATAGTCGTTTTGAGACCAAAAGAATAAGTTGTAATTAAAAGCCTGGACACAGTAGTAAGAATCGCATACAATGAGTGTAGTCACATCCGGATCTGCAAACTCAAGTGCGAGCACCAAAGCACGCAGCTCGGCCAATTGTGCGGTACTGTCTCCCAGTGCCTGCGTGTGCACAACACTCGATTTGAACTCACCGTTCACCATGTGACCTGCCACAATGGCACATGCTGCTGAGTACGCATGCTTAGAACCCGTGGCCGGTTGCGCCGAACCATCGGTGTAAATGATACATTTGTACTCCTCAAGCGGCAGCAAAGACAGAGGAGGAGGATGAACAAATTCATACTGTAAGAACTCCTGTGTCTGAAGAGAGGAATCAAAGATAAAGGTGACATCCGGAGATGTCAAAGAAGTAGCCCATTGTATCCAACGGGGGTGCAAAGCCTTAGAGTTTGGTACACTTGCCTTTGTCACTGCTTCAAGGGCAGGATAGGGGGTGACAACCAAGATGCGTTTTCCCTGTGCCAGTGCGCGTTCCTTAAGAATCGCCATTTGCACTGCAGTCAAAACGTTCTCCACAGTTGAAAAGCGCAACTCAGCAGAAGTGTAAAGATGTGACTTGTAGGCAATAGGTACTGTGTCACCTTCGTTAAACGTCAAGTAAGTGAAACCCACTGCCCCTGGCACTATTCTGATCACCAGGTTCGTGTGGTTATCACGTGTCAACAAGAACTTAGATTCAAGTAGATCAGACTGCAAAGATTGCAGAATAAGCGAATGTTCCGGAAGCCAGAATGACTTTGAAAAGGTAGGTTGTATCAGGGCATAGAGAGGCTTGATACGCTGGGCATATTCAGGAATGTAAGAGCGCCCGAAGTTCAAAAATCCCAGCAAAGACTGAAGTTTTTTCAGAGTTGTTGGAGGGCGCAAAAGTGTGCACTTCTCCAGGAAGTGGGGAGCTAAGCCCCTACCTTCATTGTTGAGCTCATAGCCCAAAAACAACACAGTATTTTCTGCGATGTGAGATTTGGCAAAATTAAATTTGTATCCTAAGACCGCTAACTCAAGAATAATGCGGTCTACTCGGGAATGATGCGGCCATAGTTCGTCGTCTGTCAGATATATATCATCCACGCACGAATACGCATCTGGGCCTATGCTGTCCAACAAAGAGACAACACGGGCGGCGAAGATCCCCGGGCTGTTCTTGTAGCCCATTGGCAAACGCCGGAATTTTAATTGTTTTCCACCGGAAGTGAACGCGGTCCATTGACTGCAGTCCGGGGACAAATTGTGAGTGTAAAAACCATTGGAAAGGTGAAGTGTCGTTTTATATTTTTTATGAACAAGACTGTCTACGAGCGCAGAACTATGGGTATTCTGCACCGCAAAGGTTCGACAATGGGAGTTCAAATGTCGGTAGTCCAATACCAAGCGGTAAGACCCATCGGGTTTAGAAACCGCGAAAAGGGGATTATTCATTGGTGACACGCATGTCTCAATTACTCCTTGACATTCTAACTGTGTTAGAATGTCGGAAACGGGACCCTTAGCTTCCCACCAGAGGGGATATTGGACTCGAGGCTGTGGCAGAGACCGCAATGGTATATCATGGGGGGGGAGAATCCTCATCCCAGCCCACGTGATTACGGTACAGTGCCGGGGCCTGGGCCACAGCCTATTCAGCTGCGAGAGCCTCCGCTTTGTCCTTGGGGACATGACAAGAAAAGCTCGAAAGGATTACCTCCTCCCCTCTAGGAGCAGCAAGAACAAATGGGGGCGGCCAATCTGCCTCCGCCAATAAAATGTCGTAGGAAGAGGTCAGATTTTCCCAAAAAATCCCTTTAATAACACGCTCAATGTCACCTTCAATTTGAAGGACAATATTAAATAGTCTGTCAGGGGGTGCCACTCGGGTGTCAGCTGTCTCAACAGTAATGAAAGTGTCAGTTGCTGTCGCCTCCACATGAGGACGTAGTGCTTCCCGCACTATGGTAACTTCCGCGGCACTGTCTAGCAGTGTCACTGCCCACGTCCAATTCAGGAGTCTCGTTCTCACCATCTGTGGCATATCTCGCGGTTAAAGCAGCAACTTTTTTCTTCTGAAACTGTGGGCGAGGACGGGGAAATTCTTCTTGTTTCCCTCTGCCAGGTTGTCGAGGTGGGTCTCGTCCCTGCGGGGCGTCACGACCCCTGCCTCTTTCCTGGCGATCTCCTCCACCAGCCTGTGAGGTCGATGGTGCCTGCGAAGAACGAGGAGAACGCTGGTCAGGGACCTGAAATCTATCAGGAGACTTAATTCTCGCTCGGTCGCGCAAATCATAAGTGCGTTCAGAAGCTACAGAAACCGGTGACGCAGCACGCGACCCTGGTTTTGGTTGTTGCCCTCCCTGTTTCTTCAACTTTCAGCTCTTTTTTAGAAAAGAACGGTTTCTCGTCTTTATCAGACTGAGATTTTTGTTGTGGTTGTGTTTGAGTTTGCGTTTTAGCAAAAGGCTTAACCCCCAAACTATTGCGTCCAATGGTTTTATAAGCCTGTGCAATAATTTTTGGTAATTCGCGAGGCTTGTCCGGCTCTGGGACCAAAGCGAAAGCATTAGCGACTTGAAAGTTGACTGCATCACCCTTGACATTCGCAAGGATTAGATCAGCCACTACATCAAACACTCCCACCAGTCTCATCCCCAGTTCCACAGCCGCTTCAGGGCCATGCTCATCTTGCACACGCTTAATCACGGTAGGGAGGACCGTCATGGATGGAGTGCCGAAACATTTCGCATACACTGCTGCGAATACCTTGCCCCAGTTGTTGCATTCTGTCAACTCGGGAATTAAGTCTTTTGGCAAACTAATAGTCAGAATCCAGTGTTTTTCCACAGGAGAGGTATTTGGAAACACCGCCTCCAGCTGGTCAAATTTTTCTGCAAGCCAATAAGCAAAACATCCTTATTTTGTGGGCGCTTGCCCAGTACCGAATTAACCATGACAGGACTTATGGTCACACCGCCATGTCCAGCTGGATGCGCCGCAACTCCAGGAGGGGCCATCTGGACATTGCCTGTAACATATTGTACTAAAGCTCTGTGCACACGGATTAAAGACGCATGCAACACGTGCAGTTCATCTACCGGAACCGCTAAATGACGTGGATGAGGGGTATACCCGGCCAAAACAGGCCAGGTGGCCCCATCTATCGATAAGGGGCCTAAACGAATCGGGGTGACCGGATGTGGGAGGGCGCCATTAAGCCAAACACGGTGTTGCCATGCCATGAGCGGTACTTCAAGAGCCTGATAAGGCCGATAAACATTAGGAAGGGCAGTGGGAGCGTAAACGTGGAACAAATTGTCAGCTCCTTCCACCGCCGGAAAAGTAACCCATGAGTAAAACACCTCAAAGTGGTAAGCCGTGTCAGCTTGGACCACAAAGATGAGGGCGACACCCGCGTCAGGCACTCCATACGCTGTCAAATGAGCTCGGAGCGCAGCGCGGCTATGTGCCGGGATATTTATATTCACAGCCATTAAGACCAAGAATGAAAACAACCTAGTGTGTGGCAGCGCAATAGAGGGTTAACAGAAAGAGCATACCTTTTAATAACTTCAAGCTTGAATAAACCTATAAAAACATCAATATTGGAGGTTACACCCTCACTACTGTTTCCGGAAACATAAGTGAAGTGAATTGTGGACAAGCACAAGTACTACTCAAGCATCTCGCAGAAATGAAGCCCACCACGTTGGGCGCCATGTTGCGGGGATTCTGCACATATACAGAACAATGCACAGGAAAACAGGACCTCGGTGTATAGTGGTGTACCAACCATACACCTTAGTACCCAAAATCCCAATCCGACTAGCTATAGTGTCTCATTCGTTCTCCGTACTACAGCGAAGCTACCAATGATTAGACATCCCAGAAAACGGACTCTTTCAGGAATCGCGGGAGCAAGAACACTCTTTCATTACTCACTCTTACTCTGTCCACAACGTGCGTATTAAGAGACACAGTATAGTTTAAAATGTTTATTTCAACTATCGTGTTCTAAGACACAGTACACGTGCCAGTACTAGCAGCATAATGCATAAAGATAAAACAGCAAGCATGGTTACAATTCCACAGAATACAAACGAGACAGCATTTTATAAAGACAGTGGATATAGGACTAAAATGCCTGACCACCCTCCCCGTGCTAGTAACTAGTTTATTATAAAAATAGAAGACCTCTGGGCTTTGTCAGGGGGACCCCCATACCTCAAGAACTAGATGCAAGGGTTACATCATCGGACAAGCACAGCTCTTCTCCCTGGAAAGGCTTTTCTCCAGGTGCCTTCAACAGTGAGTTCACAATATTAAAAGCACACGAATTTCTCCGGTGCAGCTGTATGTCATGTTATGTCTAAGTGCGAGGGGCTGACCAGAACAGCAAAAACAAGGGACGTTGTTTTTCAACCTTGTACATTGTGTGCAGACGAAAACCACAGAGAACATGAGGAAAGGTGAAAGGCAGAAAGGCAGACAGTTCTAATGTGAACGGTCACAAGCAGAGTGTGGAAAAACAAAGTCACAGAGTAACGTGTGCAAAGGAGGCATCATGGCAGCTAGGCCTAAGCTAACTTAGCAATGTTGACAATGAGGCCACAATCCACACTATACTCCTTCTCCCTTTAGATGTCCCTACATTCCTAGGTCATGAAGAGACCCTACATTGCACAAAGGGTCAAAACGTCGTTGACAAACAACTAAGCGAACCATTAACCAGCGCCTTCTTCATTGCATAAAAACGCGGTGTATACTCTGTATATTTTATAATGGTCGACTTTATGAAAAATTGGAAACCACGCACATATGTCACAAATATGTCACTATTATTTTAGGTTCCAGTCTCACTGGGGACACCACGCACAACTGTTTTATTACTTTTTGTATATATTGGATTAACCTTTTTATAAACATAAAAATTGATTGTCAAAAACAAAAACAAAGGTGTATATGGTCTCTTCTCCTTTTGACCTCATCCTAACCCTTTTTACTGCGGTTGCAGATAGTTACGCAGCAGTTACAGGTGCCACAAACTCCCATTTCGAGTAATGTGAATGCTCAGGTGCAAAGGTACAATGTGAACACCGGATATCACGGAGGATACCCGCTTGGTAAGAATCAAGGTGTGAGTCAGGAGTATTGGATGCAATGTAATGGAATTGATTCAGACTCATCTCAGTGACGGTGCCTGAGGGGGGAGGAAGAGTGCGTACTTGGCGCATCTTTAGCGGTAGATCAGTCAGGTCCATTTGCTGACGGAAAGGTGGAAGGAAATGATATTACATCCTTAGTGGACACTGGTGCTACCTGTTCTACTGTGAGAGCAGCAGAAATTCCAATTCTACCCCTCTCGGGAGAAACTATTCAAGTTGTAGGAGTCTCAAATAAGCATATTCGAACGCCAGTCACAAACCCTATAGAAGTTCATATTGGAAACCTCAAAGACATGAATCGGTTTGTGGTATGTGATTCAAGCCCAGTAAATCTCTTGGGAAGAGATTTGCTGTGCAAGATGAACTGCACCATCTATTGTACCCCAGATGGAATTGCATTTCAGACCCCAGATGAGGATGTGGAGTTTAAGATGATGTTAGCGAAGCAAGGGACAGAAGTGAATGAGTTGCTTTCGCTTCTCACTGAATTTTTGAGCTGCCTGAAGAATTGAAAAGTACAGTGAAACAGGATGTGTGGGATTTTACAGGAAAAGAGATTAGTTTAATGACAAGAGTAGATCCGATTCAAGTAACCGTGAAGAATGGTGTTGTATACCCAAACACACCACAGTACAAAATGAGCCCAGAAGTGATTGCAGGTGTAGCTACAGTTATTGATCAAATGATTGAACAGGGAATCCTAAAGGAAATAATGAGCAGTCCCTGTAACTCACCAATCATAGGTATCAAAAAGCCAAGTGGGAAGTACCGGATAGTGCAAGATTTGCGTAAAATAAATAAAATTGTAGTGCCCTGTTGTCCAGTAGTACCGAATCCAGCAGTGATTCTTTACCAAATTCCTTGTGATACAGAATGGTACACAGTGATTGATTTGTGTCAAGCTTTCTTTTCGATTCCTTTGCATCCGGAAATCAATATTTATTTGCTTTTCGGTTCGGAAACCGTGTCTTGGCATGGTGCCGAGTCCCTCAAGGTTACACCAAGAGCCCCTCAATCTTTAATCAAATCTTGAAAAAATGTCTAGAGACTTTAGTCATGCCAGGAAATTCGGTCTTGGTTCAGTACATTGATGACCTACTGGTGGCATCAAAAACACGAGAGGCATGTGTAACAGACACAATTGCTCTACTGAACCATTTGGCAGACAGAGGACACAAGGTGTCCCCAGCAAAATTGCAGTTTTGCAAACAGGAAGTACAGTACCTGGGACACAAAATAGAAAAGGGAGTTAGAAAAGTAACCCCAGAAAGAATCTGTGTGATCAAACAGATGGAACCACCCAAAACTCAGAAAGAGGTGCGAATGTTTTTAGGAATGGTTGGATATTGTCGCCAGTGGATATGTAGTTTCTCATTGATTGCAAAACCTCTACAGAAATTTACACGAAAAGATGTGAGAGATCCGATTGTTTTGGATGATGAAGCTATGGATGCTTTCATAAAATTGAGAGGTAGTCTCTGTAGAGCACCTGCATTGGTAATGTTACACTATACGAAATAATTTGCATTATACTGGTGTATGAGAGATGGATGTGCACTCTCAGTCCTAACTCAGAAACATGGAATGGCACGACGTCCGGTAGCATATTTTTCTGCTACTTTGGATACAGTGGCTACAGCATTGCCAGGATGTCTGAAAGCAGTAGCAGCTACTTACATGAGTCTGGAACAGAGTGAACCGATTGTGATGGGATATCCTGTCAAGGTATATGTGCCACATTCTGTTGAGATTCTTTTCACCCGCACTAGAACCCAGTATCTCACTTCTAGTCTGCTGACTAAGTATGAAAGAGTAATTCTGGGAGCTGAAAATGTGACCGTAGTCAGGTGCACGACTGTGAATCCAGCAACTCTATTGCCAAATTCTCGCAGTGAGGAAGTGAAAGAGGAAGCAGATCATGATTGTCTGGATGTGACAGAATTGTGTACAAAGCCCCGGCCAGATATAGAAGATAGTCCTTTGGAAGATTCAGATTGTGAATTGGTTGTTGATGGGTCATGTTTGAGAAATGAAAGAGGTGAATTATGCACTGCCTATGCTGTTTGCACCCTAGAAGGAGTTATTGAAGCATCCTGTTTGAAAGGAGTAAACTCCGCCCAGATAGCTGAGCTGACGGCTCTGATTAGAGCATGTAAAGTTGCCAAAAGTTTGAAAGTAACCATATTCACAGACAGCCAATATGGATTTGGGATTGTGCATGATTTCGGCCAGCTATGGATGCAAAGGGGATTTCTGACATCTTCAGGTTCCCCCATTCGAAATGGTAAAATTGTAAAAGAATTATTGGATGCTTTACAATTGCCCAAAAGAATTGCAGTAGTTAAATGTGCCGCACATCAATCGGGAGACAATTATGTGACACAAGGCAATAGATATGCAGATCAAATTGCACGATATTGTGCCCAAAATACAATGGCTTTAAACAGATCAATTGAAAAAGGAAATACCGAATGCCATCTTATGTTTATAACTTCAACAATGTTAGAAACTTGGGATGAGGTGAGGCAAATGCAGGAAGAGGCAAGTGATGAGGAAAAAGAAAGTTGGAAATTTGCAGGTTGTAAACAGAGAGCAGATGATGAGTTGTGGGTATATCAGGATGAGAGACCAGTTTTACCAGACTCTTTGCTTTCTCACATGGCCAGGGTGTACCATGGACATGCACACATTGCAAGAGATGCAATGATCAGACTCTTCAAGCGGACATGGTATAATCCGAAGTTCAGGGTCATTGCAGAGAGTCTATGCCAGAGGTGCATCATATGTCAGCAGCGAAATCCAGGGAGAAAGACAGTTGTAAGTTGGGGACGGATTGGGAGAGCAGGAGGTCCATTTACCCGACTACAGCTCGATTTCATTGAGCTTCCCCCTTGCAACGGGCTGAAATATGTCCTAGTCATTGTATGCTTGTTCTCTCGTTGGGTGGAAGCCTATCCTACGAGAAGAAATGACAGCCTCACAGTAGCAAAACTATTGTTGAGAGAACTGATCCCTAGGTTTGGAATTCCAGTCACTTTGGAGACAGATAGAGGAACACATTTTAATAATGAAGTAATTCGGCTGATAAGTGCAGCATTTAAAATTGAACAGAAGCTGCATTGTGCCTATAGACCAGAAGCCTCTGGAGTGGTCAAGCAACTTAATGGCACTATAAAATCCAGGTTCGGGAAAGTGTGTGAATCCACTTCACTGAAATGGCCTGACGCTTTACCCCTTGTACTAATGAGTCTGAGAAGCATCCCTGACAAAAAGACTGGATTGAGTCCTCATGAAATCCTCATGGGAAGAGCAATGAGATAGGCATATGTACCAGCGAACAAATTGATAAATATATCTGATGATCTGGTGCTTGACTATTGCAGAGGACTGGCTGAACTGGTACGTTCTGTGTCCCACCAGGTTGGAGAAGACGCCACAACAATACATCAAAATCAAGATCATGATTTGAGTCCTGGTGAGTGGGTCTACATCAAAAAACATGTAAGAAAATCGTTGTTAGACCCCAGGTGGCATGGACCTCAACAAATCATCCTGGTGACGACAACGGCAGTGAAGTGTGCTGGCTTGCCAAATTGGATTCATGCGAGCCACACCAAGCGAACCCTAGACCCACCAGAAAGACTGAAAGAGCCACAACCGGTAAATCAAAGACAAAGGTCAGTGGCTGAAGTGTGTGAAACTGATGAATCTAGAGTGACAGATTCAAATGAACCTATGGATGGTGAACAGCCAAGCACAAGTCGAGTAAAGGGGACGAAAGATTCTAGGGTTCTAAAGACTGTTGTTGGACCAGAGGGAAGTAAGTTCACTGAAAATCCAGAAGAAAGTGAACTTCCGACTGAACCTGATACAGGCGAAACTGTTGTTGAACAAGAAAAAAGTAAGCTCACAGATGACGCAGAAGAAAGTGAATTTCAAGTTGAACCAGAACTAGGTGAAACTATACTTGAACCAGAAGACAGTGAATTCACAGTTGAAAGGGAGGTTATTATAGAATCAGAAGAACAAGCAGAAACTGAAAATCAAAAGGAGAAGCAGCCAGTGGAAAGGGTAAATAAGAGAACATGTGAGCAAGATGAAGAAGGTGAAAACATAGTCAAAGTAAAGAAACCAAGCAGAGGAGATATTTGGCCAAAGGGGGTGAAAAGACTGAAGTACACCCTAGTAAAAAGAAGATTAAGAAAAAGACCAGAGCAGAGTAATGAAATATCCAGTCAAACAGATAGGGAAGAGTCGGGAAAAGAAACAGTACGAAAGACTCGAAGAGTGAAAATCCCAAGTAGAAAATACAGAGCACATGAGTGGACGTACGTGATTTTGGAAGAACTTGAAAGTCCAGATCCAAGAGAAGAAAAAGAAAGTTCTGACACTGAGCAAGTTGATGAAAGCAAACTAAGACCTCCTTAAAAGAATTATGACAAAGTAAGGAGCAAACCTGGTGATTCAAATGAAATAAAGATTCCAAAAACTGACTAAAGAAAAAGAATAGAAAAGGGTTGAAGAAGAAAGCCTTGAAGTGAAAGATTTACACTATTATTTTTCTTTTTTAATGGATAAATTAGTTTTATATATATAAAGAAAAATGACTGAAGTAGAAGTGACTGAAGTTCCAAAACCTAATCTTAAATGTAGGTGTATTAAAGCCTGCTTATGTAGTGTCTTATTATTAACATTCATGTGGATAATATTAACTGTCCTTATACCCATACTAATGATAACTGACAAAAGAAACAATACTAATGATGTAACAAAAGAAAGGATGAATGATGTCACTAACGAAACCCCAAATACTAAATTAGTACCTTTAAATGGAAGCGTTTTCCATCGTGATAAATCAATTATTGATTTTTCATTAAATGTCTTTACCAAGTTACTCTACGAATATGTAGAAACTATGAATGTGAGTAACTGTTATGTGTGCATGCAACTGCCTTCGTCTGTTTCTGAAGGAGTGACTTATCAACACCTTCCATTAACCTAAGGTGTGTCTTGTAGTATACTTACTAGCCTATTCTATGTGACGGGGAAGCTGGATTATCATTATTCTAATATAGACTTAGTATTTTCTGAGATACCTGTTATTAAAGAATTGAATAAGGTGTCTAGTGCCAAAAATGCATGAGATATGGGGGAATTGTTTCATATTACTAAAACTTTAGATATAGAATATGCTTATAAGAACAATTTATTCACTAGCAACAATGTCTCAACTGGTATCATTGAAGAATAGACAATTAGGACATGTATGTACATGACATCACACGAAGGAAGAAAGGGAGACTCATTGTAAATTTCGAAGAAATGCTCAAGGCATCATATATTTTGCAGTAACAAATTATAACAAGCAGTTATAGCAGCACTGTGGGCATGAGTTATAAAAGCAACCATAACGGACTTGGTGCACGTTGTGCTCGTGAAAAAGTGACAGCGCAAGTGACAAGTAGTGGAACAGCGAGATTCGCGAAGTGACAAAGTGAAGAAGACTTTATACAGAAATATATGGTTCAACAAGGAAAATAGATTACAATGGATAGCAATTATTCAAACATTTCAGTGAACCATAATTAGGAAATGCGCCACAAATTGCGCTGGTCAGTTGGTCAAAGACGTTTCGATCCTATTGAGTTAGGATCATCTTCAGGACCGGGTTGTAAATTTTTTTAAAAGTGCTGTAATGGGGAAAAAGGAGGAAAAGGAGATCAGGGGATGGGATGGAGGCAGTGCACGGGGGAAGCGCGATAGATACCAGGATGTGCCTATCAAGGGTATGGGGAAGAAATCTGGAGTGGGCAGTAATGGGCTCTGTAACGGCGATCAGGATGGGTGCGGCGCGCGTGGAGACCGGGGCAGAGACACCCGGAAAAACCAGAGCACGAGCCCAGAGAAGAAGGGTGGGCGTGGCCCTAATGGCAGGGCTGAAGGAGGGGCCAAGGGGGAAGCGGGGCGCAAGGGCCAGGAGTAGAAAGAGGCGGGTGACTCACCAGGCGATTGAGGCGCAAAAAGCTGTGAAGATCAAGAACGCGGTCGGAGCCCCGATATGCTGTTCAGGTGAAGATTCACCGTAGGAAACCTATAAGAAGAGCAAAAGGGTAGTCGTCCAGAAGGAGGGACTCCTGTAGGTGACCATCTAGCAGGACTGGGCGCGCTGGAGTGGGGGGCTTACCAGTAAAGGATCCGGTGTGTGATCACTCACAGGAAAGAGAGGGTCATGGAGCCACCGTGGCTGCCTGGTGGAAAAGAAGGGGCAATGGGTGAGGTTAAAGAAAAACCATTTGTAGTGTAGGTCCGGGCACAATTAAATAAATTAAACGGATAGGCGGGAGCACGACTAGCATACTTTGAATTGGCGAAGAATTAATCTTGGAGTAGATCTGGCTCTAAACGCTGCAACGAACCGCCACGGACGTGTGCGGATAATCCGGTGTCCACGGTGTGCGGCGGGGAAGGAATTAAGGGAGCGGAGCGCGCTTCCGGGGGGCGGGGCCTTTCAATTCGCCAATTCAAGGTATGCTAGTCGCGCTCCCGCCTATCCATTTAATTTATTTAATTGTGCCCGGACCTACACTACAAATGGTCTTTCTTTAACCTCACCCACTACCCCTTCTTTTCCACAAGGCAGCCACGGTGGCTCCATGGCCCTCTCTTTCCTGTGAGTGATCACACACCGGATCCTTTACTGGTAAGCCCCCCACTCCAGCGCGCCCAGTCCTGCTAGATGGTCACCTACAGGAGTCCCTCCTTCTGGACGACTACCCTTTTGCTCTTCTATTTAGGTTTCCTACGGTGAATCTTCACCTGAACAGCGTATCGGGGCTCCGACCGCGTTCTTGATCTTCGCAGCTTTTTGCGCCTCGTTTGCCTGGTGAGTCACCCGCCTCTTTCTACTCCTGGCCCCCGCGCCCCGCTTCTCCCTTGGCCCCTCCTTCAGCCCTGCCATTACGGCCACGTCCACCCTTCTTCTCTGGGCTGGTGCTCTGGTTTTTCAGGGTGTCTCTGCCCCGGTCGCCACGCGCGCCGCGCCCATCCTGATTGCCGTTACAGGGCCCATTACTGCCCACTCCAGATTTCTTCCCCATACCCTTGATAGACACATCCTGGTATCTATCGCGCTTTCCCTCCCCGCGCATTGCCTCCATCCCATCCCCCTGATCTCCTTTTCCTCCTTTTTCCCCATTACAGCACTTTAAAAAAAATTGACAACCCGGTCCTGAAGATGATCCTAACTCAATAGGATCGAATTGTCGTCGACCAACTGACCAGCGCAATTTGTGGCGCATTTCCTAATTATGGTTCACTGAAATGTTTGAATAATTGCTATCCATTGTAATCTATTTTCCTTGTTGAACCATATATATCTGTATAAAGTCTTCTTCACTTTGTCACTTCGCGCCTCTCGCTGTTCCACTACTTGTCACTTGCGCCGTCACTTTTTCACGAGCACAACGTGCACCAAGTCCGTTTGGATTGCTTTTATAACTCATGCCCACAGTGCTGCTATAACTGCTTGTTATAATTTGTTACTGCAAAATATATGATGCCTTGAGCACTTCTTCGAAATTTACAATGAGTCTCCCTTTCTTCCTTCGTGTGATGTCATGTACATACATGTCCTAATTGTCTATTCTTCAATGATACCAGTTGAGACATTGTTGCTAGTGAATAGCTTACTTACCCAGATCTCAACCTGGTCTATGGGTCTTACTCCTGTTGTTATTTACCACTATAAGAACAATTTAACATGCAATTTAAGGGATGAAGAAAAATTGTTTGTCGAATTGGTGGAAAATAGAACAGAAAGTTTCCAAAAGAAAGCTGCTGAACAAAAGTCCCAAATACCACCATGAGATTTCAGGGAAGGGAGATATGAAAAGGGCGAAAGATACGCTGCAATGTCTCTGGACTGGTCACAAAAAGGGAAGATTTGTCTGTTTAGAACTAAGACTAATTATAATAATTATTTTATTTAGAAAAGTATGAATGTGAGTAACTGTTATGTGTGCATGCAACTGCCTTCGTCTGTTTCTGAAGGAGTGACTTATCACCACCTTCCATTAACCTAAGGTGTGTCTTGTAGTATACTTACTAGCCTATTCTATGTGACGGGGAAGCTGGAATATCATTATTCTAATATAGACTTAGTATTTTCTGAGATACCTGTTATTAAAGAATTAAATAAGGTGTCTAGTGCCAAAAATGCACGATACATGGGGGAATTTTTTCATATTACTAAAACTTTAGATATAGAATATGCTTATAAGAACAATTTAACATGCAATTTAAGGGATGAAGAAAAATTGTTTGTAGAATTGGTGGAAAATAGAAGAGAAAGTTTCCAAAAGAAAGCTGCTGAATAAAAGTCCCAAATACCACCATGGGATTTCAGGGAAGGGAGATATGAAAAGGGCGAGAGATACGCTGCAATGTCTCTGGACTGGTCACAAAAAGGGAAGATTTGTCTGTTTAGAACTAAGACTAATTATAATAATTATTTTATTGGTTCGAGTGAATGTGAACATACTTTTCAAATCACTGGAGGTTGGGGATTGAAAGGTGGAACAGATCCTGTCTATCCTGGAGTATATTATGTGTGTGGCAAGAAAGCATATTATAGGTTACCTGCACATTGGTATGGAAGTTGCTATATTTCTATTGTCTTTCCAAAGGTGTACCGCATGGACCAAAGCACACACACACTGAATGAAATAAAACAAGGACTAACACGTAACAAAAGAGCAAGTTTTTCAGAAATTGTAGGTGATAATTTTGGTTCCCTGATACCCTCAGTTGGAGTCGTTCTGAATTCACACAAAATTCGAAAATTGTCCACTGTGGTTGATCGATTATCTACAGATACTGCTGGTGGATTTTTAATGATTGACACAGAGATGGTTGCAATCAGATCAATGGTTTTACAAAATCGACTTGCCCTTGATATCCTATTGGCAAAAGAGGGTGGAGTCTGTGGAATGTTGAAAGTTCAACACTGCTGCACTTATATCCCTGATAAAAGTAAAGGAATTGAGGGATATATAAGGAATATTACAAAATTACATACAGAATTGACCCAAATGGAGGTTCATGGTGTTTGGGAGAAACTTGGTAAGAGTTTTTCCTCAATAAGTAATTGGTTTTCTACTTTTGGAAGTAGCCTATTAGGAAAATTAATAATGCCAATAGTTTCAATAGTAGTCATAGCTTTGGTGATAATAACGGCAAATAAATATTGTAAGTGGGGGAGAGAAAGAAAAGAAATAACAGAAATAACGAGTAGAAGAAGAGGAAGGAAGAGAAAAAGAGAAGAAATAGAGTTAGTAGAGATGAAAGGAGAATACTATGATTTAATGAAAGGTTTAGATGAGGGTACCATAAAACGAGAGAAGAATACAGAAATATAAATGATAAAAGATGGTACTCGGTATGGTAGGTATTTTATGATGGCTCCTAAAAGCCATCAGAGGGGAATTGATGGAGCAGGATTTCGCAAAATTGAAACCTGCTTGGACCAACACACCCATAATACATACTAACAGTAAGTAGATGTGATTAAAAATCTAATATGCACCCACATAAACATATGGAAATTGCTTTGCGCATGCCTGAATTAATACGTAAATGAATAATAGGTATTAATCTTGTGTTGTGAAAAATAAACAAAGAAGTTGCACGAGTAGGCCGCATGAACATCAGTGCTTGCACGTTGCATCCTGCTTCAAAAGGTTAATTATTAATACCGCTTTTGCACTAGGCTTATGCTAGGTAATCATAATGGGGAAGTAGTGCAAGGTGGGCGGGGAACAGTGAGGGTTTCATTATCATATAATTAATATTTATTCGTTTTCATTTACTTCAGCCTGCTAAATGAAGCTCCATCTTGGAAAAAATGATGTGACAGGGAGGGGGAAGTTTCCTCGGAGCGAGTCTACTCTGACATGAGACCGCAAGTTGTCCTGAGCATTACAAAATGACATGAAGGAGTGAAGGCCAAAGCATCAGTTGACTGCCAAAACCCCGTTCCCAAGCGTGTGACCCCGGACGTGCTCTGCGGAAATATGAACTGAATAAAGAAGAATGTAATAAATGTATCGATATATGGGAAATGAATGAATAAATTAAAGTTTGGATCATGGGAACCTTTCTGCACAATAAAGTTGTTGAATAAAGTGCAAAGTCATAGTGGCATGATCATGACACCACTCAAACCCACCAATCCCTGCTTGAATTGAATGTGAAATGCAACATTAAGTGGGTTGGTCCAGTCACTCTTAGGGTATAACTGGGTACCTTTAGGGGCGTGTTTAGTGCGAGAGGGAGAGGAGTCTTGGGCAGGCAAGAGAGAGGAGGAAGATGCGTCGCTGATCGTCAGTTTTGCGGAGAGGCCTAGCTGTTTTTTTCTATCCCGTCCTATACCTGACTGAAATCCTGGTATTCCTCGAATATCTTTGGGAAACCTTCATCATCTCCTGGGCTCAGGGGTGGTAATCCCTACAGACCAATAGGTTTGTATTTAGCCTATGTTGTTCCCAACATTAATGTATTTTGTCTCTGAATCTTTTGTCTCTCCACCTATCCACTCCGTCAACAAAATATTGATATGTATTATTTTTAGATGAACCTGTTGTCTCTTCATCTATCTTTCCGTTAGGTATTATATTGTTTGGCAAAATCATTCTGCTGAACTCTTTTGTCTCTTACTCTATCCACTCCTTCATTGCACGATGTCATTATAGAATGAGTCTAATGTAAATTGCATAATTTCTCTGACCATGTGGTTTGGTGTTTGTTATTGTAACCCGATGCAGTTGAGCATTTATTTTTGAAATTCAAGATAAAACTCACTTATTAATCTTACCGAGAGTCTGTCATTAATCGATAATGCTGAATGAGTTAGTGTCCTATCATTACCATCAACTACTCAACTAATTGGTCCATCGACCAAGTAGAGGAAGAGTTGATATTTATAAATGTTATTTTAAATAGATGAATGGGAGTTTTAAGAAATAAGAGATGAACAGAAAATAACTCACCCCAGCGCATCAGGGATACTGGGTGAATGTGTATGGGCCACTGAAGTGAATTTGTGAAGTATAAATCCCTGATCAATTATTGGTATTGGCCCTGGATCACTTATCTTACTAAAATCTGATGTTCCAGTATTCCTGCCTGCCTGTGGGTCCTGCACTAATAACAACAATGCTCCTACAATGAGGCCAAGAGTTTGGAAGTGATTTGTACAAAATCACACAGGTTTATTTGCAGGTTAGTTTGTCACCGCATAGCATGCAATACTGTCAGGCATGGCATACCTGGCTTTTAAGTCAGCAGCTCTATGGCCATGAATCAAAGTTGGGCGAAATAGGGTGTGGTATTTACCACATCTGGTAAATGTCCGTATTCCGGGGAATAGGATGCAAATGTACAGGGTCGGCTTTAGCGCTGGTGACATAGGACAGCGCAGCAACTCACCTTACTGCGCTGCCCTAGGTCAAAGTGAAAGGGCAGGAATGCACCGTATTTATCAAACTATTACTATTACTGCATGACTATTACAATGATGCCATCACCAGTAACTGAGAGACACCAAGAAAATAGCACTAGATGAACGCATCAAAGGGAGCTCTAACAACTGCAAGGACATCTTCTCAATCGTCAAGTAATTCACCACACCCTGGGCCTCTGTCAACAGCATCACACCCTCTCCAAAACTCTGTGACTAACTATCAAACATCTTCCACAGCAAAATCGCAAACATTAACAACAACTTCACACACTAACCACACCCCAGGGATCCCCAACCTGTCCATCAAGTTCCAAAAAGGCCACCTGAACAAATGGAATAACTCTCACTGGAGAAGATACAGCGATGATCACGTAGACCAGCTACTCAGAGCCCCAACAAATTCATGCCCTCACCACATCGGCAACCTCAGACCACGGCCAATGAGCACCGCCCTCACCCACATCATCAACACCTAATTGCATCTGCTACATTCCCGGAAGACTAGAAGCATGCAGTAGTCAATGCCCTCCTCAAGAATCCACCGGCCGATCTGAACCAACTGAGCAACTTCTGCTAAATCTCCCTTTTCCCCTACCCAGCAAAAGTGATAGAGAAGGTCTTCAACATGCAACTCACAAGCCACCTCGAACTACACAACCTACTGGATAGCACTCAATGAGGTTTCAGAAAAAAACACAGAAGCGAAACAGCCCTCATCGCGGCTACCAACGACATATGGACCATTATGGACAGAGGCGAAACAGCAGACCTCATCCTTCTCGACCTCTCTGTGGTATTCAACTCAGTGTCCCACAGCCCACTCATCAGAAGAGTACACAAGACCTGAATTCAAGGACCCTAATCAGCTGGATCTTCTCCTTCCTCACAGGAAAAACCCAAAAAGTCAGACTCCTTCCCTTCACATCGGAGACCAAGAACCTTATCTGAGGACACCTCCAGGGATCGTCTCTTAGGCTGACCCTGTTCAACATCTACATCACACCACCCACCAAGATCATCCGAACCCAAGGCATCCCCATCATCTCCGATACCCAACTCATCCTCTCACTGATGGACAAGACAACCACCACCAGAACCAACTTCACTAAACTGCAGACCTTGGTAGCTGAATGGATGAGAACCAACTGCCTAAAGCTCAGCTCCAACAAGACGAAAGTACTGGTCTTCGGAAATAAGACCTCCCCATGGGATGACACCTGGTGGCTGACAGAGCTAGGGCCAACACCAACACCCACCGAACACACCAAAAATCTGGAGATCATCATGGATGACAAACTCAACATGACGGCACAAGTCAACTCAATGAGTGCTGCCCGCTTCCACATCCTACGTATGCTGCGAAAGATCTGACTCCCACAAAACACCAGATGAACTGTTACGCAAGCACTCATCACAAGCAGACTTGACTATGGCAACGCACTCTATGCCAGAATTGACAAGCAACTCCTACACAGACTCCAGAGCATACAAAACACCGCCGCAAGACTCATTCTCAACCTCCTTCACCTCATTCACATCTCACCTCACCCCAGAAAGCTCCACTGGCTACCCATCTACCCATCTACCCATCCTACACAACACCGGACCAGCATACTTAAACAACCAAATACTTAAACAACCACATACACTTTCACCAGCCTACCAGACACCTACGCTCAGCATCTTCTCACTCGCACACACCCTCCGCATCCACGAAGCAGATCAGGTGGTCACTCATTCTCCTACATTGCACCTAAGGCATGGAATAACCTCCCTCAAGACATCAGAGCCTCCACCTCACTTCTTACATTCCACAAGAAGCTGAAGACCTGGCTATTCAAATAACTCTGCTGGGACCACACTCATAGACACCTGCTCAAGCACCAGGATATGCTCGCGGGTGATTTATGTGCTATAGAAATTGATATAACATAACATCACATCACATAACATAGTAATGAGCACCTTACGTTCAGTGATCAAGAAGAGGAAACACATATTCTGTCTCATGTACTTTGTGAGTGATCTTCCAGTGACAGTTCTGAAATACATGGATGTGTGATAGACCTAGCATCCTTGGCATGGTTTCCCTCCTATTTTTTGCCTTCTACCCTTCTGTTGTGCTGACCTCTAGACGATGCACTTTTTACCACTACTAACCAATGCTAAAATGCTTGTGCACTCGCCTTAATGGTAGTATTGGCTTATACCCAATTGGCCTATTTAATTTACTTGCATGTCCCTAGTAAAGTGGCACTACCTGTGCCTGTAAATTACATGCTACTAGTGGGCCTGCAGCCCTGATTGTGCCACCCACTTAAGTAGCACTTTTTTTTTTAAATAAATATTTTTATTAATACATTTTTCTCATTGTCAGTAGACATCAAATTAACATTTGGCACATATGAGGCGACCAGGCAGTACACATCTCTCCATTGTTTACAAAATTATCTTGTTTCCAGCAACATCAATATACATCTATTTGGATTCATGGCGGTAAGTCCACATTAGACACTTCCTCCCTCCTCCCCATGAATATATGTTCGTTCAGGCTTTTCTCTTCTCGAGGCGTAATTAGAGTCAGTGACCCATCCTGGGTATCATTAAGCTCTAGTCCATAATACCTGAGCCAGGGACGCCAGATCTTGAAAACTTTTTGAGGCAGCCGCTCATTTTATATGCCACTCGCTCCGCCCCCATTTACATGTCCATTCCTACTTTCCATTCCCTCAAAGTTGGAACCTCTGGTGCTCCCAATTTCTTGGCTACCGCCATCCCCAGGTTACACAGGACAAGACTCCTTCTGGGCAGGTCTATGTCTGAAGGTATGCCTAGCAAAACATATTTGGTGTATTTCGGTAGCTGGTACCCAAGTATCTCACTCAACTCCCTCATTATCTTGGCCCAGTATCCTTGTATGTGTGTGCATTCCCATAACGTTTGCACAAACGTGCCGATTTCTATCTTGCAGCGAAGGCAACCAGGGGATTCTGCCCGTCCCATCTTATAGAGACGGTATCTTGTTACATACAATCTCTGGAGGATTTTAAGTTGAATTAAACGTAGTCTCAGTTTTATAGCCACCTCCCTCGGGTACATTAGAGCAGCCTCCCAGTCTATATCTTCCAGGTTACCCAAGGCAATCTCCCATTGTTTCCTCAGAGCCACCAGATTGTCTGGGATATTATTAATAAGGGTCTTGTAGGTCCAGGAAACAGCCTTTTCTGATATTCTCTCTTGCAAAAGTCTGCCCTCCAGCGGTGCAAATTCTGGGGTGTCTGCAATGCCTATCCCCTCTGCGGTCCATGCATGTTGTATTTGCATATACTTATACCTCTGTCTGTCCCCCTGTCTGTTTGGAATTCTTGCTGCAAGGCTTCAAACGAGATCAAGGAGCCTTCTTTTATCAGGTCCTCAACTTTCGAGATTCCTATCCTGTCCTAGTCTTTGAACCCTTTCAGTTTCCCGATTTCCGGGAGACGCGTACTTTCCCATAATGGGGTCTGCCTCATTATCTTCTTATCCCAGCCCATTTGCCTCTCTGCATGCCTCTAGTATCCTCTGGGTCGCCGGCAGCAGGTGTCTGACTCCCTTCGCCCCATATATGTAGTGTAAATGGGAGTGTACCTCAAATTGGCCTTGCTCCAATGCGTATGTCGGGTGTGTTCTCGGCAGGTGTCCTCACTCGTTTATTGCTATAAGATGTACAGCCCGGTAGTACGATCTAATATCTGGGAGGGCAATTCCCCCATTGTATTGGTTGCTCTGTAGTGTGCGGAGCGCGATCCGTGGTTGCCCCCCATCCCACAGGACCTCTCTGTCTATTGCTCCGAACGCGTCCTCCGGGATCTTATAATGTGTGTTCTGTAAGATATATAAAAGTTTGGGGAGCGTAATCATCTTATACATTGCCGCTCTGCCCAACAATGTTAGGGGTATTCGTCTCCATCTTTCCACGTCTGCATGGAAGTCTGCCACTACTCTTCGTATATTCCGCGTGAGGCAGCGTGAGATCTCTGTGGATATATACGTCCCTAAATATTTAAACCCTTATGTGGCCACTTGTAATTCTCAGGGGAGGTCATGTATCTCGTGGGGTCCTCCCACCGGGTAGAGGACTGATTTGCCCCAGTTAATCTTATATCCCACACGCTCTCCGTATTTCTCTAGCACTTGGAAGAGGGTCGGAATCGTGGATGTGGGATCAGTGACATATAAAAGGACATCGTCTGCATATAATGATATGCGTTCTTCGTCTCCATGTGCTGTTACCTTTGGGTGTGCTCTTACTATGCACGCTAACGGTTCTAGGGTCAATGCAAAGAGCATCCGGGACAGTGGGCACCCTTGTCTAGTTCCCCTCTCTATTTCGAACTCCTCTGACATCGTCCAATTGACCCGCACCATTGCCTTCGGTGCCCTATAGAGCAGCTCGATCCACGGAATAAATTTGGGGCCAAACCCAAACCTTTTTAATGTCTGCCACATGAAAGGCCAATGAATGGCATCAAAGGCTTTTTCTGCATCCAATGAGAGCAGTAAGTGTGTCTCCGGTCTGTCTTGGACCGTACTTATCCAGTTTGCTAATCACCATAAGTTGAACCTCGTCGCCCTCGCCGGCATGAATCCCGACTGGTCTTCATGTATAAGGGAGGTAACCACTGCGGCCTGTCTATTCGCCAAGATAGATGCCAATACTTTCACCTCCACGTTCAGGAGAGAGATTGGCTGGTATGCGCTGCATTCTGTTGCCAGCCTCCCCGGTTTATGAATCACCACTACCGTCGCTTTCCGCAAATCGGGAGGTAAGATACCGTCTTCACGAGCCGCCTGGAACATCTCAAGGAGGTATGGTCCCAGGAGTACGGAGTTAGCCTTAAAGAATTCAGCGGGTAAACCATTGGGTCCTGGGGTTTTTCCTGACTTCTGTTTGTGTATGGCCCCCGTTACTTCCTCTAGTGTAAGCTCTCCCTCTAGGGCTTCCCGGTCTTCTGGGGACAGGACTGGCAGGTCTATCTCGCTAAGATATTCCTGAATCTGGGCGTCCCCTACCTGCTTCTTCGCTTTGTATAGGGTAGCATAATATTCCGCAAAGGCATTGGCAATGTCTCGTGCTGTGGTGAGATTCTGCCCGTCCCTCTGGATGGTGTACACACATCTGGCTTCCGTCTCTTTCCTACCCAACCATGCCAACAGCCTCCACGCCCTATTCCCCATTTCATAGAGGCGATTCCTCTAAGCAAGATACATCATTTTCGTTTCCTGACGTGCCAACGATTGGTATTCCGCGCGGGTTATTACTATCTGGCGGAGGACGGATTGGCTGGGATCACCACCCATATCTTGCTCCAATTGCACCATTTCCTTCATTTCTTTTCTGTTCTTATGTGCAATTGCATTTTGCGCTCTGTCCCTTAACACTGCCTTAAATGCCTCCCATATGACCACTGTTGAAGGTACTGTTCCTTTATTCTCTAAAAAATACAGCTCCGATTCTACCCTCAACTCCTTTGCTATCACCGGGTCTCTGAGTTCCCAGGCGTTTAGTCTCCACCCCCTTCTCTCCACGGGTTCCTCCGTCTACTGTTAGCCACAGGGGAGAATGGCTTCGACAATCCTCTCGCTAAGTAATCCACCCCCGTCACCTTACCCAATTCCCCCGCTGGAGCAAAAAAATAATCAAGTCTAGAGAACACCCAGTGAGCGCCTGAGAAGTAAGAATATGCCTGATCAGTCAGGTGGTGTCTGCGCCAGATATCCTGTAGTCCCAGGGTGTGTGCAAATTCAGCCAGCATTGTGTTCCCCTTCCCTCCACCAGTCCCACCCGGTCTGTCTATGCCGGGGTCTGCCACGTCATTGAAATGTCCACCCACTATATAAGTAGCACTTTAAACATGTCTCAGGTACCCTATTGCAGTTTAAACTGCCATTTTGACCTGGCAAAATAAACATTTTGCCTGGACCAAACCTTCATTTTTAATATATGTACGTCACCCCTAGACTAGGCCCTGGACAGCCCAGAGGGCAAAGTGTGGTGTATTTAAATAGTAGGACATGTACTTTTAAGGTTTAGATGTCCTGGTAGTGAAAAACTCCTAAATTGCTTTTTCACTATTGCATGGCCTGCCTTTCCCGTAGGATAACATTGGAGACAAACCTTGTTGCCGGTGGGGGCAGGACTGCAAGCCCTAGATTCCCTCACGGTAGGAGGCCGCCCACACTGTCCCTTTGCTCCGGAGGTGCAGATAAATACCCGATGGGCTCCCGCTGCGTGGGACACGCCCAGGCGCGAGCCCGGGCCAAGACCAGGCCTGTCTGCGCCTGTCTGCAGATGAACGAGGCTGAGCTGGGCCCACGTTCTGAGCCCTTGGATATCGTGCCTACAATTTCAGTCAGAGATAATCAGGAAGCTGAAGACAGCCCATCAAGCCAGCTGCTCCAGAAATTGAACAACGACTCAGAGGTACTGTTTTTTCTCTCACCATCTAGTTTTAACTGTGGCTCTTCCTCCACTATGGAGTTGTGAGTGATTAGACTCTTTAACATTTTGGGATTTAGTATTTAAGAATTTTGTCACTGATTATGGGTAGGAAAAAAGTGGGAGATAGCAGCTCTGTCTCAAACTCTCTAACAAAACCCATGTCAATAGACCGGATGCTGGAATGAGCCATCAGCGTCATCAGCAATGAAATTGCCCAAACAAAGCAGAGGCTTTCTTTAAATCCAGGGGGTGATACCGGGGGTCCACCTGGCCCTTCCCCTTGTTCCCTTCTGGATATGTCCCCTGTTCCTCCTTCAAATGGTGCTGTTTCTCTGCCTATTCAAGGTCCCACTGTAAACTGTGAGGATATCCCCCCCCCCCCAGATACCATCACACCTGCCATTGTGTCAAGCAGCAAGGCACCCACCACAAACCACCCAAAAAATCCAAACGTGGCAAGGGGTGCAAGCAGACAGTCAGCCCTCTCTCATACTTCTCTGACACCCCACAAGAGCCTGAGACTGTATTAGTACCAAGCTCAAGACATCTACCGCTAACATCACAGCAAGAAAAGACCTGGATCACCAACTCCATTAATGAACGTTTGGCTATTCACCTAGAGACTTTCTCAGAGAAGCTACACGCAATGTTTAGTACAGTACTTTCTCCTCTGCTTTCACGGTTGGATGTTATAGAATCCATATTGGCCTCTTTTTCTTCTGGCAGTGGTCATTTACCATCCCAACCAGGCAGCATCAATATCAACTCGGATAAGCAGGACATTGTATCCAAAGCACATGTCGTACCCCTGACGGAAACCTGCCCATCAACTTACGCACCTTCTGTTCCTTGTAACCCATCATTTCCCCCAGACCAATTGAGTAAAAAACATATATCAATCAGGCAAAATGTAGACCACTCGCCTACCTCAGTTCTCAGATTTTCATGTCCCGTGAAGGGAGCCGAGGGTAAAGTTTTATCAGTGCAGCCACTTGCTTAACTTTCGGTTATTAATCTCCCTCCAGCTGCTTGCCCGTATGTGGCTGTTTTGTGGGGCGTACCTTCATTAAGAAATAACCAGCGTGAAACTTACAAGGAACCTTTTAACAAATCCCTAGATTGGCTGGTTCACCACAGAAGCATGTCTTTCTTCCACGCTAGAGATATCTTGCATGTAAGGAGATGCACACGGATAGGGCCAAACCTCCCAGAACTCCATGGAGACTTTATTGTGGTAAATTTTAGATCCCCAAACTTGTTACATTATTTGCTTTTTAACCCTAGACTCAGCATTCTGCCAAGCAGTTCCATTACCCTGGTTTCGCTTGGCTATATTTATAGACCTCCTCCTTTTTTGAGAAAGCAATCATGTAATCTTCCACTTGACAATGGACAGGGCGCATTAGACACACGTTCTTTTATTTATCATGGGTCTGATAAACTGTGCTCAGTTAATTCTAATCCCCCGGGCATAGTCAGCACACCCCCCATTATCGTTTCAGCCAGTGCTCAGGCCGCATTGCACAAATCGGGTGTCCTGTGCTCCATATCTACATCTAACAAGTTCGACGTACTTTCCGATCTGGACTGATATGTGGGCAAAAAGGCCTTTACAACACCTGCTGTTGCCCCTGTTACATTTCCGGCCGATAAGTCACCGGTAATACCCATTGTTTCTACTGCTACAGAGACACCTATTCCTTACACTCTGACTACACAGTAAAGAGCTCTATCTATACCTAGCTGGAATGGTAGCAGGCCATAAGGGGAAGATTAACGATAGCAAATGACGATTGTTTGTGTCGAAGTACAACATAATTGCATTACAGGAAACTTGGCTTACCGCAGCATTACAATTTGAGGGTTATGCCTGTTACTCCCGCCACGGTATTCCATCAACTCGGGGCGGGCTATGGGTGGACTAGCTATTTGGGTCAGTCTAAGCCTCCAAGTAGAGGTACTACAGGTCAACTCTGGGTCACCCTCTTTTAGCACTAATAATTATCATTCCCAAGACAAAGATAGCTTTTTTATCTGATACATTTTTATAATAATGACTTCACTAATGCCATTTGTACACATTTTTATTAGTTTGTTTAATTTTCTATTTTATATAAAAACTGAGATTGAAAATAGTCACCTGCAATTACACTTTTTTATTTGTGGTGATTTTAGTGCAAAGTTAAGTGGGGTTTCATGGATCCAAGACAACCGTATAGATGGGCAGCTAACCACTCAGGATGCAAGGGGGGCAGAGCTTCATAAGTACCTTACTGCCCAGTGCTGGTCGACTTACTTGAGGCACTAGGAGGTGCTAATAGCACACTCCCGTCATTTAGAGGGGGGGGGAAGCCTCACTAATAGATTATATGTTTGTAAGCTCCATCTTTATACCTTGGTTCTATAAATGTGAGATCCTATCTACAGAGTGGGGAGACCATAATGCTCTGTGCTCCTTCATTCTTTTACCAATCAAGGGGCCAGATGTATCAAGATTACATTTTGCGAGTCTATAATAGCGAATTTTACCGATTCACTATTATAGACTCGCAAAATGCAATGTATGTAGGTTTCTGCAAATATTGTGTGATTCCTACATATTCCTTAATAGCGAGTCGCAAATTGCGATTCGCTATTAAGGAATGCCTTCACATTCATTCCTTTGGGCCTAGAGGCCCATAGGAATGAATGGGAATTGCATGCGCAATTTGCGAGTACCCAATAGGTACTCGCAAATTGCGCATGCAATTTCAAGGGTGCAAGGGTGCCAAAAGGACACCCTGTTGCACCCCTGAAATATGCATGTGTGCACATGTGGCTCACATACATGCCCTAAGGGCATGTATGTGCACCACATGGCACTTAGAAAAATGCAAAATTGTGCATTTTTCTAAGGATTTGCAATTTACCACCAAATTGTGATTCTCTAAATGCATTCGCAAAATAGGTAATCGCAAAAATTGCGATTCCCTATTTTGCAATTGCCTTTTGGGATGATACATCCCAAATGGTTTTTTCCCATTTGCAAACGGGACAATTCTGCGAATCGGCCCGTTTGCGAACGGGAAAACGCTTGATACATCTGGCCCAAGGGCCTTACATGTAATTGCAACTTAGTATCTATCACACAACACTCTTCGTATGGTTTAAGACTAGTCTGGCGCCTGAAAAAACCCATAGAATCATTATCAGTTCTTCTCAAATCACACTTAGGTGTATTTCTCAATTGCTTAGCTGAAAATGGACAAGAGTTGATGGCTTGCATTACCATAGGTTAATAGGTATAATCAGAGAGTCTATGCTCAAGCCGATCCAGTCATGCAATATGAACCCCAGATGGATTGATGGGCCCTGTTCTTAAGATAATCGAAAGTTGAGAAATGCCCTAATTGCATGGCCCAGGCATAGGAGCGAGATTTCCCTGGTATGCAGAGTATAAAATCATGCTCTCAAACAGGAAGAGGGAACTTCATAAGCGTAATTGGGAGCTGCTAGAAAATGCAGTCCTGGGGAAGGACAGTAAATCCTTTTGGGATCTAGTCAAATTAATTAGATCTAGAAATTCTCCCACTAATTCATCTCTGCAAAACAATATGTTAGGCTCAGATTGGGTTACACATTTCGTTTCCATCTATTCGATTGAGGAAGATCCTAGTACGCTAACTGTCTTATGAAATAGATTACTGAATTCCTCACCCTTTTTAATATCGTTGCAGGAAGTAGAAACAGCCATCCAACACAGCAAGGGTGGGAAAGCACCAGGCCCAGATGGGGTACCTATGGATCTGTTGAAATCAATGCCTGAGATATGGGGTCCCTTTATTACCAACACATTTAATTCTTGCTTAACAACTAATATCCCCCCTTCCTGGGCTACAGCAACGGTTGTGCCAAAAATTCAAAAAGGGTGACCGTATGTCCCCAAAGTACTATCGTCCCATCTCGCTCATTAACAGCACGATTAAAATTATTGGCAGTGTTATTAACGACAATTTAGTTAAATGGGTAGTGGATAAGGACATTCTTTCCCCTTTTCAATTTGGTTTCCGTTCAAACTTAGGCACCATCAAACAATGTTTGAACCTGGCTTTGACAATTTCTAAGTACACTAACGCAAGATGCTCTCCCATCTATCTTGTTTTAATGGATCTGTCCACCGCCTTTGATTCAGTGAACAGAACCAAGCTATGGTTAATGTTGCTGGATCAATGAGTGGACCCTTCACCGGTAAATTTTTTATACTCATTACACACAGATCCTTCTGCTAGAGTTCATTTAAACTCCTATGGCGAGCTTTCTTCTGATTTCCCCTTGAAGAGTGGAGTGAGACAAGGGTGCATATTGGCTCCCCTACTGTTTATTTTATATATAAATGGATTAACAGCTCATTTAACCTCTCCCCCTTCAGATATACCTAGAATAGCAAGCACTCCGATTCCCGCGTTACTTTACGCTGATGACGCGTTATTGTTAGCCCTTACCCCGAATGCACTGAGGCACCAGGTGGACTCTTTGCCTCTTTTATGCAAAACATGAATTTAAAAAAACTAACTGCACCAAGTCGCACATCATGTCCTGTGGACCAGGTAAAATAAAGCTAAACAAAATTAGTCTCAATGGACAGAACTAACGAATGTCAATGACTTTTGTTATCTAGGACTAACTTTTAACTCGTCAGGGTCTTGGAAGCCCCACCATGCGCAGGTTAGCCTAAAGCCTAGTAGAACAGCAGAGGCAGTCTGAAACTTCACTAGATCAGGGTCTAGAGGGACTGTTCTGCCATCATTGAAGGTGTATAATTCACAGTGTATTAGTGTGTCCACTTAAGGTGCAGGCGTCTGGGGCTTTAACAAATGTTGTTCCTTACAGGATGAGGAAAATCATTTCCTCCGGCGGTTGCTGAGTTTACCACCAACTACTTCCTGTTTCATCACTCACTCGGAGTTAAATCAGGGCTTCATATCAGATAAGGTATGTCTGGTGCCACTCCTACTATGGGTTAGTGTCTGAATGAACGTAGCGGCAGAGCTATGCAGGGATATTATACTTGACTGTTTAGCTTTGGATAAGACCTACTCTATTCCATGGCTAAGTTATATACGAGACACTCTAGGAACTCTTTTTTTTCTTGGAGTTTTATTTAGCGCGAACTTGACCCGAGTATTGCCCAGATACAAGAATGAAAAATAAGTTAGCAAAACCCTTAGTTGCGAATTATTGTAGATCCTTACCCACAGGCAAACCTTTGTATCTATCTTTAGATCTTATAAGATGGGAGCGATCACTTCTCTTCCGTTTTAGGGCTGGATCAATTTATTGGTCCCTGTTTTTTAAAAACTCCCCAGACCTAGGGGGAAACATAGAATATAACTGCCCTTGTGATAATCAATCTGCACAATCACTTCTTTTGCAAATTGTACAGTTTAGCATGCAAGTACTTTCTGAAGCCTCTGTTATGAAAGCTAGGATTTTGACTGTGTAAAGTAGCTCTGCTCCACTTACAATTTTTAAGCAAACCTGAAATCTCCTACCATGTTTACGACTTCTTGAAAGCATCCATCCGGGCTAGAAAAACTATGGAAGGCTAACTTTATTAATTATATGCACGCTATGGGTTACTAGCTAGATGTCAGTACACTTTCTTTTCCCATGGGTGGAGAGCGATTTGTGTGTGAGCTCCTCTCTTTCTATGCTGACGTGCTCATGCTTAAATAGTTACAACTTGCATTGAACTTGCCTTCGATAGGTGGAGTTTGGCTGAGGTGCCCCTTTTACTTTTGTGTTAGCAGGAGTATATGGCGGACCCTATTTGAGCTGTTTAAAGAAATAAAAAGGGTTATGGAAGAGCGGGACACTGACCACATCATCCTGGCAGGCGATTTCAATGTACATCTTCTTGGGTCTGGGCAAGAGGAGGACCCTGTTCAAGACCAAACCGCCGCTTGGGGAATACCGAATCAGGGCCTAGCAAACATTGAGAAACCAACAAGATGCTCGAAGCACCTGCTTCAGGAACTCGAACACCTAAACATGAGAGCACTGAACGGACGCTTTGAGGAGGACAACCCAAAGGCTACTACATTTCATTAATCAAAAGCCTCCTCTTACCTAGACTTTACCTTCATAACCTTACCCATGTTCAACAAAATCGCCTCCTTTAGAATAGGCAACAACGAATATAGCGATCACCTACCCCAGGAAGTGATACTAAAAGCAAACACAGCTCACACACTAGAGGCACGTAAAACCATTGGCACAGAAGGGACCTCAAATCTCAAGCGAATAAGGTGTAAACCCAACAACATCGAGAAAATCTCAACCAACGCTAAAATATTGCACAACCAAGGAAAAAATACACCAATCAAACCAGTGAAAGCATGGGAGAGATTCACAACGACTCTTGGGGAGAAATTCGCTACCGGGACAGGGACGAAATCGGGACAAACTGCGGCCATCCCAACAAGGATGGCAACCAGCCCAGAATCAAAAAATCTCAAACGCACAATAAACCAAATATTAAGGCGGCTTCGCAAAACCCCTCAAAATCCGGATCTGCAAAGTGACCTGCGGAAACTGAAGGCACTAATAAAAAGAAAGAAATGGGACAAAAAAAGATTAAAGAATGACGAACTATGGACCAAGTTACTTCATGACGCCAAACAAAAGAATAGCGCCAAGTTCTGGCAAACGATCAACAGAATCCAATGACCAAACCACCCAGGAATAAATTCTAACATGACAAAGGCTGTCTGGGTAGAATATCTTTTTAGCCTCTTCAACAACAAAGTGCAAAAGGAAGACGAAGCAGACAAAGAACTGGGGATCGCAAGAAAGGACAGAGGCAACATCCAAAGGGAAGAAATGTCACAAAATTCCACGCAAGCAATGCATAACGACTCCCCCCGGAGTATGCCACAACATCAGGGAGTTGAAATTGCAGCAGGCTCTGACCCTTCATCGTCCAACAACGAAGAGCGCTATGGTCTAACTGCAATGCAGATAAAGAGACAAATAGCCAGGGGTAGACTCGCAGGTGCCCGAGGCCCCAATGGAATTCCTCCAATGCTGTATAAACATGACACCGAATACTGGAGCAAAGCATTAGTACCAGTTTTCAAGGACATAAAACATGCAACAACAATCCCGGAGTCCTGGAAAGGATCAGTTATCAGCCCCATCTTCAAACAAGGCGACAGGAAAGCTCCAAACAACTATCGACTAATCGTTTTTATCGACATTGAGGCAAAGTATTACGCGGGAATAATCTTGGAAGAACTAACATCTTGGGCATCAGAAAACTCGATTATCCCAATAAACCAAACTGGGTATTGCCGTTAACAAGGAACCACCACTAACATCATGGCATTAGCCTTGTTGATGGATGCGGCTAAAGAGGCAAAGTATCCCCTATTTTTATGTTTTATAGACTACAACGCAACCTTTGACCACGTAGACCGCGCCAAACTATGGAAAAAACTGGAAAGCTGGGGGTTACCAAAACCCCTCTTAGACCAGCTGATACTACTACATACTGACACCTGGATCAGGATTAAACTAGGTGCAGGGACGCACCTCTCAAAGCGAATTGCCACCTCTAAAGGGTTAAAGCAAGGGTGCGTTCTAGCACCTTTACTCTTTAACCTTTTCTTAGCTGATCTCACAGGGGAATTGGACAAGAGCACATCACACACCCCGTAACTGGGAAAAACTTTGTTGTCAAACCTGTTATATGTGGACGACCTAGTGTTGATAAGTTGGACCCCCATCGGCCTACATCTTTTGAACACCACCAACAACTTCTCACAATGCAATGCCTTAAAAATAAATATTAAGAAAACAAAAATCATGGCAGTAAACTACCACAAAAAGAAATAAATCAACTGGTACTTAGGCGGGCAATGCCTGGACCAGACAACCAGATACAAATATCTAGGAATCCTCCTGGATCATAAAAGTTCATTCAAACCCCAGCTGGAGTCCCTGCGGAGAAAGGGAACCATGACATACCTAGTGATGAAGCCCCTGAAGAAGATGCTGCCCGATCTAACATTCGACCCTTTGCTACAGGTGATACGTGCAAAATTACAACCAGCGCTAACGTACGGGAGCGAATCGCTAAAAGGGAGAGATGCTGCAGCCTTGGACAAAGTAAAAGCTAACTCCTACAGAGCAATTTTCCATCTTCCAAATTATGTCTCACCGGCCCAAATACATTTAGAATTTGGGCTTCAAAAACAATCAGTGGAAAGGAGGGGCGCGTATCTAAAAAGTTGGCACAAGATCCGAAGCGCTGAGGCAGAATCCCTAAATTCGCATCTTTGGATCGAGCTGTTTCGCCACAAAATATCACCTGCCAGGGAGTATCTGCTCGACTCCCTAAAGTTATTGGGATTGAAGGACCTTTGGGGAACCTCTACAGACCACCAGACCTTCAAAAAGACTGTGACAAAGGTAACAAAAATGGTATCCGTTCTAGAAGACAAAAGAACACTGGCTAAAAGGGCTCATGGCTGGACAGTGCTCAGCGATTACGAAGCACTCAAACCGCAACCTTACCTGAAAATGGGAGTCAAAAAGAGGATAAAAGAAAAATTCCTAAAGTTGCGGCTGGGCGTCGTTCCGATCAGCCCACACCCTCCACCATGGGAAAGGAGACCAGGACCGCAGTCCTGTCCCCTATGCGGAAGAGGAAACAAGGATCTTGTCCACATCATCTGCATTTGCCCCAACTTAAAGGACATAAGAAGCACTTTACTACAACCATTACTCAAGCAGAATGGCACCAGGACTTGTAGGCAGGCAGTAAAGCTGTGCTTCAATCCAGCTGAAGCACAGCTAAACTGCAGGCTCACAAACTTTTTTGACACAGTAACCAAGAGACTCAAACACGCATCGTAAGTGGACACTGGTTAAATAAAAATAGCCGAGCTGAGCTGTACTCGAAGTCAGACTCCACAAGCCTTGCAATAGCACCTTACTGACGCACAGGCACTTTAGATCCAATGAAGTTTGTATGCGCAAAAACGTGAACTTTAATAGGATGTATAACAACGGCTGTTTAGCTCGGAAAACGCCTGCCACCTCAGTTTTCCCTGACGCACAAGCACCTTAGAACCGTTGAAGAGCGTAATGCCCAAATGCGAAATTTTAATATAATGTATAATGATGGCTTTTAGTATTGTTTTATCTATTGAATTATGTACAAGAAACTTTTATTGTTATGTGTATGCAAAGGTTTTAATTAATCATGAATAATAAAATTACTTACTTACTTAGTATTTGAGGTTTTTGTTCTCCTTCTCATTCCCTTACTTCTGTTTAATCTTGGACAACTGTGATATGAGTGTAGTGATGCTTTAATTTTAACCACTGTCTGTGTTTCTTGTTCTTTTTTATCTTGGTCATATGATGAAATTTGGAGACTCAGAGTACACTCATGCAGTTATATTTGTAACTGTTTTTAATTTATTGTAAATCTGTGTTTAAACTTCTGAGATATTATGGATATGTATTCTATTTTATGTACTTTTATGGTCTATTTTTAATCAGACCGAATAAAGATTTTTTTAACTGAATTGAATTGGTAACATTGGAGTTACCTTATTACATTTAATTGGTGATAATTTCCAAATGAAAGCAGGTAGCCAGTTCATGTTTGGTGTCTTTGGAATTGTAATCTCTACTTTAGTGAAGTCAGATTTTAAATTACAATTTTGAAAAGGACAGTTTTAGAAAGTTTGTATTTTCCTACCTTATCCATTTAGTGCCTGCAGCCTGTCTCTGGGTCACATGACTGAGTGTAGCTGACAGTTGGGCTTTGTATATTCCTCCACACACAATAGAAAGCTTAGGTGTGCCTGGATGGGCTATCACTGGCAGGATGGCAGGACGGAGCTGGGCACAGCCCTACTTACACTTGAAAAGGCTGTGTCCTGCCTTCACACAAAGGGCTGCATACCCCCTTTAGTTAGTCTGGAGCCAGGACAAAGAAAGCAGGAGGCCTGGATACTTCTAAGGGAAACCTCTAGAAGCTTCTCCTATGTCAAAGGGAGGCCTAGGTAGAAATATTGGACCTCAGACACCAACTCTTCAGTACACTTCTGGACCTGTGGATACTCTGCCAGGAAGAAGAACTGTTGTGCTGGTGACAGGACTGCCACTCAACTGGACTGCTGCTCTGAAGGACAGCTGCCTTCCTGTACTGGCCTACTACCTTCCGCCCTCTTGCCTTGGTGAGAAGGACTGGACCTGCATCTGTTGAACCCAGGACACCAGAGTGACTCCAAGGGCTAGTTGGCTGGCCTTCTGACTACAGTCTCAGCAACAGAAGGCTCCAACAACCTTGAAACCAACACCTGGACTCTGCTACCTGTGAGTCCTACTCTGCCAAGTGATGCCTCCGCAGTCCTGGACCCTTGGAAGTGGGCTTGAAGATGCTCTTCCAGTCCATCTGTGGATCCAGCAGAACTGATGCATCTCCTCTGCTGCGCAGCGCAATCCTGAGCAGAACTGACACATCGCCATTCAGCACAAGGACTCCACATTGACCTCGCAGTTCGTATGCGGTTGACGAATTGCAACTGCAGGAGTTTCTAGGGGTGTGATTTATGGTTGGAGAATACACCCGAGGTGGTTTACCGGTATGAATGATGACGGCAACTACCCGGCTCAGAACTATAGTGAGGTGAAGACTGGCCCGAGCCGTGCTGAAATTGCCGCAAGGTATTTGGCAATGAAACATGTTGGCCTTTCCATAACCAAAGTGGTCTACAACATTGTATTTCCCTTTTTTAACCTGAGTGGGCTCTCGGCATCCAATAAAGTAGGCTTATTTGCCAGGAGTCCCAACTCATTTTAGCTTGGAGAAGCGAGTTTATGTTCTTTTTTCACTATGGGGTCTTAGAGGGACAGCACAAAATAAGACACTGTTTGTGCATTTGTTTACACCTTCCTTCCTTTTTATCTTCTTTCCTCACTTTCTAAATTTACATTTGACATATATTTTACTATTCACGGTCAAAGAAAGTCACCAATGATGATAAAAACGTGAGCAAACTGGTGAGTACCTACCAGCAGCTCTCATGGTGATGCTTACGTGAGGTACTTTCTGACCTTTCACATATTTTTCCTCCCCTTTACACACCATTTAGTGGGGGTATTAAGTTGGTAGATTGACAAACACTGAAATTTGGACACTGGGGTCCGGCTGTGATTGGTACTCTTTAGATGCCAGCCGTTGGACAGAGATATGATTACCTGGCCTACAGTACCTTCAGAAAATAAGTGTTCAAGCACAATCAGGTCATTGTTGATATAGTAGAACAATTGTCACCCAGGTTTCCAGAGATTTATCCTCTTAGAAAAATATAGGCATTGATGAGTCCTTCATCCTGTACAAAGGGCGGCTGATCTTCAGGCAGTACATTGCAAACAAAAGAGTTTGCTATGGCATCAAATTGCACATGCTGGGTGAGAGCTCTACTGACAATGTATACAGCTTGAGAGTTTATACAGGTTCCACTCTAAACCCTGTAGGTTGCCCTGCAACTATAGGAGTCACAGGAAAGATTGTATGGGAGCTTGTCCAGCCACTCCTTCACAAAGGTTATAACTTTTATGTGAAAAGCGTCTATGTAGGAGTAGAGCTGTTCAGTGAGCTGTACAAAGCTATCACTGTGGTGTGCAGTACATTTCGTTGTCGCTGAAAAGGGTTCTTGCAGGAGCTTATTTGTAAGAAGCTCAAAAAATCCCAGAGCACTGCGTTGCATTTCAACCAACTGCTCACAGTCAAGTTCTCTGATAGGCATGATCTATATATGCTCACTACAATTCATGATGAGAACACTTCCCCGACATGGCTTGGGGTCAGATGGTTGAAGTTCATAAGCGCACCTATATACTTGATTGCAACAAAAACATTGGTGGAGTGGATAAGAATGACCAGGTTCTTCAGCCATACAATACGAGTCATAAAACTCACACTTGGTATAAGAAGCTGTTTACCCACCTGTGTATGTTTATTGTCAGACCACCATGGGAAGCCTCATGTCTTTCCTTGACTTTCAGGTGACTGTCATTGAAAGTCTTACTGCTACAGAAGCAGCAGCCTCCACTTCATATGCTCTGGATGACGTAGCAAGGCTGCAGGATCGATACATTGCAGACTGCATCCCTGCAACAGCTAAAAAAACTCAACCATGTCATCATTACAGAGCCTGCTCCAAGCAAGGGAAAACACACAGTCTATATAGGGGTCCACCCTATTATTCCCACATCACTTGGGCTAAATACATGTAAATCAACAAAATATATAGTGATGAAGGAACACATTTCTAAAAGTATTTTACCTCTTAGATTACCTTAATTAACCATAGGTGCTTTCACATACTTCTAGCATATTTATTTAGAATATTCCAGTCAGGGTTACAATTAACTCCTTCCACATAATTTGTACATTTTGCTTAGTGTCGCACATAACATTTATATACATATAAAAAGACAAAACAATTACATGTACATATACTTGACTATAAACATACATAAAACATGTACCATACATGTATTATTATTTTACTCCTCTCGTTCTTCCTGTTAATTAATCAAAAGTGTCTGTGTTTTATAATTCCCACACAGTCCACTAATGGAGGTAGCATATAGATGGTGCAACTTTGAGGTAAACAATTTTCTACCCCTCATATATCCATTTATGCACCAAAAGTCCTTAATCTGTTTATATTCAATACAAAAAGACTCCTCCAATGTAACTGTCGGCGCGTTTTGACTTTGTTATTCCAGCCTCTTCAGGACAAATGAAAGACGAGGTGTTGCAGCACCGTTTGTGCGATCAGGAATTTAAATTGTGTAGACTCTTGTAAAAGAATATATCAAAGGGTGCCGGTAACCGCACACGGTCCACTTGAATAACTATACAGTTTCGTCAAGTGGCAGCCAGTAGACTGCAGCGTAACCGCTGCAAAAACAGCACACTGCAACGCCTAAGCGTCGGTCATTCACGCGCTGAGCCACATTGATGCTCTATCCTTCGAGTCGAGCCAGGTAGTTCTAAGCAAGGAGAGTCGTTGTTATGGCCCCAGTGCCCATCTAGGTCAGCCCTATCTTTTCCTACTTGCTTTGTGTTGTACCATGCAAAAGTGAAGTATTGGGAAATTGACTGAGGTGGATGTGCTGTAGCACATACCTTTGAATGACTAAGCCTGGATACCCTCCTTCCATGGGCCACTACTTCACTAGGCAAGCAGACATAGAATTTATTTTCCTCTACTTGAGGATATCATAAACTTGCTTATGGCCTGCTTGGCACCTTTATTCACCATCAGAATGTGGTAGATGTTCTGTTCGATGAATGAAAAGTGCACCACACTGCACATAGTGGTGCATTAAACATAAGCCACATCTCTTTACAATGGAAAAGGGGACTACGGGCTATATTTATCCAGGTCCAGCATACAGGCCCATGTATAAGACAAAAACAGAAAGGTATGCAGTTCCTAGTAAACACTAAGGGTTGATGTACAAATAGTGAGTTCAGAAAAACACACTAGGGACAGGAGGAAATCTCCTCCTTTTGGAAAAGGACCCTCACACACCCCCCATCAGTGGGGTGTCTTGCTTCATCATCGGGTCTGCTCCTTATCGGGTCGGCGCTGCAATACCCGATCGGCGCCCTTGTTGGGGCCTTTTAGCGTAGATCTTTTTTCCTTTTTGCCGTAAGGTGCAGTGCGTGTGAGGGCCCTAGTAAGTGTAGATGTGAAAGATACAAAAGTGAAGTTAAAACAGGAGGTAGAGGTCCATCCAGAACTATTTTAATGAATGTGGTCACTCTCCTGATTAAAAACGTGAATATTGCGCTCCCCTGTTATAAGGTTACAGGGACATGCGCTGTTGGGGTCAACATGTTTCTTGCCATTATTTCTATTCGAAGGCAATTCTTCAGGACCAATACCAGATCTATCCACACTTTTTGGTAGTGGTCTCCAATTAACTAATTAAGTGACCACCATTACAGCACCCTAAAAAGTGGTACCTGTAGTTCTAGGACATCAAACCCATTCAGGTCAGAATATTGCTTCATAGGTTTCACGGCAGGTGTTGACACTGAGTCTTTAAGAGAGGCATCAGTTTGAGATATAAATTGCCTATGTGGGAATATGCTACCCATAGTACAGAGGCCCATTTCCCTTAGTATTTTCATCATGTTCTTTTCCTGCATCACAGTTATGCGCGGGTGGTGGTTCATGGGCAATGCTGGTGCATATGTTGGGAGTTTATGCGCTCTTTTCGCCAGCATGTACCATGCCATTGATGTGCAGCAGACTGGGTTTATTTCAGCTCTCAGGGTGTTTCGTCTTGGCTCCGATATATAAGTAACCAGAGGGGTCGGGTGAACACTTTCGTACTCTACTGCTATGTGAGGTATGTGTGCATGCGGGTGTAGCCTGTAGTGTGTGTGCTGTGCCTGCGCACAGTAGTAATAGAGTTGCAGATCTGGTGCTCCGAATCCGCCTTGTGTGTATGGTCTGGTCAACTCTTTCCAACTTACTCTTGCCTGCTTGCCTGCCCATGTCAGTCTAGTCATGGAGGTACGCAGTTTTGTAAATAGCTGTTGTGTGAGCCTCACCGGTATGTTCATAAATAAATAAAGGAATCGTGGAAGTACCACCATCTTCTGCATTGCTATCTTATCAGCTAGCGACAGAGTCAATCTGATCCACCTATCTATCTGGTCTTCTAGCTTTGATATGGCTTTATCATAATTTTCTCGTAGTACCAACTCCGGATCTCGGTGGATCCAGATTCCCAGGTATTTTACGGGTTCCGTCTGCCATCGTAATGGGTAATCTAGCGGGGGTTGTATTGTAGCAGGGGTGAGTGCGATCACCACAGACTTAGTCCAATTTATGAAAAAACAAACAGGTTTGGCAGTGTACCCCGTAAAGGCCTAGCACCTGACCCGCTAACCCTAATTAGTATATATAGAATAGGATTTCTCCATTAGATGTGTGTGCACACTGTTAATGCACCCACTGCCACGGTGCAATCCAAGGCAGGATTATAGCAAACAAAATAAATCGCAAAGGTGCACCACTTAATAAAAGGAAAAAATAGACACATCACAAAACATCAAGTCTGTGTCCATAGTATTTTTCATATAGTGTCTTCTTTTATTCACAAAATATTCTTTTATAAAAGCCCACAGCCGACGCTTTTCGTCCAGTAACGGACCTCTTCAGGGCTGTAAATTCAACAAACATATATATACACATAAATATATATATATAAAAACAATACAAACATAGATATATATAATCACATTAAAAAATTACAAAAATTATATATACGTACAAATTATGCACAAAATGTATGACCTTGAAGACAGGACAGCTATATACAAAAATAACAATAATATTACAATAAATAATCACACAACAACTTACTCGACAATACATAGCTACTTGACAAACATCCCTTTTCTAACAAACCACCTAATTTGACATTTATGTACAACATTTAGACAAATATACATCACATTCTATATACATAATGAACCATATACAAGACAACGTAATAAAAAATGGACTAAATAAGAATCGCAGAGAGATTTAGAGAAAGCATTTGAGAAAGAGAATGTGAGGTGGCATACTGACTCCTCCTATATAAACGGCCAAAGATATAAGGAGACCAGTATAAGAATAACAACAGTCTTATGTAGCCTGAAGTAGATAGCCAGAGTGATAGGCCGAAGGAGAGGGAAAAGGCGAATAACATCCAAAAGACAAGTAAGGGAAAGGCTGGAACCATTGCTCATTTATCATCAAAGGTTACCCACCATTAGAACAAGGAAAGCGGGCACTCCTAGAGAAAAGTCAACGTTGGAGTTCCGCAGTGGGTGTATGTTACAAGCAGGATTTACACAAAGCTCATATCCGCTGTGCACTGTACCAAGAAAGAGATAATATAATATAACCATGTGGTCCTACTGAGGTGATTTGTCCAATTATAGTAGATAGCGTTGTACAGTTACTTACTTAATAACACCAGGATAGTTACTTCCTATTAGTCAAAACAAGAACCCCAGGTGTAATACCCTCTGTTTGAACCATTCGGAAAAGCGCCTCACTACGACAAAGTGGGCAAACAATAAAACCGGGCAATCTCCCAGTTCAGCCTATAAAAGAAACCATAATCGACATGTCAAGTCAACAAATTCAATATAATTTCCCTATATTGACAAAGGCACAATATCACCTTATTATAAATCTGAAAATAGAGACGAAAATTCAGCACAACTTCCAAAAAGACTCGCCTCAGGTTATGATCTCCGATAGTCTTGGGACAATCTCAATTTTAGTATGGTATATCTCCACCAGTAACAACATAAAGCTCATAGGAGCACTTCCAACACTACATATTCAAATATAATGATTATGGTAAGTAAGACCTGTGACACTGCATCCAGCATCTTCATCAAATAAAACCCAACTCTGTACATGACAAAGCTAAGATGTTGTACCCCCAACTCATGAGAGTGCCCAATTACAATGCAAGGGACCAGCATGCAATCGTGTACCACAGTATGAGCCCACCAACGATATTACATATAATAAGTTCAATCCCCCCACATGAGGGAGTATGCCCAGCAAAAGAATATAGCTTCACGACCCAATGCGAAGTATTATCACAGTTTGAGCCCACCAACGATATTACATATAATAAGTTCAATCCCCCCACACAAGGGAGTATGCCCGGCAAAAGATTATAACTACAGGACCCCATGCGAATTACCTCCTTACCTTAATACGGCTACAGTTCGACCTCGGGCAACCTCCTGCAAAGCGAAGACGGTATGTAATGTGTCCATGCACCGCTTCGTTTAAATAGCCCATGTTGGTGTCCCAAATCATCACAGCTGCGGGGTTTTTCCGTAAACCGGAAGTCAGTATTGCTAGTCCGCAGTGATGCCGTATGTCGCCGCCATCTTATAGTGGACGATAAATCAAGTAGAAAAACGTATATCTATAATCCCCTGGCATAGGTTCTTATACTGGAGGCTACAATAACGGAGCGCATACATGTAACAATGTGTGCGTTCGTTTAAAGGAATTTATTTATGTAAATAGTGTTTATCTAGTAGGCGCCCTCAGTGACGGGACGAAATTGCCATGAGCGAACATTTAAAGATAATGCAGCATTATTTATCCATTAAATCTTAAATTTAAGGAGGTGATGAATTTGGGCCAACCTTATAGATCGTGACCACATCAAGCCGGTAATCGCGATAACTTCGAATTTCTCATACTCATAGGAAGGTGCGGCCGCCATTTTGAAACGGTGTCATACCATATGTCCTTCCAATGTATGGACTCAATTTAGCAACAGGCAACCAACCAACCATAGCAAATATGACGGTAAGTGGGTTCGCGGTGATATGGGTTCGGCCCAAGTAATAAGTTGTAGTAAAGACACCTATTATAATGTGACAGAAGAAGAATAAAAAGAGAAAAACATAACAGAAAAGGATAAAAGCCAGACAGAAGATTGTGTGCATAACAACAGTCATATGCATATTAGAAACAGTAATCCGGTTGCAAACAGGTATAACTTTGGCTAATCCATATGGGATTGCATTAACAGATTCATCAACGTGCATACCCATTGGAACCCTGATGTTGACATGTAATCTGTGTCCAGACATCATGTCTAGTTGTTGACCCATACCCTCTACATATTTAGAGGAAGTAATGCATTTCTTCATCACTGTTATGCCCCAGTTCAACACAGCGGAGTTTACATATCCAACCTGCCTCGTTTTTCCTTAGGGCTAGTTCCCTATTTCCCCCTCTCGGGTTGGCTGGTATGTGATCAATACCCATAAACCATAGTACATTGTCACTCGGATGGTTCTTTTGCATATGAAGTGTCATAGGGTATTTATGGTCACCATTGCGTATTGCACGTAAGTGCTCCTGTATTCTCAATTTGAGTGGTCTTATGGTGCTGCCCACGTAGATCTTGTTGCATGGGCAGCCCAGGATGTATGTGACGTACTTTGTATTACAATTGATCAAATGATTAATGTAATAGACCCGGTCAGTGTTAAAATTGAAGGATTTGGTTTAATCTTTCCCTATTGTACAGATATTGCAATTTTTGCAGGTAAAAAAGCCTTTGGTTGAATGTGACAGCCAAGCCGCCATCCTTGGCGTGGTGATGTAGCTGGGGCATAACAAGTCTCTCAAATTTTTACCCCTCCTATACGTTATTTTTGGTCTAGGGGCTAGCGTCTCTTTTAGGCTAGGTACTTCAGTTAGTAGGTGCCAATGTTTGCGTAGTACGTTGTAGACCCTATTGCTATGGTTATTAAACTGCATGTTAAAAGAAGTTGGGACCCTCTTAGATTTAACTGGGTCCTTAGTTCTCAGGGTGGTATATCTGGAGATTTTAACAATCTTTTTTTCAGCCTTATCTAATTTGTCTCGGGGGTAACCACGTGCTAGGAACCGCAGCTTAGTCTGTTTGATATTTTCGGAGAAAGCCTCCTCCGTGCTGCAATTCCTCCTCATGCGTATCATCTCCCCGTATGGGATATTATTAATTACGTGTCGGGGTGTGCACTGCATGAGTGTAAGGTGCTGGTACATGCTGTACTTTTGCGATGGATTGAGCTTTGTATACAGTTGTTCTGGATGAAGAAAGAAATATCCAAAAAATCAATTCGTTCACCACTAAAATTAATAGTGAGTTGTACATTGAAGGGGTTTTCATTGAGAAAGGTATGGTACTCCAGTAGTTCTGAGGCAGGTCCATCCCAGAGCATGATAACATCATCGATGTACCTGCCCCAGAATACAATATGTTCTGTCCAGTTTGCAGCGCGACGGCCCCAGGCATGCTCCCGCTCATACCAACCCATAAAGAGTCCGGCATAAGCAGGAGCAAACCTGGAGCCCATCGCCGTGCCCTGTATTTGGTGATACCATTGGGCGTCATGCAAAAAGAAATTTTTGGACAAGATGATGTCTGTCATTTCTAATAAAACTTCATTTTGTCTGTAGTGGTCCGCAGTTCTTTGTCCCAGGAAGAATTCTAGAGCTCTTACCCCAAATTCCTTCCTGATACAAGTATAAAGACTAGCCACATCCATCGTTACAAAGAGTAGAATTTCAGACCAGGCAAGACCCTCAAACTTGTTTACGATGTCTTTGCTGTCTTTGATGTAAGCTGGTAAGTTAAAAACTAATGGTTGTAAAAATTGGTCTACATATTCAGACAGCTTCTCTGTAGGGGAATTGACCCCCGAAATGATCGGGCATCCTAGTGGAAATGGGCCCCCCTTATGTATTTTGGGGAGCACGTAGATACACGGAAAGGAGGGTTCACTGACCATCAGATATTTATATTCCTCATCGCTTAATTGGCCGATCTCCCGCCATTCCACAAATCTCATGTTAATGTGGGTGCTCAGTGTATTGATGGGGTTCACTGGGACCTTTCTGTAACATGTGGTGTCCGCCAGCTGGCGGTCAATTTCCTTCATGTAACTCTCCCTATCCATTATCACCACATTCCCCCCCTTGTCTGCTTCTCGGATCACAATGGAGGGGTCAGATCTTAAGCCTTTCAGTGCCTTATTTTCCTCCACTGAGAGATTGAACGTGATTCTATTTGTGGCTATTGGATGTTCCAGGATTTGATGGAAACCCTTGGTAACTCTCTCCCTGAAGAGATCTATATTAGGTTGTGTCCCTACTGGAATGAATTTGGATCGTGACTTCAGACCACTATCAATTTGTATGTTTTCTGAAATATCCAATTCGGCTCTCAACATATCTACCTCAATCAATGTTTCGTCCTGTAATGACATCATCAACTGTAGTGTGTGTAGGTCTGAAACAGTGTGGGGGGGTGGTGTGTATTCCCCCGTGTTCTTAGTACACATAACAGGATTCCGAATGAAGTGATCTTTCAGTTTTAATAGTCTGGTAAATTTATACAAGTCCACAAAGATGTCTATATCATTTCCAAATTGGGTGGGACAAAACCCCAGACCTTTACTTAGCACAGATATATCAATTTCTGACAACACTCTAGAGGAAAGATTGACAATCATAAGTTCCTGTGTGGAGCCCCCCACTCCTTCTTCTCTTGTGGTATCTCCTAAGTTGTCTTTGACCTCATGGACATGGCAATTGTATCGTTCCGCACTCTCTTGTTTCTGCCTGTGTTTCTGCCATCTCCCCCCCCCTTCTTGTTTTTGATCTTATCTGGTGGTTTTCACCCCTAATCTCAATCGCTCCATTTCCACTAAAAAAGTGGATCGATTTTCAGTATCAGATGCGCCTGGTGTTTCCTCAGTATTCACCAAACTGGCCACAGAGGATAGGGAGCTAATACTGTAAATTGATGCCAATTCAGATGTTTCCTCTCTTTGTCTTTTCCCTTCCCCTGCTACTTTGAGATTGTCGTATCTATGGAAAAATGTATAAATCCTCCCATCCTTGTAGTCCTTGTCGTCTCTCTTAATCTTTTTGACCTTTTTGTCCCTCAGGTAAATTTGATATTCATCTAGTATTTTATCTAGAATATCATAGTTCTTTTTTATTGTGTATTTTAGGTCTGAAGTTGCGATCTCATTCTCAAGTTCTTCTATTTCTGACTGTAACTTACAGCCCTTCTTCTCTGCGTTTTTTATTAATATGCGCATCATGTTAAATGATGCGTTATGAAGATTTTCCTCCCATTCCTTCAAAGAATCGGGATCAAGGTCCTCAAATGCTGGGAAGATTAAGATTCTGAGGCCTCGTGGGATCTTATCATTCTCAATATATTTTGCCAAGGTGGTGCCGTCCCACCACCTGGACATTTCTTGTTTTTTTAGTTTCTCCAACCTGTGTTTTTGCAACATTACTTAACGTACTCTCCCACATTCTGTTTTGAGGAAAAGAGGTCCTGAGCTAGTTCCTGTCTTCTATCCTTGAAGCTAGGCATGTCTGTGGTAAATAGTAATAGAAGTAATAATAGGGCAGGCCAGTGCTTACACAGGAGTAATTTATGAAAAAACAAACAGGTTTGGCAGTGTACCCCGTAAAGGCCTAGCACCTGACCCGCTATCCCTAATTAGTATATATAGAATAGGATTTCTCCATTAGTTGTGTGTGCACACTGTTAATGCACCCACTGCCACGGTGCAATCCAAGGCAGGATTATAGCAAACAGAATAAATCGCAAGGGTGCACCACTTAATAACAGGAAAAAATAGACACATCACAAAACATCAAGTCCGTGTTCATAGTATTTTTCATATAGTGTCTTCTTTTATTCAAAAAATATTCTTTTATAAAAGACCACAGCCGACGCGTTTCGTCCAGTAACGGACTTCTTCAGGGCTGTAAATTCAACAAACATATATATACACATAAATATATAGATATAAAAACAATACAAACATAGATATACATAATCACATAAAAAAAAATAATAATAACTATATATACGTACAAATTATGTACAAAATGTATGACCTTGAAGACAGGACAGCTATATACAAAAATAACAATAATATTACAATTAATAATCACACAACAACTTACTCGACAATACATAGCTACTTGACAAACATCCCTTTTCTAACAAACCACATAATTATGACATTTATGTACAACATTTAGACAAATATACATCACATTCTATATACATAATGAACCATATACAAGACAACGTAATAAAAAATGGACTAACTAAGAATCGCAGAGAGATTTAGAGAAAGCATTTGATAAAGAGAATGTGAGGTGGCATACTGTCTCCTCCTATATAAACGGCCAAAGATATAAGGAGACCAGTATAAGAATAACAACAGTCTTATGTAGCCTGAAGTAGATAGCCAGAGTGATAGGCCGAAGGAGAGGGAAAAGGCGAACGACATCCAAAAGACAAGTAAGGGAAAGGCTGGAACCATTGCTCATTTATCATCAAAGGTTACCCACCATTAGAACAAGGAAAGTGGGCACTCCTAGAGAAAAGTCAACGTCGGAGTTCCGCAGTGGGTGTATGTTACAAGCAGGATTGACACAAAGCTCGTATCCGCTGTGCACTGTACCAAGAAAGAGATAATATAATATAACCATGTGGTCCTACTGAGGTGAATTTGTCCAATTATAGTAGATAGCAGTGTACAGTTACTTACTTAATAACGCCAGGATAGTTAATTCCCATTAGGCAAAACAAGAATCCCAGGTGTAATAACCTCTGTTTGAACCATTCGGAAAAGCGCCTCACTACGACAAAGTGGGCCAACAATAAAACCGGGCAATCTCCCAGTTCAGCCTATAAAAGAAACCATAATCGACATGTCAAGTCAACAAATTCAATATAATTTCCCTATATTGACAAAGGCACAATATCACCTTATTATAAATCTGAAAATAGAGACGAAAATTCAGCACAACTTCCAAAAAGACTCGCCTCAGGTTATGATCTCCGATAGTCTTGGGACAATCTCAATTTTAGTATGGTATATCTCCACCAGTAACAACATAAAGCTCATAGGAGCACTTCCAACACTACATATTCAAATATAATGATTATGGTAAGTAAAACCTGTGACACTGCATCCAGCATCTTCATCAAATAAATCCCAACTCTGTACGTGACAAAGCTAAGATGTTGTACCCCCAACTCATGAGAGTGCCCAATTACAATGCAAGGGACCAGCACGCAATCGTGTACCACAGTATGAGCCCACCAACGATATTACATATAATAAATTCAATCCCCCCACATGAGGGAGTATGCCCAGCAAAAGAATATAGCTTCACGACCCAATTCGAAGTATTATCACAGTTTGAGCCCACCAACGATATTACATATAATAAGTTCAATCCCCCCACACAAGGGAGTATGCCCGGCAAAAGATTATAACTACAGGACCCCATGCGAAGTACCTCCTTACCTTAATACGGCTACAGTTCGACCTCGGGCACCTCCTGCAAAGCAAAGACGGTATGTAATGTGTCCATGCACCGCTTCGTTTAAATAGCCCATGTTGGTGTCCCAAATCATCACAGCTGCGGGGTGTTTCCGTAAACCAGAAGTCAGTATTGCTAGTCCGCGGTGATGCCGTATGTCGCCGCCATCTTATAGTGGACGATAATTCAAGTAGAAAAACGTATATCTATAATCCCCTGGCATAGGTTCTTATACTGGAGGCTACAATAACGGAGCGCATACATGTAACAATGTGTGCGTTTGTTTAAAGGAATTTATTTATGTAAATAGTGTTTATCTAGTAGGCGGGACGAAATTGCCATGAGTGAACATTTAAAGATAATGCAGCATTATTTATCCATTAAATCTTAAATTTAAGGAGGTGATGAATTTGGGCCAACCTTATAGATCGTGACCACTTCAAGCCGGTCATCGCGATAACTTCGAATTTCTCATACTCATAGGAAGGTGCGGCCGCCATTTTGAAACGGTGTCATACCATATGTCCTTCCAATGTATGGACTCAATTTAACAACAGGCAACCAACCAACCATAGCAAATATGACGGTAAGTGGGTTCGCGGTGATATGGGTTCGGCCCAAGTAATAAGTTGTAGTAAAGACACCTATTATAATGTGACAGAACAAGAATAAAAAGAGAAAAACATAACAGAAAAGGATAAAAGCCAGACAGAAGATTGTGTGCATAACAACAGTCATATGCATATTAGAAACAGTTATCCGGTTGCAAACAGGTATAACTTTGCCTAATCCATATGGGATTGCATTAACAGATTCATCAACGTGCATACCCATTGGAACCCTGATGTTGACATGTAATCTGTGTCCAGACATCATGTCTAATTGTTGACCCATACCCTCTATATATTTAGAGGAAGTAATGCATTTCTTCATCACTGTTATGCCCCAGTTCAACACAGCGGAGTTTACATATCCAACCTGCCTCGTTTTTCCTTAGGGCTAGTTCCCTATTTCCCCCTCTCGGGTTGGCTGGTATGTGATCAATACACATAAACCATAATACATTGTCACTCGGATGGTTCTTTTGCATATGAAGTGTCATAGGGTATTTATGGTCACCATTGAGTTTTGCACGTAAGTGCTCCTGTATTCTCAATTTGAGCGGTCCTATGGTGCTGGCCACGTAGGTCTTGTTGCATGGGCAGCCCAGGATGTATGTGACGTACTTCGTATTACAATTGATCAAATGATTAATGTAATAGACCCGGTCAGTGTTAAGATTGAAGGATTTGGTTTTATCTTTCCCTATTGTACAGATATTGCAATTTTTGCAGGTAAAAAAGCCTTTGGTTGAATGTGACAGCCAAGTCGCCGTCCGTGGCGTGGTGATGTAGCTGGGGCATAACAAGTCTCTCAAATTTTTACCCCTCCTATACGTTATTTTTGGTCTAGGGGCTAGCGTCTCTTTTAGGCTAGGTACTTCAGTTAGTAGGTGCCAATGTTTGCGTAGTACGTTGTAGACCCTATTGCTATGGTTATTAAACTGCGTGTTAAAAGAAGTTGGGACCCTCTTAGATTTAACTGGGTCCTTAGTTCTCAGGGTGGTATCTCTGGAGATTTTAACAATCTTTTTTTCAGCCTTATCTAATTTGTCTCGGGGATAACCACGTGCTAGGAACCGCAGCTTAGTCTGTTTGATATTTTCGGAGAAAGCCTCCTCCGTGCTTCAATTCCTCCTCATGCGTATCATCTCCCCGTACGGGATATTATTAATTACGTGTCGGGGTGTGCACTGCATGAGTGTAAAGTGCTGGTACACGCTGTACTTTTGCGATGGATTGAGCTTTGTATACAGTTGTTCTGGATAAAGAAAGAAATATCCAAAAAATCAATTTGTTCACCACTAAAATTAATAGTGAGTTGTACATTGAAGGGGTTTTCATTGAGAAAGGTATGGTACTCCAGTAGTTCTGAGGCAGGTCCATCCCAGAGCATGATAACATCATCGATGTACCTGCCCCAGAATACAATATGTTCTGTCCAGTTTGTAGCGCGATGTGCCTCAGGCATGCTCCCGCTCATACCAACCCATAAAGAGTCCGGCATAAGCAGGAGCAAACCTGGAGCCCATCGCCGTGCCCCGTATTTGGTGATACCATTGGGCGTCATGCAAAAAGAAATTTTTGGACAAGATGATGTCTGTCATTTCTAATAAAACTTCATTATGTCTGTAGTGGTCCGCAGTTCTTTGTCCCAGGAAGAATTCTAAAGATTTACCCCAAATTCCTTCCTGATACAAGTATAAAGACTAGCCACATCCATTGTTACAAAGAGTAGAGTTTCAGACCAGGCAAGACCCTCAAACTTGTTTAAGATTTCTTTGCTGTCTTCGATGCAAGCTGGTAAGTTACAAACTAATGGTTGTAAAAATTGGTCTACATATTCAGACAGCTTCTCTGTAGGGGAATTGACCCCCGAAATGATCGGGCGTCCTGGTGGAAATGGGCCCCCCTTATGTATTTTGTGGAACACATAGATACACGGAAAGGAGGGTTCACTAACCATCAGATATTTATATTCCTCATCGCTTAATAGGCATACTCCCTCATGTGGGGGAATTGAACTTATTATATGTAATATCGTTGGTTGGCTCATACTGTGGTACACCATTGCGTGCTGGTCCCTTGCATAGTAATTGGGCACTCTCATGAGTTGGGGGTACAACATCTTAGCTTTGTCACGTACAGAGTTGGGATTTATTTGATGAAGATGCTGGATGCAGTGTCACAGGTTTTACTTACCATAATCATTATATTTGAATATGTTGTGTTGGAAGTGCTCCTATGAGCTTTATGTTGTTACTGGTGGAGATATACCATACTAAAATTGAGATTGTCCCAAGACTATCGGAGATCATAACCTGAGGCGAGTCTTTTTGGAAGTTGTGCTGAATTTTCGTCTCTATTTTCAGATTTATAATAAGGTGATATTGTGCCTTTGTCAATATAGGGAAATTATATTGAATTTGTTCGATTATGGTTTCTTTTATAGGCTGAACTGGGAGATTGCCCGGTTTTATTGTTGGCCCACTTTGTCGTAGTGAGGCGCTTTTCCGAATGGTTCAAACAGAGGGTATTACACCTGGGATTCTTGTTTTGCCTAATAGGAAGTAACTATCCTGGCGTTATTAAGTAAGTAACTGTACACCGCTATCTACTATAATTGTACAAATCACCTCAGTAGGACCACATGGTTATATTATATTATCTCTTTCTTGGTACAGTGCACAGCGGATATGAGCTTTGTGTAAATCCTGCTTGTAACATACACCCAGTGCGGAACTCCGACGTTGACTTTTCTCTAGGAGTGCTCGCTTTCCTTGTTCTAATGGTGAGTAACCTTTGATGATAAATGAGCAATGGTTCCAGCCTTTCCCTTACTTGTCTTTTGGATGTTGTTCGCCTTTTCCCTCTCCTTCGGCCTATCACCCTGGCTATCTACTTCAGGCTACATAAGACTGTTGTTATTCTTATACTGGTCTCCTTATATCTTTGGCCGTTTATATAGGAGGAGACAGTATGCCACCTCACATTCTCTTTCTCAAATGCTTTCTCTAAATCTCTCTGCGATTCTTATTTAGTCCATTTTTTATTACGTTGTCTTGTATATGGTTCATTATGTATATAGAATGTGATGTATACTTGTCTAAATGTTGTACATAAATGTCAAATTTGGTGGTTTGTTAGAAAAGGGATGTTTGTCAAGTAGCTATGTATTGTCGAGTAAGTTCTTGTGTGATTATTAATTGTAATATTATTGTTATTTTTGTATATAGCTGTCCTGTCTTCAAGGTCATACATTTTGTACATAATTTGTACGTATATATAATTATTATTATTTTTTTAAATGTGATTATGTATTTCTATGTTTGTATTGTTTTTATATATATATATTTATGTGTATATATATATGTTTGTTGAATTTACAGCCCTGAAGAAGTCCGTTACTGGACGAAACGCGTCGGCTGTGGTCTTTTATAAAAGAATATTTTGTGAATAAAAGAAGACACTATATGAAAAATACTATGGACACGGACTTGATGTTTTGTGATGTGTCTATTTTTTCCTGTTATTAAGTGGTGCACCTTTGCGATTTATTCTGTTAGTCCAATTTATACTGAGGCCTGAATAATGTTCAAAGCGGATATATTCTCTGATGAGTTTATTTAAGTTGTCTGCTGGGTGCCGCGTATAGAGGACCATATCATCAGCATATAGCAATATGCTGGCTGGTCGGGGTTGGAACTGCAATGCAGTGTCATCATGCCTCTGCCGGATCTTACAGGCCAGTGGTTCGAGTGCTAGTGTGAATAGGAGTGGCGAGAGCAGGCATCCCTGCCTCGTCCCCCTACATATATTGATTGGATCAGATATGTTGCCATCCACTCTTAATCGTGCGCACGGTTCCATGTATAATAGCGTTATCTAGCGTATGAACGGTTCAGGGCACCCCATCCTACGCAGTACAGTAAACATAAAGGGCCATTCCACAGAGTCGAAAGCTTTCGCCGCGTCCATTAAGGCCACAGCTGCCGGCAACTCTGGATTCAGATGGTGAAACATGGCGAATATGGTCCTCAGGTTTTGTGTTGTTGACCTTGTTGATATAAAGCCGGCTTGGTCCGGCAAGACCAGATTGTGCATTAAGGGTTGTATCCTCAGTGCTATAATTTTGGCCAGTATTTTGGCGTCTATGTTAATCAGTGATAGTGGGCGATAAGACTCGCAGTTAGTGGGGTCTTTGTCGGATTTGAGAAGCGTAACTAACAATGCTTCACGCAGCGAAGGTGGCAATACACCTTCTTCATAAGCCTCTTCGTACATCGCGGCAAGGTGAGGTATTAATAAATCTTTGTATTCTTTATAGAACTCCCTGGGTAACCCATCCGTTCCTGGGGCCTTATAATTTGGGAGAGAGTTAATGGCCTCTTTTATCTCATCCTCTGTAATAGGATGACAGAAGTATTCACGATGGTCATCAGACAACCAGGCTAAGGCGATGTCATCTAAATACTGATTTATCTCTAATGGAGTCGTATTCATCTCTGTGGAATATAATCGTGTGTAATATTCCGAGAAGCAACCAATAATAGATTGGGTATCATATTGGGGCACCCCTTGCGCGTCTAATATTTGTGTTATATGGGTCATTGTGTGTACAGGGCATATCCTGCTAGAGAGTGCGCGACCTGGGTGCCCTCCCTCACCATAGTTGCGCGCCATATATCTACGTGAAATGTATTTCACCTCGCTTTCTGCGAATTCATGATATGTATCAAGTTTGTGTCTGATTTCCGCTAGGATCTTGGGATTCAGCATAGTCATGAATTCCGTTTCTAATTGTTTAATTTCTTTTTCTACCTTAGATAGCTGTTGCTGAATATCTTTCAATATACCTGGGTGTTTACCTATACAGTAACCCCGGATTGTTACTTTGAAAGTTTCCCATAATATTCTAGCGCTATCTACCGATCCCTCGTTACGCTCAAAGTAGTCAGTGATGGCCTGCTGCAGTTTGGTCCTGAACACCTGATCAAGCAACGCTCCCGGCTGAAGACGCCAAGTAAACTGTCTGGGAGTGTGTGTGGGGAGTGCAAGTTCAAGGCGGATCGGCGCGTGATCCGATAGTGTTTTAGGCATATGTTCTATTGATGTTGTCCATGTGCAAACGTCACTGGTGGCAATCCAGAAGTCTATTCTAGACCATGTGTTATGAGTCGTAGAGATGCATGTGCCTTCTCTGTGTCCCTGATGTCTCATGTGCCAAATGTCCGTCATCTCACACTCCTCCATTCCTTCTCTGAGTACTTTAGCGGCCTGTTTCCAATAATTGTCAGTGCATGTGGATCTGTCCATTGAGGGGTCTATACATGTATTGAAGTCACCTCCCCAAATAGTTGGCGCCGGTGTCAATGTACGTAATTTGGCCCAGATTTGTGCAAAGAATGACGGATCGTCCGTATTTGGACCATACACGTTGACAAGGGTCAGAACCGTTCCTCCCAAATTTCCCTGAATTATGATGTATCGCCCCTGGTCGTCAGTGCCTGAGCTGAGCAGTGTGAATGGCGTCCCGCGCTTAATGAGAATCAATACTCCTCTGGCATAAGTGGAGTATGAGGAGGCTACGCGGTATGACGCCCATCTCATGCCTATTCTGCCCTCTGTTGAATCAGTGAGGTGAGTTTCCTGGATGCAGGCTACATCTACTTTATGACGATCCAAATATGTAAGAACTTTCCGAATTCTTCAGGCCTCTCACGTTCCATGTCATGAGTGTCAGGGTTCTGGTGTTTCGTGTCCTAGTGCCCATGATGTAACTAAGTTACTGAAGTGAAATTGTTATTGTTGTGTGGACTCATTGCACATGCTGCATGTGGTTTCCGTCACCATGTTACCGACCATATTTTCTGAAATTTCTCCCTTTCCACCCCCCCCACCCACTCCGCCATCCCAATTATAGCGGAGACAATCCCAGAAAGTGTATCCCTTTCCCCCACCCCCCCAACTGGTCCCCAAAAGAAACACGAACTTGGTGTGGTGCACACCTGTTGGCGGGAGCTGCCAGCCGAGTACCCCGGTGGGAAGGCACACGGGGGTCACTTTAAAAAAAAAATACATGTGCGTCTAAACCTATAATTTGTATTATGTCATTCTGCACATCAGTTTATATCTCAGTCTCAATTTTGCCTAGTCTTATATACTTCCCAAACAATGTCCATGTACTTTGGTTCTGATTTAGCCATACAAGTAGACAGTCAAGATTACATCACTTATCTGTGTCTGTTAGTTCTCCCGTTCCAGTAGGTTCGTAGTTCATAGGCGTGTCTCATCCACCCAGGTCAGAGAATAGTCCTATTCGTCGATCTCAGAAGTTCCGTACTGTTCCTCTGGGCCTCATCTGGGTGATCTACGACGAGCGTTCTGGGAGCCTTTCTTTTGGAAGTACTGGAGAACCTCCTTAGGATCGTTGTAGATTGTAGTCTTGCCTCCATCTGTGAGTCGCAACCGAGCTGGGTAGAGCATTGCGTACGGGATATTTTGCTCTCATAATTTCTTTTTTACCGCCAAGAATTTCTTCCTCGCCTCCTGAACTTGTGGTGTGAAATCAGGGTAGATGGATATTTCCATTCCTTCATGTTTTAGGTTTCCTAATTCCCGGGCCTTGTGGAGCACTACGTCGTGGTCTCTGTAATTCAACACTTTTGCAATGATCGGACGTGGTCTGGCCCCCGGTGGTGGAGGGGGGCTAGGGATCTATGCGCTCTTTCTATGATGAAAACGTCCGAGAATGTTTCTCTGCCCAAGAGGTTTATTAGCAAAGTTTCTATATAGCGTTCCATGTTCCCTGTATTCGTCGATTCCGCTATTCCCATAAACTTCAGATTATTTCGGCGAGAGCGCGCTTCCAAATCTCCGGACTTCGCTATCAGTGCTGCAAGAGTTTTTTCCATTTTTCCTTGTTTAACTTCCATTTGTTGCTGTGCATCTTCAGTGTCCGATATCCTATGCTCCGCCATGTCTATTCTTTCTGTATGCTTGTCTAAGCGCTCTGACATGCGATCTACCCTGTAGGTCAGCGCATCTATCTTGCCATCAATGTTTGACAAGGTGGCCTGTATTGTCGATAGAATAGTGCGGAGTTCGCCACTGATTTCGTTATCTGCAGCCGTTGTGGCCGTTTCAGTGACGTGTTGATCACCTGTGCATGTCTCGGTCGTCTTTTTTGGCTGCTCAAAGTGTAGCTTGGATTGCGTTCTGTCTGTTTTCCCCATGTCGCGATCTGAAGGTGGATGGGGTCCCTTCACCAGCTGTGCAGTGCGACAGCACGGGCCACTGGGTCTCTGTAAGAGATATCTCCGTGTCGCGTGTGCAGGAGGAGTCCGGGCTTAGCTTTTGTTATCGTGATCACTGCTCCCTGGGTTCTTGCCCGCTAGCACTTCGCAGCGAATTGGCAACGCTGCCTTTGCGGTGCGTGTACTCCTTACTTGCGCAAGTCTGTGTTCATCCATTACCGAGTCTTGGGCTGCACCGAGCTTTCGAGTGGTGGCACTCTGATTTTCTGGCAGAGCGGGAGTTTGTAGCTATGACGCCGGATGTGTTCTGTGAGATGGCTCTCTCACAATCTATATCCGCAGTCGAGCGGTTTGGGAGCGAGGCCGCGTGGGGCCTAGTTTCACTGCTACATGCGCTGTGGGCCCCCGCTGTCTCGGACTAGAGGCATGCGATCTGAATCCCGTCTTTAGCTCCTGCGTGGCTATGCAGTACTCATTTTGAGGGTACGTATTTCCCCCGCAGAACGCAGTTGCTTTGCCTGGGTGCCCTCATGGCGCAGCATGTGCCTTTGCCTCCACGCTTGAGGATCCCGGTAATCTGCCCAAGCTTGCGCCGGTGCCCACCACCACCACCTCTGCGCCCGTTTGTGCAGTTGACTGTTCGTATCAGCACCGCTCTTTGCGCGTGTGTTATGTTGCGCATTGACCTGGGTACCCAATCCCCAACTCCTCACCGCCTGTATTTGCAATTTGAAGTGGTGCTAGCCTCAGTGGTCCCCGGCGGCCTGAAGTCCGACCCCTTCACCTCGGCCCTGATCCGACGAAAGGCTGCCCACGCTCCGTCTCACGAGCGTCGCTCTTTCAGGGGTGCCGTGCAACCTCCGTGACCGTGCGGGCCGCAGCTCCAGGCGGATCGCCGATCCGGGCTCCTAGCGATGCCCGCCCGCTACGGTGTGTCTGCAGGGGAGCTACAATCCCAACGCCGATTCACTCATTCAGGGCAGTGAGGCCGGTGCGCTCAGGGGAGCAACGCTGCTACAATTTTGCTTTCTCCTGCCACAGGGAGGCCGCGGCGCAGACCCGGCGGTCACACACTCGTGCGTGCGCCTCAGGTCTCACCTCGGCAACGCAGCTTCGGGTGATGTTTTCTGTGCTTCTGAGTTGTCCCGGCTGACAAGGAATGGCTTCTCAGGACGCCGCTCACTTCTGACGCATTTATTTACGTTTTGATTATACAATTGCAGGTTTTTGACGCAGGATACCTTCAGGATAATTCAAGCGACCGAAGGAGCTTGCTCAAAGCGTGGCCATCTTCAGGCGTGGCTAGCTCCACCCCCCTGACTAGTTTTTTTAATTGCACTTTAGGGAACTTAGGCAGCCTTCCCCACCTTGTTTGCCTTAGTTCCAAAGGGCGATATGCTCACTCAGTTCGAGGAATATATGCCTTGCACTGCAGTCTCAGAGACCCCCAATTTGCATGCACAAACTGTAAGGAGTTGGATTTAGTACAGTGAGTATGCTGAAGACGCATGAAAGACATGTTTTCTTGAGCTTAAAGTAGCTAGCAACGAAAGGCCTTAGTATAGGTTCGCTTGACAAGTATTCAGGATTAGTCAGGACTTTGGAGGGGGCAGAGAAATGAACAGGTAGGAAAAGCTTAGGCTAGATGTGCTTTCACAGGGATACATTGCATAGGTAGAAGGCAGATAGTCAAAGTAGTACAGATGCCCATGCCATTGCTTCATCTTCACCAATGGACTCAACCACATTGGTGCCACCATCACCCCCACTATCACCCCGATACTGAATTATTCCCTCACTCAACAAAGCTAATGACTCCAAACCATACAGATCAAAGCAGGCAGCCTCCTCCCTCAACCTCCCACCTCAAACATCTTCACTAGAACCCCATCCACAGCTCTTTTGAAACTCCTGACACATAAATTCAAAGCCTTACACAGTACTGGCCCAGCATACCGCCAAACCCCTTGTACTCACACACATCCCATGCATACACAGCACCAGCACTGGGAGAAGTGACTTCTAATTTACTCTGAAAGGGCTGAATGATCTGCCCTGACACATATGCACAGCCTCTAAAATGATTGCATTCTGCATAAACCTGAACACTTGGCTCTTAAACTAGTTGAATCCATGGATCATCCCTGACTGCTCCTGGGTCAGTGACAGGATTCCCTCCTGGGTGATGTTGCGCTTTACAAACATACAAAACATTACAGAGAACTCTGAACCAAACACTACGTGTATGGGTGACATGTCCTGCTTGCCATGTTCATCTTTTTTCAGAACATAGTAGATGTTCAGTTTCCTGTATGACAAGTGCATTACAGCACTACACATAATGGTGGATGGGACATATGTCACGGTCTCACTGACTACCCTGTATGTCAAAAACGCTCTTCATAGTTTAGGATGTGCTCTTTAGGGAAGTTAGGGAAGTTAGGCAGTCTTCCAAAGCATGTTTGCTTTAGTTCCAACTGTAAATTTGTTCACTCAGTTCGAGGATTGTGGGCCTTGCATTGAAGTCTCGGACACACCCAACTTGTATCTACAAACTGGAAGGAGTTGGAATTAGCACAGTGAGTGTGCTAAAGATGCATGAAAGACATAACTTCCTAAGGCTCATATTGCTGTCAAGGGAGCCCTTAGTAAAGGCTGAGTAAGCACGCGTTCTGTAATGTTCAGAGAGTCGACGGAGGCGGATATTTGACAGGTAGTAAAACGTGGTAAAACATTTTATTCATTTGTGAAGGTTGTGGAAGCACCAATGGTCAACATGTCTGGACATATGTGTTTGTGAGGTTTGTTTGGGTGTGGTTCTATGTACGTTGGTTGAGAGTCTGTTTTGAATGAGGCGTTATGTTAATGTGAGTTCACTGATCTGTTGTATTGGGCCTGTGGCTGATGGTATAAAAGTCTTGTGTAGGGTGCATGAATATCGTGTGAATGGATGATAAAGCGGTTGGTGCTTTCATGAGGCTTTATCACTCACCTTGAGTAGGCTTGGTTTCAGTATTCTGATACTGTGATTAGTATCTGTTCTTTGAAGCTTGCTCTTCTGGAGGTCTCAAAACTAACCAGGTGGATTAGTGGATTAACTTAAAAAAATGAGTGCCATATTTATATTTATGGTGGTGAGGCTACTCCGTCGCAATGGGGACCGAGTATCCTTGCCGCCAAGATAATGGTGTGCCTGCCGATTTATATGCGGACGGACTATTGGTGTAAACATAGTGAAGAGTACTCCGTCTCTGACATGGTTATTGCCCGACTGAGTAAAGGCTGTCTGAGGCAGACCTTTATGTCCGCCCCCTCGTTTATATGGGGGACATACAGGTCAAATTTCACTGCCCGTCACTACCTGGAAAACCCTGGCTGTAAAGGGCAGTGAAAACTGTTCAATGCCCCGCTCGCCGTGGGAGATAATTCCCATGATGAGAGGGTCACTTTTATTTTACTCTGAAAAAGAAAATCTGGCTTTTGGATTTTGTTTTTGAAAATTAAAAACAAAATTGATGGACGTCTCCATCATGTTGATAAAACCATGCGTCAAACGTAAAAAATGCATTGTCAGGACCCACCATGAAGGTGGCTCCTGCCAGTGTTTTTGAAATGACTGGCAGTTTGGCGGTCATTTTTAAATTTTGTGGACAGAATAGTCTCAGCATGGCAGACGTTAAGTCCTCCGCCAGGCTGATGAAGTCTTCTCTGTCTGCCAAAAGGTAAATCTGGCCCTTAGTAAAAACTCCTCTTTTTTTGGCAAATTAAACACCAGCAGCTGTCAAGCATGGTGTAACTTGCATTGATTCTGCCTCCTTTCCAATAATGCCCTACAAAACTTGAAAGTGCGCACATGGCTAAGATTACTCATTTATTTACATTTTATGTTGAAAATTTCTGTAATCTGTGGAGCTTTCCCACATGTCTCCACATACAAATTGAACCCAATTTTTGTGGGTGGCTCTAGCACCCACAATTGGAAAATGCTAAATATGGAACATGTACATATCAATTTTTTCCACTGAAACCACCCTGTTTTTGAAATCTGGGTGGCTGTTGACCCATTCCTGTTGGTGGCACAAGGCCTCACCACACAAGTGAGGCAGAGTTATTATCACATAAGTCCAGTAACATTGGGTGGTAGGTTGTTTTTGGATTTCGGAAGTTTACATCACAGAAATGTAAGGAAAATGTTTGATTTCAGGCAAAGTTTGAGGTTTGCAGGGCATTGTGTGTAAGAAAACCTTGTGGGATCCATGCAAGGCACACCACCTTGGAATCCCCTGTTTGTCTAGTTTTCAAAAAGGTCTCTGGTTTGTAGCTTTGCATGGGTGGTGCCACGCACAGCCCCAAATACTGCAGCTAGCCCTATTGCCTATGCTCAACATAGCACTATAGGGCCTTTTGGGTTGTGGTCTTTTGGCCCACCCACAAAAGTGGTGTACCTTTCTTATCATGAGGCATGTTTCGAACTCAGGTTGGTGGAAAATGTTTGGATCTCTGCAGATTCCAGAACTTGCCATCTCAGAAATGTGAGGAAAATTTGTGTTTCTCACCAAACTATAACGTAAAATGACCCAGTGAGAGCCATGTAAATCATACACCCCTGAACTCCCCTGGTTGTCTAGTTTTAAAAAACGTGCAGGTTTGCTGGGTCTCCCTAGGTGCTGGCCAGCTAGGGCCCAAAATCCACATCTACCAAAATTGCAAAAAAGTGTGCGTTTTCAGTGCAAAAACGTGATGTGTCTATGTTGGGTTTGGGGCCCTTTCCTGTCGCGGGCACTTGGCCTACCCACACAAGTGAGGTAGCATTTTTATCTGGAGACTTGGTGGGATGTTGGGTGGTAGGAAATTTGTGTCTCATCAGCTTCCAGAAGTTTTCCTCACATAAATGTGGATTCTGGGTAAAATTACCTTGTGAGAGCCACATAAATAAGGCACCCCTGGACTTCCCTGGGTGTCTAGTTTTCATGAATGTACAGGTTTGCTAGGTTTCCCTAGGTGCCAGCTGAGCTAGGGCTCAAAGTCCACAGCTACCCACATTACAAAAAAAGGGTCCGGTTCCAGTGCAAAAATGTAATGTGTCTATGTTGCGTTTTGGCCCATTTTTTGTCGCGGGAACTAGAGCTACCCACACAAGTGAGGTACCATTTTTATAGGAACACATATGAAAACAGAGAATAGTAGAACATTTGTTATTGCTAATTGGATTTCACTGCATTTGTGCCTTCCAAATGTAAGTCAGTGTGTAAGAATAAAATCATTTTGAAAAATACCCTCTAAATCACATGCTAGTACAGGTACCCACAAATTCAGAGATGTACAAATAATCACTACTTCTAAACTCCATCTCTTGTGCCCATTTGAGAAATACATATGTTTCCTTGATACCTATTTTTCAATTTATATATTTCACCATATGTATTGGTTTATACTTGGCACACAATGAAAAACCATTGTAAGGTGCAGCTCACTAGTTGGCTCTGGCAACCTCGGGTTCTTGGAGAACCTACAAACCTTATTTATTTCCGCAACCAGAAGGGTCTAGCAGGTGTAACAGTTTCTTACTTTTGTAATTCGGCCACCGTGACAAAAACCTTTAGATCAATCAATCAATCAAAATGGTACTTGTAAAATGCGACTTGTCACCCCAGGGAGTATCCAGGCGCAATGTTGCAGATCTCAGTCGAAGAGCCAGGTCTTCAATTCCTTTCTGAAGTGGTTCAGGGAGGGTGAAGTGCGAAGGAAGAGAGGGAGGGTGTTCCAGGCTTTGGTGGCGAAGTGAGAGAAGGAGCGTCCTCCGGTGCTACGGATGCATGGAGTCTGTGCGAGGCGAGGTGTGCGGAGCAAAGGTTTCTAGATGTTTGGTGGAAGGTCGGGCGGTGGTTCCTGTATTGTGGTCCTAGATTGTGGAGGGCTTTGTAGGCATGGGTCAAGAGCTTGAACTGGCATCTCTTCTAGACGGTGAGCCAATGGAGGTCTTTCAGGTGTTGGGTGATGTTTGTCCTCTTGGGCAGGTTGAGTATAAGCCTAGCTCCTGCATTCTGGATTGTCTGGAGTCTCTGCATGAGTTCGGAGGTTGTGCCGACATAGAGTGCGTTGCCGTAGTCGAGTCGGCTGGTGATGAGGGCCTGCGTTACAGTTTTCCTGGTGCAGATGGGGAGCCATCTGAAAATCTTTTGGAGCATGCTTATTGTGTGGAAACAGGCTGAGGTGACGATGTTCACCTGGCATTTCATAGAGAGTTCACTGTCTAGTACGATGCTGAGTTTTCAGTTGTCGTCTTTTGGTGAAGGGGTTGGTCCGAGCTCCGTGGGCCACCAGGAATCATTCCAGAGGATGGTGTGTCTGCCGAAGATCAGGACTTCTGTCTTGTCCGTTTTCAGTTTGAGGCAGTTGTCTCTCAACCAAGTTGCGAAGTTCTTCATGCAGTTGTGGAAGTTGGTCTTTGTCTGGATGGGGTTCGCAGAGAGTGAGAGGACAAGTTGGGTGTCATCGGTGTAGGAGATGATGTTGATGTTGTGTGATCTGACGATGTCTGTGAGTGGTATCATGTAGATGTTGAAAAGGGTGGGGCTGAGGGATGAGCCTTGGGGTACTCTGCAGATGTTGCGCTTGAGGTTGGGGGTGAAAGGGGGAGGTGGACTTTCTGGGTGCATCCTGTGAGGAAGGATGCCATCCATCTGAACGCATCATCTTTAATTCCGATCTGGCATAGTTGCTGGATGAGTGTGTGGTGTTGAAGGCTGCGGAGAGGTCCAGTAGGATGAGGGAGGCCCTTTCTCCTCTGTCAAGTAGGGCTCAGATGTCATCAGTTGCTGTGATCAGGGTATGTCTCTGTGCTGTAGTTGGCTCTAAAGCCCAACTGGGATGGGTTCAGTAGTTTGTTTCTTTTCAGGTGATTGATGAGTTGGAGGTTGATGGCTTTCTACAGGACTTTTGCAGGAAATGGTAGGAGGAGATGGGACGGTAACTCTGGAGATCTCTGGGGTCTGTCAACGGTTTCTTAGGGAGGGGCCTGACCTCCGTGTGCTTCCATGCGTCAGGGTAGATAGATGTGGTGATGGAGGAGTTGATGATGGTGGCGAGCTGGTGGCTGATCTCTTTTTGCTTCTGAGGATGAAGAGCCTATGTGGACAGGGATTGGTGGGTGCTCCTGAGTGGATGGATTTCATCAGGGTGGTAGTAGTAGGTGTTCTGAGTTGTTCCCATGTGGTGAGCGATGGTAGCTGGTTGTGTTCGATGGGTTGCTGAGGATGTCGGAGGGTTGGGGTTCGAAGTTTGTGTAGATGGATGCTATCTAGTTGTGGAAGTGGACAGTGAGGGAGTCGCAGACTTCTTGTGATGGAGGGATCAAGTTTTCTGTGGCTAATGGGCAGGAGTACTTTGATGATGGTGAAGAGTTCCTTGGTTTGGTTGGTGCTAGTTTCAATGCAGCATGTGAGGGCCTCTTATTTGGGGCTTTGAGCGGGTGGTGGTAGTAGTTGAGGGTTGCTTTGTAGGTGGCTCAGTCGAAGTCGTTCTTGCTGGTCCATAATCTTCTTTCTAGTTGTTTGCATTCGTGTTTTGACGTGCAGAGTTCTAGTGTGTACCAGGTGGCTCGTTTGGTTCTGTGCCTTTTGGGTGGTTTGGTGAGGGCAACTTGGTTGGCAGCGTTGATGAGCCAGATGTTGAAGTTCTCTATAGATGATAATGTTGTCACAAATTGCCGTTTTTTTACTATGTTAGATGGTTCCAACGAATTAAGTAGAACTATGTATCTGGACAGCATAAACTTCAGAATATGGGAAGTCAGTTCAAATATATCATCAGAAATTGTTGGCCTAATTCCTATCTAGCTCACAATGCCCCATCCGAACCCTTAGATTTATCAGGGTACCAGATGGTATCTGCAACCTCAAACATGACCACTTTTTATTCCCCAATGAATCGTGGAAATAGATCTACCCTTTCATTGTTACTTTTGCATGCCCAAGGTAAACACAAGAAAGATACAAATATGGTTTTTCAAACATTTATTGAAACAATCGTATTCTTGTAAAGAAAGCGTGAGCTGCAATTATTATGCAGATGAAAGAAAGCATTGTAACCAGCATTACAAGAATTGTGAAAAAGATAAACAGTTCAACCATGATGACATTAGTACGTGATTATACTCCTATCTAACACTACCTATACTATTGAGAGCATAGTGGGAGTACCCTCTGCCAGATCCATTGGGATAGCCTAAACCTGCATACCTGGGTATAATTTGCAAGGCAGCCAATCTAATGTAGACCAGGCTTTCATCCTTTGCAGGATAAAGGTTAGAGCCAACAGGGCTGCATCTCAGTCACAGTGCACAGTGCTCCAGGACAATTCCAGCAGAAGTTCTCACCTGCGGAATGTAGCACAGAGGCCATTTATATAATAAAAGCACCTTTCCAATCACACTCTGTCAAAGGTGCAGAGCTGATGTGATGGTTTGTCTGGAGCCTTGAGCTGTCTCCAACCAGACACCCAATACAAGGGCATCACATTATATGTGCCTAGCCTTGGACAGAGTGTACGAGCAACATGATAATAACGCTTTACTAACGAATGAACTGCATGTATATTAGCTTCTCAGTACATTATCGAGTATGTGTAAAAAATGAAAAAAGTCACCATTAGAAAAAGATGTCAAGCTAAAAATTAAAGCTAAATCAGAGACTCAGAGCTGCCCTGATGTACTTTACAATAGCTACTCATTTCAATACTTCATTATTTCAACTGTTTGTATCTTTGGGAAAACCTTGAGGGTCTACACATATGACCCACATATGAATTCAGACTTCTGTCTACTTTTCAGAAACCTACAGGTTTCCTGGGTCAGCCATGGGTTTCACGCTGGTTTCCACCACAAACCGGAAGTAGATTGAAGGCACAAAAAGCAGGAAAAATGGTCCACCTCTTTGAAAAATGACAAAAGTGTGGTAAAAAAATAAGTTTTTTTTGATTCAGCTCTGCATGTACCTAAAAGCTGGGAAAGTGGGGTCTTTAGCACAGCAAACCATTAGTTTATATTATTTTTAGGGGGAAAAACCAGCCACTTTTATTCGGTGCACTTTTTTCCTATTTTTCCCCCCAAAAATCAAGATTTAGCTGCATTTTACCTACTTTCTCAATCCCCTCCAGGCGAATCAACAAACCCTGGCTAATTTTAGAATGCACAGGATGTTGGGAAAAAGGACGCAAATTTGGTGTGGACAAAACAATATAGAGGCCTCAGCTCATCTCTTCTCTTCTCCCTCTCATTGATAACTCTGGAGTATTTTAGGCATCTTCCCTTCCCCTGTCAATCTTTATGTTTGGCGTCTGACTGTCCTCATTCATGTGAGCAGATACCATGTGTTCATGTACCCTGAAGACAACCTGGTGCCCTTCAATTTACATATAGATAAAGCTGCATCCTTAAAAAAGTTCCAAGAGTGTATGCCAAACATGCTAATATGGATGGAAAGCCACTGGATGATCTTCGACAAGATGGAGGTGGTAATTATCGAGATGAACTTTGATTTTCTTCATAATGGCTTAAATTGCTGGCAGAATAACCATTGCAGGTCTAAGAAGTGCCAAATCTTGGGTTCAGGTTTGACTTGATGATCTTGCTAGCACTGCAGGTAAAAGCAAAGTAATTTTCTTGTCATCACCAGCTTAAGCCTTTATAGAAAATCAAATACGCGACCCAACATGGGGCCAATCTATGGTGGAAAAAAGTTGACCCACATGATGCTGGAGCAATAATTCTCGCACACAGCCCACTCTTCTTTAACCATCCCTCTGGCTTTCCAGTAGTAAATATTACTCTTTGGAAGAGCCTCCAGGATTTTTAGACTGGTTTTTCGGATCCTGAACTGTCCTTAAAAAAGTACTTCCCATAATTACGAAACCTATTCATCACCATAATAATTTCTGGCGAATAAGGCAGCCCAGTGGTGAAGCATGTCACCTAGGTTGGTAAATGATGATTCGCCGTGCATTTTTGTGTGAATCCTAGGTCCTTTTGTGTACTTATAGCAATTAGGTCTCCTATTAACAGTGTATTATTCACATGGGAATACTATCCAACGGATGTCGCTTATGCATTCTCCCCTGTTTTCCTTTTTGTGCCCCTCGCTGCCCCATTGTCGCTGTGCCCGTGATTTTGTCTGCTCTCTCCCCTTTTCCTTTCTGTGCCCCTCGCTGCCCCATTGTCGTTGTGCCCGTGATTCTGTCTGCTTTCTCCCCTGTTTTCCTTTTGTGCCCCTCGCTGCCCCATTGTCGCTGTGCCCGTGATTTTGTCTGCTCTCTCCCCTTTTCCTTTCTGTGCCCCTCGCTGCCCCATTGTCGTTGTGCCCGTGATTCTGTCTGCTTTCTCCCCTGTTTTCCTTTTTGTGCCCCTCGCTGCCCCATTGTCGCTGTGCCCGTGATTTTGTCTGCTCTCTCCCCTTTTCCTTTCTGTGCCCCTCGCTGCCCCATTGTCGTTGTGCCCGTGATTCTGTCTGCTTTCTCCCCTGTTTTCCTTTTTGTGCCCCTCGCTGCCCCATTGTCGCTGTGCCCGTGATTTTGTCTGCTCTCTCCCCTGTTTTCCTTTTTGTGCCCCTCGCTGCCCCATTGTCGCTGTGCCCGTGATTTTGTCTGCTTTCTCCCCTGTTTTCCTTTCTGTGCCCCCGCTGCCTCTCGCCATTCCCGCCGCTGCGTCCCCTGCGTCCCCTGCGGCCCCGCCCCCCTGACCGCCCATTCGCTGCCCCTGCCTCCCGCCTCCCAGCTGCTCCTCCCTCCCACCTCCCCATAAATGGCGGCCGCTGCGCGGTGAGGAGAGCGACCCTTGACCTTGCCAGGTAGGTCGCTCCCCCACCACACAGCTCCGCCTGTGTTGTCTGCCCGCTGCTTCTGCAGGTAAGATCGCCCTCCGCTTGTGGCCCCGGTGCCCGTGATTTTGTCTGCTCTCTCCCCTTTTCCTTTCTGTGCCCCTCGCTGCCCCATTGTCGTTGTGCCCGTGATTCTGTCTGCTTTCTCCCCTGTTTTCCTTTTTGTGCCCCTCGCTGCCCCATTGTCGCTGTGCCCGTGATTTTGTCTGCTCTCTCCCGTTTTCCTTTCTGTGCCCCTCGCTGCCCCATTGTCGTTGTGCCCGTGATTCTGTCTGCTTTCTCCCCTGTTTTCCTTTTTGTGCCCCTCGCTGCCCCATTGTCGCTGTGCCCGTGATTTTGTCTGCTTTCTCCCCTGTTTTCCTTTTTGTGCCCCTCGCTGCCCCATTGTCGCTGTGCCCGTGATTTTGTCTGCTCTCTCCCCTTTTCCTTTCTGTGCCCCTCGCTGCCCCATTGTCGTTGTGCCCGTGATTCTGTCTGCTTTCTCCCTGTTTTCCTTTTTGTGCCCCTCGCTGCCCCATTGTCGCTGTGCCCGTGATTTTGTCTGCTCTCTCCCCTTTTCCTTTTTGTGCCCCTCGCTGCCCCATTGTCGCTGTGCCCGTGATTTTGTCTGCTTTCTCCCCTGTTTTCCTTTCTGTGCCCCCGCTGCCTCTCGCCATTCCCGCCGCTGCGTCCCTGCGGCCCCGCCCCCTGACCGCCCATTCGCTGCCCCTGCCTCCCGCCTCCCAGCTGCTCCTCCCTCCCACCTCCCCATAAATGGCGGCCGCTGCGCGGTGAGGAGAGCGACCCTTGACCTTGCCAGGTAGGTCGCTCCCCACCACACAGCTCCGCCTGTGTTGTCTGCCCGCTGCTTCTGCAGGTAAGATCGCCCTCCGCTTGTGGCCCCGGTGCCCGTGATTTTGTCTGCTCTCTCCCTTTTCCTTTCTGTGCCCCTCGCTGCCCCATTGTCGTTGTGCCCGTGATTCTGTCTGCTTTCTCCCGTTTTCCTTTTTGTGCCCCTCGCTGCCCCATTGTCGCTGTGCCCGTGATTTTGTCTGCTCTCTCCCCTTTTCCTTTCTGTGCCCCTCGCTGCCCCATTGTCGTTGTGCCCGTGATTCTGTCTGCTTTCTCCCCTGTTTTCCTTTTTGTGCCCCTCGCTGCCCCATTGTCGCTGTGCCCGTGATTTTGTCTGCTTTCTCCCCTGTTTTCCTTTTTGTGCCCCTCGCTGCCCCATTGTCGCTGTGCCCGTGATTTTGTCTGCTCTCTCCCCTTTTCCTTTCTGTGCCCCTCGCTGCCCCATTGTCGTTGTGCCCGTGATTCTGTCTGCTTTCTCCCCTGTTTTCCTTTTTGTGCCCCTCGCTGCCCCATTGTCGCTGTGCCCGTGATTTTGTCTGCTCTCTCCCCTTTTCCTTTTTGTGCCCCTCGCTGCCCCATTGTCGCTGTGCCCGTGATTTTGTCTGCTTTCTCCCCTGTTTTCCTTTCTGTGCCCCCGCTGCCTCTCGCCATTCCCGCCGCTGCGTCCCTGCGGCCCCGCCCCCTGACCGCCCATTCGCTGCCCCTGCCTCCCGCCTCCCAGCTGCTCCTCCCTCCCACCTCCCCATAAATGGCGGCCGCTGCGCGGTGAGGAGAGCGACCCTTGACCTTGCCAGGTAGGTCGCTCCCCCACCACACAGCTCCGCCTGTGTTGTCTGCCCGCTGCTTCTGCAGGTAAGATCGCCCTCCGCTTGTGGCCCCGGTGCCCGTGATTTTGTCTGCTCTCTCCCCTTTTCCTTTCTGTGCCCCTCGCTGCCCCATTGTCGTGCCCGTGATTCTGTCTGCTCTCTCCCCTTTTCCTTTTTGTGCCCCTCGCTGCCCCATTGTCGTTGTGCCCGTGATTCTGTCTGCTTTCTCCCCTGTTTTCCTTTTTGTGCCCCTCGCTGCCCCATTGTCGCTGTGCCCGTGATTTTGTCTGCTCTCTCCCCTTTTCCTTTTTGTGCCCCTCGCTGCCCCATTGTCGCTGTGCCCGTGATTTTGTCTGCTTTCTCCCCTGTTTTCCTTTCTGTGCCCCCGCTGCCTCTCGCCATTCCCGCCGCTGCATCCCCTGCGGCCCCGCCCCCCTGACCGCCCATTTGCTGCCCCTGCCTCCCGCCTCCCAGCTGCTCCTCCCTCCCACCTCCCCATAAATGGCGGCCGCTGCGCGTGAGGAGAGCGACCCTTGACCTTGCCAGGTAGGTCGCTCCCCACCACACAGCTCCGCCTGTATTGTCTGCCCGCTGCTTCTGCAGGTAAGATCGCCCTCCGCTTGTGGCCCCGGTGCCCGTGATTTTGTCTGCTCTCTCCCCTTTTCCTTTCTGTGCCCCTCGCTGCCCCATTGTCGTTGTGCCCGTGATTCTGTCTGCTCTCTCCCCTTTTCCTTTTTGTGCCCCTCGCTGCCCCATTGTCGTTGTGCCCGTGATTCTGTCTGCTTTCTCCCCTGTTTTCCTTTTTGTGCCCCTCGCTGCCCCATTGTCGCTGTGCCCGTGATTTTGTCTGCTCTCTCCCCTTTTCCTTTTTGTGCCCCTCGCTGCCCCATTGTCGCTGTGCCCGTGATTTTGTCTGCTTTCTCCCCTGTTTTCCTTTCTGTGCCCCCGCTGCCTCTCGCCATTCCCGCCGCTGCATCCCCTGTGGCCCCGCCCCCCTGACCGCCCATTCGCTGCCCCTGCCTCCCGCCTCCCAGCTGCTCCTCCCCCCCACCTCCCCATAAATGGCGGCCGCTGCGCGGCCGCGCCGCTGGCACGCCGAAGGCGCGCCTAAGGCAAGCCCGTCTGCGCCCGTCCGCGACTGGACCGCGCCCAGCGCCAGAACAACTGGATCCCACCGATGCATCACCACTCGACGGACCTACGACGCCGCCACACTCACCGCACTCAATGCCGGCCGGAACCCTGCCTGCTACCGAGCCTCACCGAGACGCACCCACGGACCCTTCACCTGCCAAACCTGCCGATTCACCTGCCCCCGGACGTGCACCACCTCCGCCAAGTCGAGCACCAGCAGCAACCACCTGAAATGCATCCTGCTGAACACCCGCTCCGTCCACAGGCACGCCGTGGAACTCTGGGACCTGCTCGACGCAACAGCACCGGACATCGCCTTCCTCACCGAAACCTGGATGAACGCCTCCTCAGCGCCCGACATCGCCAAAGCCATCCCGGACGGATACAAGATCACCCGGAGGGACCGCGTCAACCAGACGGGAGGAGGCATCGCCATCGTACACAAGAACACCATCCGCATCTCGACTAACTCCGACGAGACCTTCACCGCCGCCGAACACCTACACTTCCAGATACACACTGACCCCAAGACCACCCTCCGAGGCACCCTCATCTACAGACCCCGGGACCACGCACACTATTCAGCGAAGACATCGCAGACTTCATCAGCCCGCACGCCATGCCCTCCGCCGACTACATCCTCCTAGGGGACCTCAACTTCCACCTGGAGAACAACAACGACAGAAACACCACCGCCCTGCTGGACAACCTCGCCAACCTCGGACTCAAGCAACTGGTGAACACGCCCACCCACTACGCCGGCCACACGCTTGACCCCGTCTTCTCGTCCAGCAAGCACATCTCCTTCAGCCACGCCACCGGACTCCACTGGACCGACCACAGCTGCGTCCACTTCAGCTTCAGAAAGACTACGACCCACCACCACCCGCAACAGGCTCCCCGCCGGAGCTGGAGCAAGATCACCGCCGAGCAGCTCACCGCCTCCCTCAGCCAGAACACACCCACCAACACAACGGACCCAAACGAAGCAGCCAGCAACCTCGCCAAGTGGCTGACCGCCTGCGCCGACGACCTCGCACCACTAAAAACCCTCCCAGCAGACCCGGAAGCAAGAAAACCCCTTGGTTCACCAACGAACTCAAGGAATCCAAGAAGAACTGCCGCACTCTCGAGAAAACCTGGCGACTCGACCAGACCACAGACAACAGGACCGCCCTCAAGCACGCCACCCGCAAACACCACCAGCTGATCCGTGCCACCAAGAAGTCGGCACTCAAAGAACGACTGGACAACAACGCCCATGACAGCAAGGTACTTTTCAGCATCGTCAAAGAGTTCTCCAACCCCAGCGCTGGAAACAACGACATCACCCCCTCGCAAGACCTCTGCAACTCACTCTCCGCGTTCTTCCACCGCAAGATCACCGACATACATAACAGCTTCGACGCACAAACAACGCACCCTACCGCCGAACCAACGCCCGCCACCACCACCCTCTGCAACTGGACCCCGATCAGCACCGAAGACACCACCCGCACGATGAACTCCATCCACTCCGGATCACCAACCGACCCCTGCCCACACCACGTCTTCAACAAAGCCGACGCCACCATCGCACCCCATCTCCGGGACATCATCAACTCCTCCATCCACACCGCCACCTTCCCGGAGAGCTGGAAGCACGCCGAGCTTACCGCCCTCCTGAAGAAACCATCGGCGGACCCCACCGACCTTAAGAACTACCGTCCCATCTCGCTCCTTCCGTTTCCGGCCAAAGTCATCGAGAAGACCGTCAACAGACAGCTTGCCGCCTTCCTCGAGACGAATGGATCCCTCGACCCCTCGCAGTCCGGGTTTCGGGCCAACCACAGCACCGAGACCGCCCTTATCGCAGCCACCGACGACATCAGAACCCTAACCGACAACGGGGAAACAGCTGCCCTCATCCTCTTGGACCTCTCCGCGGCGTTCGACACCGTCTGCCACCGCACCCTAGTGAAGCGCCTCAGCAACATCGGAATCCGAGAGAAAGCACTGGAATGGATCATCTCGTTCCTCGCCGGAAGAACCCAGAGAGTCCGCCTCCCCCGTTCAGATCCGAAGCCACCGAAGTCATCTGCGGCGTTCCACAGGGATCCTCACTCAGCCCAACCCTCTTCAACGTCTACATGAGCCCCCTCGCAGCCATCGCACGCCGACACAACCTCAACATCATCTCCTACGCCGACGACACCCAGCTGATCCTCTCCCTCACCAACGACCCCACCACCGCCAGAGCCAACCTACACGACGGGATGAGAGACGTCGCCGACTGGATGAGGAACAGCCGCCTTAAACTGAACTCAGACAAGACGGAAGTCCTCATCCTGGGCTCATCACCCTCCGCCTGGGACGACTCCTGGTGGCCCCCGGCCCTGGGCACCGCGCCCAAGCCAACGGACCACGCACGCAACCTGGGCTTCATCCTGGACTCCTCCCTGTCGATGACCAGACAAGTCAACGCCGTCTCATCTTCATGCTTCAACACCCTGCGCATGCTCCGCAAGATCTTCAGATGGATCCCCACTGAAACCAGGAAGACCGTCACCCAGGCACTCGTCACCAGCCGACTGGACTATGGGAACACCCTCTACGCCGGAACCACAGCCAAACTTCAAAAAGACTCCAGCGCATCCAGAACGCCTCCGCACGACTCATCCTGGACATCCCCCGACACAGCCACATCACCGGACACCTGAAAGACCTGCACTGGCTCCCCGTCAGCAAGAGAATAACGTTCAGACTCCTCACCCACGCACACAAGGCCCTCCACGACCTGGGCCCAAAGTACCTCAACGACCGCATGACCTTCTACACGCCCACACGCCAGCTACGATCAACCAGCCACGCCCTCGCCACCGTACCACGCATCCGCAGAACCACCGCCGGAGGAAGATCCTTCTCCTACCTGGCAGCCAAGACCTGGAACTCCCTCCCCTCTCACCTTCGGCGAACCCAGGACCATCTCTCCTTCAGGAAGCAGCTCAAGACCTGGCTGTTCGAGCAGTAACTTACCCCCTCCCCCAGCGCCTTGAGACCCTCCCGGGTGAGTAGCGCGCTCTATAAATGCCGTGATTGATTGATTGATTGATTGATTGATTGATGCATTTATTCTCTCATCAGAGCTCTTTATTGGGTTACTGAACGGACACCTAATTCTATTCCATTCTATTCTAGTACAGAATCTGGAAATTCCTTTATGGTACACGCTTGCTGTATTATTACAATATTAACTGTTATTCTTACAAACATTGTTTTTGTCCTTATATTGAAATATTGATTACTGGATTATATTCATTGCTTATGCTTGAAAGACCAATACTTCTTGAATAAATAATACAAATGTAAGCAATTGATCAATAAAACACTTTAACTCACACAAATTCTCTTTATTGCCTGTACTAAAGTCTTTAATGATGTTATTGCCTATATGGTTTGATGTAGATGATTGCTCCTTTTTACTGCTCCTTGTCGACGAACCAAGGTCTATACAACCAATGGCAGGGGTTATTTAATGATTATACCTGAAGCTTAGGATAAGAAAATAGAAAACCCCACTCTGTTAAAGGAAAATAGAATACTTGAGTGGCAACGTATTTGTTAAGTAGAGACAAAAGAAAGATTACAGTGTCATAATTTTAGTTCTTTATTATTTTTCTCCTAATACTTGGTTATGTTCCAAGGGTGCAAGTTAGTGGCGAAGAAGCTGATAACACCGAAGATGAGCAGTTAGAGGAGCATGCACTTTGGTCAAGAATCCATCTGGAAGTGAAGAAAGAAGATCCATATACTAGACAATGGACCTGATTCACAAAGGACCTAAGCACTCACGCCGGAGGCCCTGCAGTTGTTGGGGAGTCTCTGTACTCGGACGGAAACTTTCAATGAAATTTCTCATTGGGGAGATTCCACCCCGAGTGAGGAGACTCCCCCACAACTGTGGGGCCTCTGTCAAAAGTTCAGAGGCGCTTTGTGAATCAGGTCCTATGAGTTAAACCCTTTTGAACTAGCGATATGACTGTGAACTGTATATATTTATGAACAAATAAAAATGATACTATGACATATACGCATTAAGACACACAGGCAGACCCAGACAACTGCAAGCAGTGCTATGTCAAGCGGCATGTTCATCCAGTACTAGGTTTTTGGCCAGCAGCATTTATAGTGCTGGAAGTTTAAAGACTATGTTCATAATTGTAAAGTCTACCTACTTGTCCCAGAATGTAATGCTCTATTGTTAAAAAGCCAGAAGTGTCTGAATGTGTCAATCACACGCGACAACAAATTCTATTTGGGAGCTACACACACACACACACACAGAGGTGGATGGAATGTAAAATAAACTTACATTTGTTCTTTATGATGTTGAAACTTTGAATATTTTCTGATTTGCTGCTTTGTAGAGTAAATTATGTTTTTGGTGTCCTCAATGTGGGTACTCCAAACCTTTTCAGTTGCAATATTTACTTTTCCATTCAGCAATTAATTGTGGAAATCTGACGTGCATCATGTAATAGACTTACTTTCACACTCAAGTTGATTTATGAGAAAACTGGATTTCTACCTAATGGTGAACCAATGAAAACAGCAAATGCAATAGAACTGATATTCTGCAGAAACTAAACATTATTCTAACTCATAGCTTCCTAAAGCATGACACAGCTCAATCAACTGCAAAGCTAGCACTCCCTCTTCTGGGTCACAATCTGTGTTACCTCCATTGGGTCTGGTATATGAATGCTGTAAAATGCATACCCAAGCCCAACCTTAAATATCAATAGAAAGTACTTAAAATACATTATGATGCAATTTTCATGAAGGCATTTACCCACTGTAATTGCATGAGTAAATGATTCTGTATAAATATCAAGACGTTTGCAGTTCATATAACATCAAAACAACTGATATCTACAAAGATTGCTAAAAATGTGTTTGTGGTTAATACTATGAGTAAATAGATTTCCGCTTGCCAAGTTCTATCGTACAGTACTATAATTCATTTCAGATTTTATAATTGTTGTAAATGTATATTTGAATGTTTCAAATGCACTGGATTTTGACGCAGAAATAGAAAGTTTTATGGAAGGTCTTACTAGGATTTTTTCTGTTTAACTAAGATACCTTACTAATCATAGGCTAAATCCATGTAAGGTTGACATTTTGTATAAGGAAGAGTTGTCATCAAATAGTATTAGCCTTGCTAGCTTTCAAGGCAACTCAATGTCCATGTTGTTACATTCCTTAGCTTCCAATGGCTTAGTTAGTGTCAATTGTAGGGTAACATCTGATGAGCCGGCTAGGAAAACCTTTATACGTGGTATGCTGTGTTGCCCAATTTATTATGCGTTTATGCATGCATGGTTTTTAATCAGATTGGGCATTTTGAAGTCTTGCAATCAGAAGGCAGTGATCATCGTCTCCTACACCTAAAATTAAAAACAGGAGACATATAGCAAAAATGTGACTCTCCCATTGCGAACAGAGTTCCCCAAGTGTCTTTCGAAAAAGATCACAGAAAAGCATCTAAATTTGTTGAGGAATTTTCAGCAAAATCAAAATGCTACCCAGGAAGAGAATATACCAGTAGAATCTATTAAATAATATGAAGAAATAATAAAAGAGGTGGTGCGTGTTTAAAGATAGAGCTGAAACCTAGTATACGAGGAGATGAAAGAAAAAAGCTTGAGAATGGGAACAATAATATGCTGTTTGATGAAGAGTGTAGGCAATTAAAAAGTAAAATTAGGAAATGGGAGAGGTGTATAAAGGCCGACAATAATCATGAGTCTTAAGGACCAGCAAGAAAGGATTATCAAAGATTATTAATTAAAAATAAGTAGGCTTTTCATGCCAAATTCTAGAAGTCAATAAAGTACTTGCCTCCAAAGATACAAAACAATTGTGGACCCTTGGGTCAACTACCTGGAGGAGACATGCACAAATGGGTACAACAATGCCCCAAGTCGATATTATTTATAATAAAACAAGAGATAAGGGCTGAGTTTTCCCAGCTGGTCATAAAGGAAACAATAATTCCTTGAGTTTAACAAGAGTGGACGAGCCCAACAATTTACCGGCAGTTATAATTAAAATGAATGTGGATTGGCAGTCCAGCATATTTTATTTTGTATTTCAAAGAATAATAAAAACAGGGTTATTTCAGGAAAGCTGGAAGGGTGCTTTTATAAAACCAATTTTTGAAAAAGGTTTGCTGACGAATCCCCAAAATTAAAGACAGACAAATCTGCTAGATGTGGGAGGAAAGGTACTTTCGAAAATTACTTTCAGCTTACACAAATAGTGGGAAGAAAATAAAAGCAAAATCCTTATTGGACAGGCCAGTTTCATGGCTGGGCATTCTACAGTTGACCACTGTTAGACCTGTCATCCTTAGGGTGGTCTTCCCCTAATATTTTTGCCTGCTTACCTTCACTTTTTGTTGTATCTTTTTGTTGGCCTGCTAGCCAGTGCTAAAGTGCATGTGCTTCTCCCCTAAACATGGTGACATTGGTGTATACCTGATTGGCATATTTAGTTTACTTATAAGTCCCTTGTAAAGTGATATACCATCTACCCAGGGCCTGTAATCTAAATGCTACTAGTGGGCCTGCAACACTAATTGTGCCACCCACACAAGTAGCCTTTCAAACATGTCTCAGGCCTGCCATTGCAGGGCCTGTGTGCGCAGTTTATTGCCACTTTGACTGGGCATTTAAAACTACTTGCCAAGCCTTAAGTTCCCCCTTTATTACACATGAGTCACCCATAAGACAGGCCCTAGGTAGCTCTAAGGGCAGGGTGCTGTGTAACCAAAAGGTAGGACATGCACTGTTAAGGTTTGCATGTCCTGCTAGTGACAAACAGCTAAATTGATTTTTGCTGTAATTCCTGATTAAAAAGTGGTAGCTGCATAATGTTTCATACCTTTAGAATGCTCATTATAAATCCTCTTTACTGGTAAAGTTGAATTTAACATTACTGTTTTAGAAATGCCACTTCCAGAAAGTGGCTCTAATACTCTATGAATAAGGGATTCCGTCCAATTTCATGGTAAGATAGGACGTGTGAAACGTTTTATGAACGAAGAGAACTGACCACCTAATTTCAAACCCTGCTATTTATTTTTAGCAGTGGAAGGACCAATGGAAGTACTTTATCTTGGTCCTGGCTATTTAATTGCCAATACTTAGATTTTTTTAGCATAACTCTTTAAACATTTAAATGCATGTCAAAAACATAAGTAGATACACCAAATAATCATATAAATCAAAACAAATGCAAGACATTCAAAATTACATTAATCAAATAAGTGTACAGCATCACATTACACCAAAGTGTACAAAACCACATTACACCTTCAATCTGTCAAAGACCATGTGAAATGGGAACTCGATTTATAGCAACTGATTCACTGGCTTTTTTAGAGTTCCTGGGACCATGGGGCTAAGCTCAAGGTCTTTGTGGGATATATTATTTATTCATAATCCCTATCATGCCTATAGGCTACAATTCACAACACGCCCTCATGGTTTCCAAAAGGGTGCCGACGCGTTTCCAATCCCTGTCGTATCAAGGGATTATCCTCAGGGCAAACTGACGCGGTGTAATCTAGGAGGTTAAAAATAAAAATTATAATTACAATTTAAGCCTTCTCTATATACACTATAAGTTCTACTATTTACAAAGGTAAGGGTACCTGATTCACTATGGGTGCTTATTTTCTCTTCTAATTACAGTGTTGCAAGTTCTGTGAAAGAAGGATAATTTCATTTAATCAGTAAAACAACTCGATTTGCTTTGATGTTAAAAGTTAGAAGTTAACTATAAACTGTTGAGCTGCTTACTCGTTATCTCCCTTGTTCAGGGTGCTCCATTAAACCTGATCGTTTGTCTCCAGTGCCAGTGACTTGTTCGTGTCGTTTTTTCTGAAAGCTGAAGGAAACACGGCATTACTTAGTTTCACATTATGTCCATTTACAATTGCATTTCCTTTGTTTAAAAATACGGAGTCAACTCACTTATTTTGTATCAATAGTGTTCCTGCCGTAACGCGATGAATCTTATAAAGTTGTTTTAAGACTTGTGCTTCATTCTGGTGGAATTTTCGTCAATTCTGTCATTTCATTCAGCCCGTTTTGAGCACTGTGAAACTTTAAAATTAGATAGGCTTCTTTTTTAATAGTTGGCTTTCGACGCTCCCTCCTCTGGGCGATTGTTTGATTGCTGATAATACTGTCCAAGTAAATTCATGTTCTGTATGGTTTTTCTCCATGAAGTGGGACATCATTGGAGCTGTTAACACTTGTTTTTTAATTCTGGATCGATGTTGAATTATCCTCTGATTGACTTATTGAATTGTTTGCCCAACATATATTTTTGGGCACGGACATTTGATGGCGTAAACGGCATTCTTTGTCTTACAATTAGTAAACTCTTTGTGGGTCCATTTAATTGCATCATGGGTGAATTCAATCCCTTCTATTAAGTTGGCACAGGCAGAACAATTTCCACATTTATGGTGCCCTTCAATGGGTGTCATGTTCCATAGGAATCACAAATCCTTTTTGATAATTTTTGTGCTGTCTGCTCGGATGATACTTTGTCCTATGCTTTTTCCTTTTTTCATGGCAAATAACGGTCTTTCTAATGGGCATTCTAATTCAGAGAGGAGGTGCCAATTGTTGAGAATTATCTGTCGATATTTGTTGGTATGTGGGCCAAATGTTGTTACACACACAAGTTTCTCCAGGGTTTTCTTTGAGGTCTTTGTCAAAAGTTCTTCCCTTGGTGTATACCAAGCCCGTTTTGTGTCATGTTTTAATAGTTTGCGAGGGTAGCCTCTTTCTTTCAGTTGGTTACATAATGTTTCTGCATGTTTTTTAAAATCTTCTTTTCTGGTGCAATTGCGCCGAATGCGTAACAGTTGGCCATATGGGAGATTATCCCTTAAGCTCCTTGGATGGGAGCTCTGATTGTGTAGAATGGTGTTACGATCAGTAGATTTACGGTAAAGTGTAGTCGTTAATTTGCCTTCATGGGGTATTACTTCCACGTCTAAGAAAGTCAGGTTTGTCTTGCTTTTATTCATACTGAATTTAATGTCTTGGTGACGGTTGTTCAACCAATCAAAGAAAATTTTTAATTGTTCTTCAGTACCATTCTAGAGGCACCACACGTCATCTATGTAGCGGTACCACTGTTGAATATGCTCTTCGAATGGATTGTTGTTATGAATAAACTTGTCCTCAAAACAGGCCATAAACAGAACCGCCATTTCTGGGGCAAAGGGACATCCCATTGCAGTCCCTTTGATCTGCATAAAGTATGTATCATCAAATTGGAAATAATTTCTCTTCAGAGCTATTTCGGCTAACTTCAAAATAAATTCAGTGGGTACTCTATGTGGCCTGGTCCTGATCTCTAGATATTGTTCCATTGCCTCTAACGCTTCTTCTTGTGGGATTTGCGTATAGAGCGAGGTGACGTCCAAAGTGACCATCCACTGAAAGTCGTTATTGAATGGTTGGTCCTCAACTTTTGTAATGAAGTCCATTGTGTCTCGGATGAATGATGGTACTTGTTTGATAAATTGTTTCAAATAAACATCAACGTATTTTGCTATGGGCTCCAGCTCAGAATCGCAGCCGGAGACAATGGGTCTACCAGGCGGTTGATGGAGGCTTTTGTGGACTTTAGGCAAAAAATATATTACTGGAACTCTGGGATGGCTTTTATTCATAAATTCATATTCCTTAGGACCCAGTATTCCCTCGTCCAATCCACATTTTAATATTGTTGAGATCTCTGCTTGAATTTGCAGTGTTGGATCCTCCTTCAATTGCCTGTACCATTCAGTATTGTGGATCTGGCTTTTCGCTTCTGTAACATACATGTCTTTGGGCCAAATGACCAGTGCCCCACCCTTATCGGCGGGCTTTAGGATTATAGTGTCATCTTTTTGCAATTCTTGAATCGCTTTCTGTTGTTGCAGAGAAATATTGCGTTTGATAAATTGTTTCTTGTTTTCTAATTGACCAATTGCGGACAAGACTGCTTGTTCAAAGGCAAAGACTTGTTTAGGTAAGCTCTGTGGTGGTGGAACAAAGGAAATTGAAATTGAAATTAGATTTATAAAGCGCAACTAATGCCCAGAGGCGTCTTGGCGCTATAAACAAACTGAGAACAAAAGGAACAATAGTGCAGGCGGTGATCAGGTAAATTCCTTCAGGTGGTCTGTGTGAAAAGCCACGTTTTTAGACCTTTCCTGAAGCTCATCAAGGAGGGTGCTGTTTTTAGGGTACTGGGTAATGTATTCCACAACATTGCTGCTGATCTGAAAAGGCTCCTACCTCCCCATGTGGCCTTCTTGAAGGGGTGGTTGCCATGTTCCTGGCCATTCCTGACCGTAAGGTTCTGTTGGGGAGATACCATTTTAGTTTGTTCCTGAATTGTATTGGTCCTTGGTCATGTAGTGATTTAAAAGCCAGGCATGGGACTTTAAATTTGCATCTCTGCCTGACTGGAAGCCAGTGTAATTTTTTTATGGCTTCTTTCGCTGATACATTTTTGGGGATTTTTAAGATGAGACGTGCTGCCGCGTTTTGTACTATCTGAAGCCTGTTAATCAGGCCTGAATTAATGGTGAGATAGAGACTATTGCAGTAATCTAAACGGGAGAGGACCAAAGCCAGAGTCACTGTTTTTAGAAGTTCCTCTGGTATGTATTTCTTCATTTTGTTGATTAATCTTATAGCACAAAAGGAAATGGATGTGACTTTACTGACTTGGTCCTTGAATTTGAGTTCTTTCTCAATGATGATGCCCAGATCCTTAGTTTTAGTGGAGGGTAAAGGCAGCGCATCAAGTACTGGTGGCCACCAGTCAGGTGTCCAGAGTGAGGGTTTATTACCAAAAATGATAACCTCCGTCTTAGACGCGTTCAACTTCAAACAGTTGCCATCCATCCAGTCACTCACATTCTTCATACAGGTCTTAAAGGCCTCGCCCGGGTGCTTTTCTCCATTTGTTAAAGACACCACAATCTGTGTGTCATCAGCATAGGAAGCTAGGGCGAATCCTGCTTCTTTTATTATCAAGGCTAACGGCGCTACATATAGATTAAAAGGTGTGGGGCTCAGGGCAGAGCCCTGAGGAACTCCACATGGTAGGGAGAACTGTTTAGAGGTTGCTGACCCCATTGCTACATTTAATTGCCGGTTGGTTAGGAATGATTTTAAGAGTTTAAGTGAGGTGCCTTTTATTCCTGGTTCCTGCAGACGGAAGATTTTTTAGTTAATCCTGATGGTTCAGTGTTACCTTTATTATCTTTTCCATGGAAGAATACTTTTAGTTTTATCTTACGGACGAATTGTAGTGCTTCTATCTTCAGGTTGGTAAAGTCAGTACGTTGGTTTGGGACAAATTTCACTCCCAAGTTTAGGACAGATTCTTGCGGATAGGTCAATTGTCATGTAGAAAGATTTATGATTGATGTAGATTTCATGTTTTGTAGAAGTTTCTACGGGTCCTCATTTCCCATGGTTGAGGTTGCTTGAACCATACTGTAACTGATGCTAAAGCTTTATTGGAAAAAATCAATAAGGAAATCCAAACGTTTAAAGACAATACAATCAATTTCAAGACAACAAAATTTGAAAAAGACTCTAAAGCCTTTAAAATCGAGTCGGTGTACCCTTACTTAAAAGAGGACTACTATACCAGGGTGGAACCACGTCGAGGTTTATCAGAATACCAGGGCAGGTCCAGAAACAGATTCACAACATTCTCAGAATCTTCTTCATCAGACTCAGCTGGAGATTTGGACCCCAGAGAAGACAATTGACCTATCCGCAAGAATCTGTCTTAAACTTGGGAGTGAAATTTGTCTAAAAGTATTCTTCCATGGGAAAGATAATAAAGGTAACACTGAACCATCAGGATTAACTAAAAAATCTTCCTTTGTTCCACCACCACAGAGCTTACCTAAACAAGTCTTTGCCTTTGAACAAGCAGTCTTGTCCGCAATTGGTCAATTAGAAAACAAGAAACAATTTATCAAACGCAATATTTCAATGCAACAACAGAAAGCGATTCAAGAATTGCAAAAAGATGACACTATAATCCTAAAGCCCGCCGATAAGGGTGGGGCACTGGTCATTTGGCCCAAAGACATGTATGTTACAGAAGCTAAAAGCCAGATCCACAATACTGAATGGTACAGGCAATTGAAGGAGGATCCAACACTGCAAATTCAAGCAGAGATCTCAACAATATTAAAATTTGGATTGGACGAGGGAATACTGGGTCCTAAGGAATAAGAATTTATTAATAAAAGCCATCCCAGAGTTCCAGTAATATATTTTTTGCCTAAAGTCCACAAAAGCCTCCATCAACCGCCTGGTAGACCCATTGTCTCCGGCTGCGATTCTGCGCTGGAGCCCATAGCAAAATACGTTGATGTTTTTTTGAAACAATTTATCAAACAAGTACCATCATTCATCCGAGACACAATGGACTTCATTACTAAAGTTGAGGACCAACCATTCAATAACGACTTTCAGTGGATGGTCACTTTGGACGTCACCTCGCTCTATACGCAAATCCCACAAGAAGAAGCGTTAGAGGCAATGGAACAATATCTAGAGACCCGGACCAGGCCACATAGAGTACCCACTGAATTTATTTTGAAGTTAGCCGAAATAGCTCTGAAGAGAAATTATTTCAAATTTGATGATACATACTTTATGCAGATCAAAGGGACTGCAATGGGATGTCCCTTTGCCCCAGAAATGGCGGTTCTGTTTATGGCCTGTTTTGAGGACAAGTTTATTCATAACAACAATCCATTCGAAGAGCATATTCAACAGTGGTACCGCTACATAGATGACGTGTGGTGCCTCTGGAATGGTACTGAAGAACAATTACAATTTTTCTTTGATTGGTTGAACAACCGTCACCAAGACATTAAATTCAGTATGAATAAAAGCAAGACAAACCTGACTTTCTTATATGTGGAAGTAATACCCCATGAAGGCAAATTAACGACTACACTTTACCGTAAATCTACTGATCGTAACACCATTCTACACTATCAGAGCTCCCATCCAAGGAGCTTAAGGGATAATCTCCCATATGGCCAACTGTTACGCATTCGGCGCAATTGCACCAGAAAAGAAGATTTTAAAAAACATGCGAAAATATTATGTAACCAACTGAAAGAAAGAGGCTACCCTCGCAAACTATTAAAACATGCCACAAAACGGGCTTGGTATACACCAAGGGAAGAACTTTTGACAAAGACCTCAAAGAAAACCCTGGAGAAACTCGTGTGTGTAACAACATTTGGCCCACATACCAACAAATATCGACAGATAATTCTCAACAATTGGCACCTCCTCTCTGAATTAGAATGCCCATTAGAAAGACCGTTATTTGCCATGAAAAAAGGAAAAAGCATAGGACAAAGTATCATCCGAGCAGACATAGCACAAAAATTATCAAAAAAGGATTTGCGATCCCTATGGAACATGGCACCCATTGAAGGGCACCATAAATGTGGAAATTGTTCTGCCTGTGCCAACACGATAGAAGGGATTGAATTCACCCATGATACAATTAAATGGACCCACAAAGAGTTTACTAATTGTAAGACAAAGAATGCCGTTTACGCCATCAAATGTCTGTGCCCAAAAATATATGTTGGGAAAACAATTTAATAAGTCAATCAGAGGATAATTTAACATCGATCCAGAATTAAAAAACAAGTGTTAACAGCTCCAATGGTGTCCCACTTCATGGAGAAAAACCATACAGAACATGAATTTACTTGGACAGTATTATCAGCAATCAAACAATCGCCCAGAGGAGGGAGCGTCAAAAGCCAACTATTAAAAAAAGAAGCCTATCTAATTTTAAAGTTTCACAGTGCTCAAAACGGGCTGAATGAAATGACAGAATTGACGAAAATTCCACGAGAATGAAGTACAAGTCTTAAAACAACTTTATAAGATTCATCGCGTTATGGCAGGAACACTATTGATACAAAATAAGTGAGTTGACTCCGTATTTTTCAACAAAGGAAATGCAATTGTAAATGGACATAATGTGAAACTAAGTAGCGCCGTGTTTCCTTCAGCTTTCAGAAAAAACGACGCGAACAAGTCACTGGCACTGGAGACAAATGATCAGGTTTAATGGAGCACCCTGAACAAGGGAGATAACGAGTAAGCAGCTCAACAGTTTATGGTTAACTTCTAACTTTTAACATCAAAGCAAATCGAGTTGTTTTACTGATTAAATTTAATTATCCTTCTTTCACAGAACTTGCAGCACTGTAATTTGAAGAGGAAAAAAGCACCCATAGTGAATCAGGTACCCTTACCTTTGTAAATAGTAGAACTTATAGTGTATATAGAGAAGGCTTAAATAGTAATTATAATTTTTATTTTTAACCTCCTAAATTACACCGCGTCAGTTTGCCCTGAGGATAATCCCTTGATACTACAGGGATTGGAAAAGCGTCGGCACCCTTTTGGAAACCATGAGGGCGTGTTGTAAATTGTAGCCTATAGGCATGATAGGGATTATGAATAAATAATATATCCCACAAAGACCTTGAGCTTAGCCCCATGGTCCCAGGAACTCTAAAAAAGCCAGTGAATCAGTTGCTATAAATTGAGTTCCCATTTCACATGGTCTTTGATAAATTGAAGGTGTAATGTGATTTTGTACACTTTGGTGTAATGTGATGCTATACACTTATTTGATTAATGTAATTTTGAATGTCTTGCATTTGTTTTGATTTATATGATTATTTGGTGTATCTACTTATGTTTTTGACATGCATTTAAATGTTTAAAGAGTTATGCTAAAATAATCTAAGTATTGGCAATTAAATAGCCAGGACCAAGATAAAGTACTTCCATTGGTCCTTCCACTGCTAAAAATAAATAGCAGGGTTTGAAATTAGGTGGTCAGTTCTCTTTGTTCATAAAACGTCTAGAGAGTGGGCATTTCTCTGCTCTTACTGCTCTGTGTGCCTTTCAGCCTGTCTCCAATACACGTCTGGGATGGGTGACAGCTACACTTTGTACATTCCCTCTAGACAACTACAAATACGGGACGGGTGGGTGTGGCAGAGAACCCATCTGCATTCATCTACATTCTGATAGCTCTTCGTGGGCAGAAAGAGGGAGGGAGAGCTGACACTTACACTTGAATAGGCAGTATCCTCTGTCCCACACAAAGGGCTGATTATCCCCCACAGATAGCCTGGCAGACAGGACTGGAATGAATGGGGACCCGTGCACTTTAAGGGCCTGCTTTGAAGTCACCCCCACTTCAAAGGCACAACTGGGTTTAAGTAATGGGGCTCTGACCCTACCAAGACAGTACACCACTGGACCTGTGAAGAACTCTGCCAGGAGTAAAGACGACTGTGCTACAAGGATTGCCACTCTGCCTGACTGCTGCTTTGATGGTACTGCTTTCTGCTTTGCTGAGCTGCCCTGCTGCCTTCTGATCTCTGCCCTACTGAGGACAAGGACTTGCCAGATCTGACTTGAACCCAGAGTGACTCCAAGAGCTTGCTGGCTTGCCCCCTGTTATGAAGCCTCAGGGCCATCAAAGACTTCCTTCAACTCTGCAACAGCACCTGGACTCTGCCATCTGTGAGCCATGCCCTGCTAAATGGTGTCAATCCAGTCCTGGGCCCTTAAAAGGTGATTTCTGCTGTCCAGAACCATCAGAATTGATGCAGTGATGACTGCTCCGATTGGAACTGACACTTTGGCCTTTGATGCCGACGCAGGAGCTGATCGATGACATTGCCTTGACAGACTGTGCAGCTTGATGCCTACAGACAGAGCAGCTCGACAACAGCGCAGTGCCTGCATCATAAAGGGGTTAGCTGACGAAGCCTTCATCGACTGCGTGGATTGGCGCCGACATTTCATCTCCATCCACTTGATTGATCCTGATGCAACGCCTCCTCGACTCCTTGCATGGAGTCTTCGATGTCGACGCTTGCTCCATCCAAGGTTCTTTGTCAGTGGGACCTACCTGAATCCTGTAGCCAGCCTGCCTTCCATCACGGTCGGCCTGAAGTTTGGATTTACCCCGGTCTAGCGTGCCCTCAAGTAACCCCTTAGTTCTTTTGACTTCTGAGCACTATTTTTGGTTTATTCTTTAAAAATTCATAACTGTGGTTCTACTTATTGGACTTTTGTCAATTTGTCTTGATTTTCTCATAAAAATATTCTCTATTTTTCTAAGACTGTGTGGAGTATTTTGTGCGGTGGTTTCATTGTCTTACTGTGCGTGTGTGTAGCACAAATACTTTACACATTGCCCTTTTTAGATAAGACTGACTGCTCTGTGCCAAGCTACCAGAGAGTGAGCACAGGTTACATTTAAGTGTGTATCTAGCTTACCCTGACTAGGATTGTGGTCCCTACTTGGACAGGGTGCATAAAGGCCCACCTTCTAACAACCAGTGTTTCAGTTTATGGTCCCTAGCATGAAAGGCTATAGAACTAAGAGGAAAGTTTGTTTTGTTGCTTCGTGGACTTTCGCTCATCCTTTGATCCCTTTGATTGGGAAATACTGTGGAAAGTGTTAGCAAACTATGAGATCCTCAGTGGGCTCCCCTACATGCTGCAGGAACTTCACAGAGGAAACTGGAATCAAGTGGAAATAGACACAAAAGGAGCACTGTCAAGAAAAATAGCAAAAAAATAATTAATTGTGCCAAGGAGGTGTATAAACTCCACTCCTATTTTCAATCTTACTAGTGGATTTGCCTAATGTTTTGGGAGCGGTGAATAGTTTTAATCCTAAAATGAATGGTTCCCACATCACATGCTTTTTATACTCTGATGACCTTGTTATTATGGATATGGCAGAAATCGGCCTTCAGAGGAAGTTAGATGTATTTGTAAATATTGTACAAAAAAAATTGAATCTAAATATGAATAAAACCAAAGTGCTTGAGTTTGGAAAAGGGAACTCTAAATTTAAATGGTACTTGAATAAAAAAGAAGTTGAGGTAGTTAACAGATATAAGTATCTAGGAATGTGGTCTGAAAAGTTACAATGGAAATGCCACATCGACTCACAACCGGTAAAGGCACGCATGTCGGTTAGTGGACTTAGGAAATTTAATAAAGAATACGGAAGACCCTCTTTAAAACCAAATCTAGCAGTCTATTCTGCAGTGATCTGCCCTCAATTTCAATATGGAGTAGTACTACTTTGTCTAAGTGGTAAACTTGAGTGGGATTTTGAAGACAGCAGTTGTCTAAAAAAACTCTTGCCCTTGCCTCCCTCTGCGATGCTTCAAGTGCTAATGATGGAAACCGAATTAACTTCCTGGAGCTACCTAGCCAATGCGGAGGTGATTAGATTTTAAAATTGCTTGGAGCATAGCCTGACTTAAAAAATCTCGATGATCTGTCAAAACGAGATTATGTACAATGATTTAAAATTGACTTAATCCGTCAGATTATTGCTAAGGATATTATGGAAGAGACCATCTATAACACTGGAAAATAGTTTATCTGGGAGGATATCTAAGGATGAGCTCCGGGCAATAATGAAAAATCAGGCTAAAGAAAGGGACATGTAGTATTTGAATAGTAAATCTTTCACTCATTTTCTGCAGGAATCATAGATGAATGGTGAAGTGCTTCCTTATTTAGATGCTCCGCCCAATAAATCTTTAAGGGTTGCACTTTTAAAATTTACAGTTGGTCTGGACCCCGTATTCGCAAGCTCTGCTGCCAAGAAAATTCTCTTAGACAGTAAGGGGCCTATTTACAAACTTGTCACGCAGTGCAGCAAGTCACCCTGCTGCGCTGCACTGCGTGACAGGGAAAGGGCAGGAATAAATTGTATTTAAGTTAATACAGCGCATTTCTGCCTTTTCCTCTGTGCTGTCTATCTTTGGATAGCCTAGTGCCAATGCAGGCGCCCTTGCACAATGGTGCAAGGCTGCCTCCATTGTATGCAGGTTTGTTTTTGTGCAGGAAGGGGAACTTTCCTGTACACAAAATATCTTGAAATGCATATTCCTCATTCTATGTGTCCTGCAGAATGCAGCACACATAGAAAAAGGAAGTAACAAGGAGAAAATGTGATATTTCTCCTCGTTACGCCTCCCCTGGTAAGGCATATCTTTTTGGTGCATTCCCAGGTTTACCCGTTCTGGGAAATCTGAGAATGCCTCAAAAACCATGGGTGTTGTGTGGGAACACCCACGCAACGCCCATAGAACGCCTTCTCAAGGCAGAGTAATGCAATGCAGCGATTTGTGCTGCGTTGCTTTACTCCAGATTTATGGAGCCATCCAGAGCCTTGCAAAGTGTCCTTGCGTGGCTCCATAAACCTCACTTCAGATTTGCGTTGCGCATGTACCATGTTGCGTGGTGCAAAAGTGACGCAAACCCAGTCATAAAATAGGCCCCTAAGAATAAATGTACTCATGAGTTGAATTTTAAATGTAATGCTGTACATATTTTATTAGATTGTTTATGGGATTTAGCTGATGCAAACCATTTTTTAGACCAATATTTAGGGAATATGAAATTTTAAATCGGAGTCAAGCAGTTAAATTTTTGATAAATATTAGGTTTTTAGATGTTAAGTGCACTTGCGAGATTTTTACACATAGTGCAGAAAGATTTAAAGTGTATTCATTGACTAATGTTTAGTGTTTTAATGTCAGGTTCATTGCATAGATGAATTATTACTTCTTATACTACGTCATCCTTTTGGATACTGTAAATCTGGCTCGGTTTTAGCAGTATTTTTAAACGTATTTTTGTGTGTAATCGTATTTTTTTATGTAGTCTCAATCCGTTTACAAGACCACGGTCTAAATAAACATATGTTTGAATGACTGACTATAACAACGAAAGACAACAAACTCCCATTTTACCATGCACACACTGTAGGGATTTGATCATCTTGAACAACAGAAAATAAAATGAGTAAAAATAAATTGACATTTAAACAGTCGCTGGGTGCATGCTTTCCAGCGATGAAGAAGCCGGGGATATTCTCAGTAAATATTCACCAACTGTGTTCCATGAAGAATATGAATGACATTTGCAAAAAACAAAAGGGAAATCCACTTTAGCAGCGGCATAGCAGGGTTGTCAGGGACAATATAATATACCTTAGTGTCATTATATCGGGACAAACTTCACTGGCTGCCAGTTCATCAACGCTTTAGGTACAAAGCTTTGTCCTTAACACACCAAGCCCTCCATGATAGGGGTCCTATGTACCTATATGAATGCATTGAGGCATATTGCCCTGGGAGGCTTCTGCGCTCTAGTTCTGGGGCCTTATTGTCACTCCTCGCTTTCAGAAACAGTGGAGGGGAGGCTCTTCCTTCACTGTTAAGGCAGCAAGTTTGTGGAATAAATTACCTGAATACTTGAGACTTATCCCTGAGGAAGTTAAATTTAAAAAGGAACTGAAAACATTCTTTAGGGGTGAGCATGGGGGGACAGACTTCTGTCTAATCCTCTGCGGCATGCCTACCCTTTCGAGTAGCCGTGTGCTATGGAAAATATTTTCATTCATAATTCAAGCAAGGAAATGAGTTATCATTTTGTATGGTAAAAGACAACCATATTTGGGGTGCAATAGATTCCCTACTACCTTTGGCCCCGGTGCTAATGCACCTACTGTATAACTAATGCCCACTCCTCTGCACTATGGTTTAATTGGTGTGATATGCCAAGAAGATTTCTCCTGCATCAAAAGCAATCTTTCAATTAATCTACGAGAAACAGCAAAGTACATGTTTGACTTTTTGACCCATTTTACCTGCACTTAATTTCAATATCCAATTGTTATTCCATGACTAAAAAAAGGATTACTATTCCTCCTTTACACAACAGAGCAGCTTCTTTGATACCACAGATCTGAACGCAGACATGCCGAACAGTGTAAAGAATATCGAAAAACCTACTTCCTATCAGAAAAATTATCTTCTATGTGATCCCCATCCCCCTGTGACCCAATGAGTGAATGAATGCATTCATTAATTTTTTATAAAGCGTGCTAATGCCCATCGGTGTCTCGGCGCTTAAGAGCTGGCCTGGACGAACAGTAACCCTGCTGGAAGCTATTGGTTAGACAACAGCCAGGTTTTGAGTAATTTCCTGAAATGAATCAGGTTGGTTTGAGATTTTATGAACAAAGGAATTCTGTTCCACAATTTTCCAGTAGAAAAGATGAAACTTCCGCTACAAACATACAGGCATTATAAACATAAATTTCGAAGGTGGTTTGCCAGTTACTAGTTTGTTTGGCAGCTTAGACCGCTGCTTCATTGTGTTGAATAAACAAAATGCTTTCATTCTCCTATATGAAAAAACGAAATGATTCAAGCAAAAGCTATATATAAATAATTTAGCTAAAATTATAATAAAAACCATTGTTTCTCATTTTTTAAATGTGTCTTCATCTTTCCCAGCCTAAACCCTACATTTTAGATTTTAGGATATTGATGATTCAAATTATTACAGAAATGCACCTGCCTGCATGACCAAAACAAAAAAGCACATTAAATAAAAGAAAATGCTTTAATTTTCATAAATGAAAAAATGCATTTATTCATGCCAAAGCTTTATTTAAAACATTAAGGGGCAGATTTATGAAAAAGTCCTGCAGCGCAGCAAGTCACCTTGCTGCTATGCACTGCGTGACTGGGCAAGGGCAGGAATGCGCCGCATTCAAGGCAATATGGCACATTCCTGCCTTTTGCCCTACGCTGGCGCCCTTTTAGGAGCCTAGCGCCAATGCAGGCACCTTTGCACCATGGTGCAGGGGTGCCTGTGTTGCATGCAGGATTGTTTTTGTGGAGGAACCTTCCTGCACAAAAACAATCCTGAGAGTCAAATTCCTATTTCTATGCGTGCTGCATTCTGCAAATAAAAAAAGTGCCGGACAGTACCGGCCTTTTTAAAGCACTGGCAAGAAGGTATCCATTCCTGCACAAACACATTCCTGCCTACAATACAAGCACCCTTGCAACATGACGCAATAGTGCCTGTGTTGGCGATAGGCAGACAAAAGTGCGCCAGGGCTAGGAAAGGACAGAAATGTACAATATAATGGTAAATCCGGCACATTCCTCCCCTTTCCCTTAGAGCAGCGCAGCAAGGTGGCTTGTTGCGTGAAAGAATGATAAATCTGCCCCTAGATTTTTATACATTCCTGATTCAGTTTCACAGGGAAATGCTGCCTGCATGACAAAAAATAAGCACATTGAACCATGTCCCACTCTTCTCATAATACTATCAGGAGCGCTCCCTTCTGGTTTGAATAAGTGTCCGCACCTGTAAGCAAACCAGACGAGAAACTGTAAAGTCCTTTACAGACAGGGCGCCGCTGTCTGGGAGAATTGTACGCTATGAAAATTCTCACAATTTCTTGAGCTTTCAAAGGTTTCAAAGTTTCCTTCATGAGTATTTCCCGGAACGCCTGTAGATGTTAAAAACGCACCCGTGCCCACCTTATTGTTTCTAATAAATCCTGCATATTTCTACATCAGAAGCGGCTTCCGCACAGCTTGTTTAATCTTGCCCGGGTATGGAGCAGGCTCCTCTGAAATAAGATGTGCGTGACCTTTAACCCCCCGCTTCGGTGGGGGCCTCTGTTGCAGGGCGATCTTTTGTCTTTTCATTTCCATACATTTCCGGAAGATGTCACGGGTCACAAAGTACTGTAGATGCGTCTTTCAGAAGAATTTCCCCTGAAGGAGCAGCATGGAATCTGTCATTTTCAATACGGGTTTCGACGTGTGTAAGACATCTTTCAAAATGAGATGCGACCAGTTTCTGAGACTGATGACTTTGCCGCGAATTATTTCTGAGCCTATAAACTATATCTTGAAAACGTGAAAATCTGAGTTTACAACTATACCAATAACTGCTGCTAATCCAACCAGAGTTCAGCTGCATTCTTTTTCATAAGTTTTGCACATTCTCTTAAATATTCAGTAAAACATGTCGGAGATGTCCACCGTAGCTCATGCTTATGTACCTTTTATCTAACCTTCGAAATTATAACATTTATTATGTGACATAATCTACACAGCTTTACAATTCTCCCCCCACCCCCCAAAAACTACTCCAGCATAAACAACATAGATCTAATCTAAATTCGAGCAGCAAGTTTACAAGAATGTGGATGTGCCTGTGCACGGGTGTGAGTGTGTGTGTGTGTGTGAGTGTGTGTGTGTAAGGCTTAAGAGAGATTTTGCTTGTATGGCAGGGAATGACCACTGTATCAGTGCTTAATTTTAGCCAATGGGTGCAGATGGGGACCATAGTCACTCATTTTTGATAGCCGGCACTTATTTTTCTGCATCAGACATTTACCCATTGGAAGAGAGAAAACAGAACAAAAAGAGGAAGAGAAAAATGGAAAAACCGTCTTACAGGAAGATAGCAGAAACCTGCAAGAGTGAGATAAAGGGATAAGGAGTGTCTAATAGCAGTTAAAGAGGCACAAGTCGGAATGGAGACTACGCAGCCTTGGTATAGGGCGTTCCAAGACTTAATTGCACCAGCTGTGGGTTTCTGAGCAGAGCTTCGGGCACAGCACTCATTTTCTTACAAATTAAGCACTGCCCTGCATGGTTAACGGGTGGGTACCCCTGCCCTGAGTTTCGGAATGCATATGAAACTGCTATCCTGACTTTAATTTTGATCCTGGTGCGGCACAAATCCAATGTGTGTGCACAGGTTTAGGATTGTCAGTGGCAATGTGAGATCCAGAGCTTGTTATGTGACCTATAGGGATGCACAAAGTGTGCCGTTTTGGGGGTATTGGATTGCCTGCCCATTCCATGGGTATATTAGATAAAACAGTGGTGGTAGTGTACCATTATTTGTGAATCTGTGGTGTGGCCAGATGTTTTTTCTGTCTCAGAGTGTGGTCTACTGACCCCTTTTGGGTAAAGTTCTGTGGCTATGTTAAACCTAGAACCTTCTGCTGATATCCCATTTGCATGTATGATAGTAGGACCAGGGCCGGACTGGGAACCGAAATCGGTCCTGACAAACTGCTCTGCCGTCCCCCCGGGGGAGTACAGGGGTGCGGCCAAGCTGTTTGCTAGGGCCAGTTTTGTCCGATTTTGTTACAGGGGGCCAATATTGCCAGTCCCCGGTACCAAAAATGGTCCCCCAGGAGCCCAAAACCGTCCCCGACCCTGGCGGCCCACCAGGGAAACGCCCGGTGCCCGCTACGGCTAGTCCGACCCTGAGTAGGACTCTGTGTTGTGTGATTCTGAATATTCACAGCCAGTGGGCTCCATTTTAGATGCTCTCAGTTTAGCATGGCACCAGATGCAGAATGAGGACACAATCCCAGACAGTGGAAGTTCGCTGCCTGTATTCCTATGGCTGAGATGGGGATGAGGGGAAGAAGCAGAGAGTGAAGTGAAGGAGGACAGAGACAGGGCCTACTTTGGAAATCCAATGAGTGCCTTGCTAATAAACGGCTACTGATTAGCTCTTCTTGAGCACTGCCATCTGGAAGATGGTTAGGACAGTAGTTTCTGTTGTTTAAGGTTAGGAAGTTTCCATGAAGGGTCTGTCCTTTTATCTGTCACTGATTTCTGCTTCAGGAAGGCAAATGGCAGCCGGATGCAGAGATCTCACACTTAATTGGGCCCAAGTTTGTATACTCCTACTTTGAGTACACCTCATGGCTACTTGCTGTGAAAGCTATCACCTTGCACAAAAGAATATGTCTGCGGAGCAGCCTGAAAATTACATTTAAAAGAGAACAAAACCAAACTGGTTCTGAAGTCTAAGTGGATCCACATCCTCTGTCTGGAAATTTGTCTAAATGTGGAAACCAAAACACAAACTTTGTTCTAGTTCTTTATGACCAAGGAAGGCAATGCTCAGAAGAGGCAGCTGTGTGACCAAAGCTGGTATCTGCATGAAAGCCAATCTTCCAGAAGTGGGAGGACATCTCTTGAAGTATCTACTTACTTTTGGTGGAGATGAGGGACTACCTAGTGCCTAGAAGCCTGCCTACCAGAAGAGGGAAGGAGAGTACCTAGCCCTGCAGCAGTAGAGACTGTCCAGAAGGAGAAGTCCAGCATATCTTGGCATGAGAAACACCCAGAGAAAGCTGATTGCCCTAGAAAGAAAAGCCTGGAGAACTCGTGCTATCAAAAGTTCCCTGAGTTTTGCTGTATTGTTCCAGTGTGAACTGCACCAAGACTTTTCAACTAAGAGCAATGTTGAGTCATCTAGCAGCCCACCATCAGTCTGGGAACTGCCGCTGCTGACACTGGAGAAGAGCAGCAATATCATTGCTGAAGTCAGATTGGCCTGTGAGACAAAACTGCTGACAAATTGGCCTGGGCGTCGCAACTTCCTTGTCTGAGTACCTAACTGCACTCAACCTGAAGGTGCTGCCACTGCCGGTGACAACATGCTGGTGCTCAGGACCTGCCATGCTAACTCAACCAATGATTTCTTTTTTATAGGGAGGTCGCCTCTAAGGCCCCCACAGTGAGTAGCTGCCAAAGTGGATCAGTGGGGACGCGAGCTGCAACCATCTTGCCACTAGATCTGCAACATCGACCAAGCAGATAAAGCAGAGATTTGCCTGAGAACAGAACAGAACAAGTGACTAAATGTGCGCAGAGGATTCTGGTCTGAGAACTTAAGCCTTTTGGCCTAAGTGAATGTCTGCGTTGAGAATTGTTGAACTGAGTTGCACATCTAACCAATGCAGCAAATAGAAGTGATCTTCTCCTGTGCCTATTTAATGCCTTTGCTTAGATCACCCTCGGGACATTAGACATCAGAGAACTCCTAGAATGGTGAGAAGGTACAGAGAGTAGGTGTAGCACCTTACTGAAGATCGTAACTGAGATTACAACTGTGTAATTGTGATTCCAATTGAATTGTGTAGTATTTTGTTTTGCTGTGAGATTAAAGTGCTTTATTTAATAAAAAGATGAGCATTGGGTTAGACTTTATTTTGTCTATTGGTTCACTGTTGAGTTTTGAACTCTTGTCCCTCTCAGTACCTCCCTGAGAATCCTTTGACTGCTCACTTCCATACCCTGAAAGTCAATTGCAACAGGCCATGACTGGAGCCCAGTCCCCCCGGTCTGCCCTGTGTTCCCCCAAATGGGTTCTGATAAATTTCAGTGGGATTATAGTATGAAACAAAGCTTCCCACATAAAAAACAAATATTCATTATATTTTCCTTTGCCCTCACACATATTCTTTTACGGAGATTGCAGAGCTTCTAATCCACAGTTAGTCCCGTATGTCCGTGGCTATTTGTGGATGAGGTATGGGTGCCTTTTGTATAATTAGTAAAATAGCAGTGTGAGGAATGGTGACATTTCTCTGTGAATTGCCTGCAGGTTAAGTATCCTCTGTGGCTCATTCTTCACAGTGAAGGTTTAGATACATTTCATTTATTCATGTTGCATTTTTATAGCGCGCACCTCAGCCACACAAGAGTAATCATGCTTTACAAAGAACAATAGTAGAGATGGGATTTCTCTTTAAACTAAATCAACACAAAAGAACATTCCTGTAAACAATGACAACAAGAACAGGTGAGGAATAAATAAAAAAGATGTAGCTAAATACTTAACTACCGGTTTTAACACAGTGCAGTAACAAACCACCCTTAAAGGCCTACTGTCATAAACATATGTGTTTGATAATAAATAAATTAGGTCTACTGCTTTCTTGTAACTTTTCATAATAAACAGATCAGATCTACGGTATCAGCAATAATGTTTCCCAATGAACCAATGGGGTCTGCAGCCTTTTTTGTTGGCTTGTAACCAAAACCAACTCAGACCTACAGTACTGAACACAAGCTTTCCCACAAGACAATGATCAGGTACACCATAATAAAATTATAACTATGTGCAGAATTACGATTGTCAAAACCATATACAATTCTGTGTTAGAGAACCAAATTAGAATTATCACAGTACAATTATTCTATCCTCAGAGTTTGTTTGAGTGGGTCACCAACACCAAATCCCTTGCCTACAATGGTAATCTGTGAGATTTCATGTAACACAATACCTGCCTACATGCTTTAGAACAGTGTAATAACAATACTCCCATAGAATCCTATTGCATTTACCACATATTCACAACAACCAAATCAGGCCTACAAGCTTTTCCAGAAACTTTGGCAAGAAACAGATCAAACCTATGGGACCTGGCATAACTTTTTGAAATTATTCAGTAAAGTCTGTACCCTTTACCACTGGATTGACACCATAAACAGCACAAGTCCCGGCTGCACATAAACTGACACCGACCATGAATACAGTTATAAAATTAGAAATATGTACAGAATTACAGTTGGCAAGACAATACACAACCCCTCTCAAAATGGCATACCATCGATTATCACAGTAAAAATCTTTTACCCCAGTTTTTGTCATAGTAAGTGACCGATACCAAAGACCTTGCCTACTACATTAATCTGTGTGGTTATGTATAAAATAAAACTGTGTAGCCAGTAACATAGTATGATAACAATCCGGTCTATCAATTTTAAGACATTTTTTTCACAATCAATAAGCAAATCCTATTGCTTTTTTAACATACCATTTCATAATGAACAGATCAAACCTATGGCATTAGAAATAATGTTCCCAGTGATCCAATCATGCCTATAGCCTTTGTCATTGGCTTGTCACCATAACCAACTCAGGCCTACTGTATCTATCATAAGCTTTCCCACAAGGCAACCATAAGGTATACAGTCATAAAATAAACTATAATTACAATGTATAAAAAATTACAGTTGGTAAAGCAAAATACAATCTCTTCTAAGAGGGCCTAACAAGATTTCTATAGTGCAATTCGCCTCTCTCCAAAGATTGTCAGAAGGAGTGATCAACACCAAAAAACCAATCCACTCTTAAATGCTTACTGACTTTAATATATGCTTTTCACAATAAATATGTCAAGCCTACTGCCGTAACTTTTTAAAATAAACAGTTCTTCTGGCCTATAGCTTTGACCACTGTTTTGCCAATTTTTACTCAACGTAACCAACATGTGGGTGAACTATAAGACCCTCTTTCAGTACTTCCGAAACTTCTTTTTTTGTTGATCAAAGAAGAATTGGCAACAGCTGTGCTGTCAACGCAGATCAAAAAAAGAACCAGTGAGCAGGCTAGCTTTCACACTTCCAGAATTTTACTGCTAAACTCACTGCTTTTTTAAAACAAAGACAACCTCTCACTGAAACTTCATTCATGTACTTCATGACTTACGGAGCAGGGATATGGGGTTTTCATAAGAGCTCCCCTCTTCAGAGTGAGGAAGATCATATATGTAGAAGATTTTTACAGCTCCCTCCCTCAGCTTCTAGTATTATCCTACACACAGAGCTTAAGCAACGTTTTATTGAGGATAGTGTCCACATCGCACCCTTGCTTCTTTGGGTCAGTATATGGACAAATCCCCAAGCCACACTCTGTCGAGACATCATCTCAGATTGTCTCCTTTTGGAATCCTGTGTTTGAAATACATTTATACAGCCTTTCTGGGCCTGGGGTTGTCTTCATTGTTTTTGTCTCCTACCAGTCTACAGAAAGGAGACAAATCACCAGTAAAGAGACTCCTTTTGGAACATTGTGCTGAGGAAAGATTACAGAAGGAGTTGGTAAAGAGCATTGTTTTGGCTTATTATCGGATCCTTGCTAGCCCAGAGCCCATTTTTGATCTTTCTCTTGAATTAATACAATGGGAAAGGTCTCTCCTTTTTCGGTTTAGATCCGACTCAGTATAGCAGCTTATGAGTTTTAGAATGCCAACTGATGCCGTGGGAGGCACTTTCCGGGTCTGTACTTGCGACGAGGTTTCCTCACAATCACTAATGCACTACATTTTTTTTTGTAACTATTTTAGCTGTGCCTGAAGACTCTTTTTGAAACAGCTTTTAATATCGTTGGGGCATCGAAGTTGTTAACAGGCTCTGCATACCTGCAGTCACTAGATACCCCAATTATTTGTGACAGAGTAAGTTCCTTTCTTAAAGCTGCTATTCAAGCCAGGAAATCTATGGATGAACAATAACCCCTGCCTCAAAGGATCAGCACTCTGATTTTAGATATTTATTGTCTTTGATCAGGCTACATTTTATAGTTGCAATAAGCACTTTATATGTAAACTGTTTTAATGGACATATGTACTTACGTTTTTTTCTCGCTGAGCTTTACCTATTATGTTTTATGGTCATTGGGTTATCTGTTTTAATGTCACGTAACTATGTTGTGGATGATGGAGTCATTTTAAACTTGTTTTATGATCATTTAACTGCTCTGTATTATTTTTGTCTTTCATGGCCATATATGGCCGAATAAAGATTACATTGATTGATTTACTCCCAAAGTAGCACTTATGGTGCAATACATAACCCCTTACACTTCGTAGGTGTTCTGTTTTCTCTGCTTTGAGGTGGGGATGGGGCGGGGCATTCCGTTTTCTCTAACCAGAGAGTGTCTGACATGCCCAACTGAATCACATGAAAATATTAATTGCATATTATGAGGCAAATGAAATCTGTAAACTTCATTTAATATTATCTGCTTATATGATTACGATGAACCAATAGCAATTTTTGTAACACTGATAAGACATTATGCCTATGCAATACTGTCTCCCAAATGTTTGTTGTCTTGGCAGTACTTTTCAGAATTCTGGAAATCAAGCTAACGTAAAAAAAACACTTTTAAAGGTTTTTACCCACTTCACTTCTAGAATGTAAATTTCCTATCACTAAGGTTCATTTATCACATTCTTCAGCCTTATTCTATCTCTCAGTTCAGTGAGCCCCATCCTTATCATAATCCAATACAGACTATTCCAAAGTTTTATTCTAAATTCCATCTCCAGACATTTTTCTGGCTTGGTGACATCTGAAAATTGGCCCATAGCTGGTTAGAAGGTCTGGGTCCGTCATGGGCTTTCTAGGAGGGCACAGACACCTGCCTCTTTTACATTACCTGAGACCATACCCTCGAAGAAGGATACATTCTAAGGGTTTGTGATTTGGGGGTTAAAGTCCTTTCTGATAGATTTTGGTTATGGTTTAATGTGCAGAGTTAAGGCCTAGAGCTTGCTCACAAACTTGAATATCTCATTGACTCCCAAAGCTTTCAACTTGGAAACAGATTCTTTCAAGCAATGATGGTTTATAAAAAGATTATGGGGAGTGCTATGGAATGTTTGCCATGTTCTCTTTCAACCTTTGAAAAATACCAGAAGGTTATCATCAAGTTGTGGGGTTGCACTTTGGGTCAAGTATTAGGGCTTCCACCTTAGTATGCTCATAAAATCTGATGATTGTCTCACTTGACAGATTAGCATCTTCTTGTCTCTTTTTGAACTCTTTACTGTTGTAAATAGCCTCTCCTATGTATTAAGCAGCTAAGCAGCTTGCTTTAGTGATTTAGTTGTGGAACATTCTGTTGTTCTATTAGTCTAAGGAAGTCAATTTGAGTACATATTTTAATGGATCCTATAATACTCTACTGTGCCCAGTCTTTGCTGTCCTTTCCTTTTTTACTTCAACTGACCTTCAGAATGTCTGTAATTGAAGATCATGTTTGCTTCTGTGCATGTTAAAGAATAACAATTTTCTGCATTTTAGCATTTAAAGTGAAGAAAATGAAGAAAGCTGAGATAACTGTGACATAAGGTGTGGCTGCAGTCCAAGTTAAATACCACACTGCATAGCATTATAATAATACTGTGGCGGCAAACTAAAACATTTTAATCCCGAGGGGGTGCTTCTATCAATGTTACTGTTGTAACCAATGAAGTCATAGAGATTGTGAAAAGAAAATTATGAAAAATTCAAAAGTCACACAAAGGAGAAGTATAGCAAATGAGCCACGCCCATTCAGCAGGAAAGTGGTAAGGGTGTGGTATGTAGCTGATGGCACATTTGGAGCACACTGTCACACATATTAATGGCCACTAAATTCACACTGACATACAGTTTTACTGATAAAATGATATAGTGCGCAAATGATAACGTGTGGAATAAGGTTTCAGCAAATATTTATCATTTGCACATCACCAAGTAAAGGGGCCCATTACGATGGCGGGCGGAAGCACAACCGCCGTGCTGGCGGATGCAAAAACCACCAGTTACCGCCGGCACGCAGCAGTCCACACGCCCGCCCAATTACGATGCGAAAAGCAGGCCAAACACCGCCGGCAAGCCAGCAACACCGTCCGCCATCAAAGTGCGCCCGCACACGTAGCGGCGCAGCACAACTGACACACACCGCCCGACGAAACACGTCCCGCCCGGCGCATAAATTACGATGCCGCAAACAAACGGCTCCCACGGCAAAGAGACACCGCACGTGAAAGAGAGGCGGAAACACGGACGCAGAGCACGGACAACGAAGAAGCGGCACCCCGGGCATGAATCCAGCACTGCAGGCCCTTCCCATGCTTCTGCTGATGCACCACCAAGGACGCAACGTACCGCGGAGACGCAGGTAGGCACACACACAACAAGTGCACGCAAACAGCGCACACAGTGCAAGGGCGGAAAAAGCGGACAACCCCCCACCAGCGCGTGCACACTACACATCCACCATCGCATCCACATATGACACACAGGCCAAATCGTAACATCGCAGAACACATGTGTACACACCACCTGGGACTAGGAACCAACCACCCCGTCATGGCCCCAAAGCGCCGATGACGCCGCCACACATGCGCACAACGCAGAGGCCAACCGCAGCGCCATGCATGCGTCGCACACAGACACAGGGACACAACCAAGCAGCACACACATCAGCCCCACTCCGAACGCACATGACACGTGACAGGCCGGCCACAGACATGTCCCCAACGCCCAATTCACGGACAACACCCAACGCCACACAACCGACGCACACATGTCAGTGAAGACACGCAACAGCAGGACACACCCCAGTGTAACAAACATGGCGTAGCACACAGCGGCGGCAACACCAACTAGGAGAAGCAGGGCCCCTTCGGGAAGAGGAACGCCAGTACCACACTGAAAAACCCATACCACCCTGCACATATGAACAAGACACATGAAACGGAACACCAAAGAACCCGGGGACCGACAACAGGTGGCCCAAGAATTACATCCACACACAAGGCCCAACGCAGAGTGGAAAGGCAGCCTGCCGCCCACACAAGGGAGAGCAGACAGCACTGAATGACCTTCCATTCCAACTCCGAAACCACAGCCCTACGAAAGAAGCCGGTGAATACAGCCATTGTCCAAGAATAGACCAACACAGGCATGCCGAGGAGACCGACCACAGGGCAGATAGCGCATATCACAGAAGCACACAACGGACGGGGAAGAAAGAAGAAAACACTCCCCCATGTCGGCCACATGCAAGTTAATTGGAAGGAGTCACACAGCACTGACCTTGAACTGTCTGAGAAGCATGTGGGAAGAGGGCCCGGGTCCTCCAAACAAGCCAACAGAACACAAGTCCTGTCTCCCCACGACTACACAGAGCTCACAGCAACCCCGGAGCGTGCACATTGCAGACTGCACACACAGCCGGAGCACGCCACCTCTACGAACCGCTGCGAAATGGCAACCGCAACACACCTACCCAACTACGCCGAACAGCTCAAGCTGTACCAAACCAACACGATACATACATTGGGATGCGATCTCCTGTCCCTGCTGAACGTAAGTTACCGACTGACTTACCGCATCACATTGTTCAGCTGCGTCATGCCCGTCTTCTACTGTCGGAGGTGTCCCTACCAGCATCCCGTCGAGATATGCCTCTCCAACCCGGCATGTCTGAAGGCGGACCTGCTACCACTACTCCTCCCTCTGGACGCACACAACAGGGCCTGCTCTGCCTATGGGGGCATGGCGTATGTGGCCAACATCGCACGCGCACTGAAATGGAACCACTGTGCCTCCACACGACGGATCATCGAGAACAGCTACATCGAATGTCACCCAGCATGCCCCATCATGGTCCTCCAAGGGACAACCTACGAACAACACCTTGACAGCCACCATCCGCTTCATTGGCTGGCAAACATGTACACCACCAATGACATGGAAGCCCTGCTGGACGGCATCGCATACCTGACAACCTGTAAATACGTCGGACCACAACGCAGGTTCCCCGAGTGACCTATGAAGTCCAACCCCGCACCCATGCTCAGCTTCCGCACGGACTGGCCAGTCACCACCACAACAGCCATACCAAACGACCGGCAACTGTAACCACACCATCAACGACATCGCCATGACATCGGATATGACCGGGACATGCACACTGTTCCCCATCACATCCAGGAACACCGCATGCATCGTGGGAGGCAGTGGCATGGGCTCTGTGCATCGCACCCACATGGACGGAACTGCACGAACAACCAGGACACGACATGGATCCAGCGCCCATGGACACACACACCGCTCAGTGGACATGAATAGGTCGCCTGGAGTCTGTGGGTGCTGCACCCCTCCCACCCCCGCCCCGGGAATCCCATACCAGGACCTTTGCATGGACGACAAGTGCATACAACAACAACACGACCCCAGTGACTGTGACATGTCCAGTAACCACCACAGTGCAACAACAAGTGGCACGCCGCTGCATGCACGCAAGCACATGCCCTGATGTCATCTCACATGCACGCGTGCATGAGGAACAACCGCAGCAAACCTGTCACATGGAACTGAGATGGACTGTGCCCATGATGCCGAGCGGTCTGGTAGGCTACATGTATACCGTCTGTGTCAAAGTCCGCAGCTCCGCAGCTATACGTAAATGTACATTAGCACAGCCTTGGCCAAGCAGATGTAACCCCACACCCTATCCCATTTGTCATCATGCTCAGTATATCCTCAACATGTATTCCGCTGCCAGTAGTGTCCACTATACTGCATCACAGAGGACAGAAGACTCAATATAATGTTTGAAACCAGAACTGTCTCCGCTGACTCATTTCACAAGTACGAATGAGAGAGGATGAGAGTATGTGAAGTACACGGCAGTCGTGACATGACCATGTAGTCCACTGGTATTGGATGTCAACGCAAATGAGTAGCACAACTGTGGAAGACACACATGTGTCGTGTGAAGTCGTATGGACGCAGTGCTCAGGTGGGTGGGTGCGACGGGTAGATGCGCACATGCCAAGTTGGAGCACGCCGTGTTGGGAGGGGTCATGTACAGTACACCACCGCTTCCCTGGGCATTGTGAGAGGACACCTGTCGGGGGGAGTGAACACGTGTGTGCACAGCAGCCGGGCACACGTACAAAGCGGTACCAGGCGCACCTCAGCCCACCCTCTGTGGACAAGCTGGATCCTGTTGTGCGCCCGCCATGCCCCTTGACAAGGCACACACAGCCCCAGTCGACCAGGTGTAACCCCAACATAGTCAATCCGCACAGGCGATACAGGGCACGGGATGGCAGTGGAGCATGGTGTGTGAGAGGTCTCCTCGCGCTCCTCCTGGTCATATCACGCAGGCAATAGAACCTCAACGTCTAGCATGGCACAAGTCAAATGGAAGTGTAGGGGGACGCACCACAGCACGAGCAGCACTGACGTCACGGGAGGTGGCTCGCACCATCCCATCCATTGCCCATCATACCAACCACGCCACATGCCATTGCGACTAAGTGCAAGCGCGTGCGCCACCACCCCCGAGCCCTCCCCAGAGAGGCCAAAGAGTGAATGTGTGGGCCAACAGCCACAGACGGACGCGGCCTGGCCGCAAGGGCAGCCACAGCCACTGGGTGTCGCAGGTGGCGGATCCGGAAGGCGAAGACTGTGATGCATAGTCCATGCAGGCCGGGTCTCCATTTGGGGCACCACGCAGGTGGACGGCGTCCCGCCACACATCATACCCTGAGACAGCCCACTCGTGCAACTGGACCCACACATACACTCCTTGCCCTCTCTGGTGCGAGCTTGGGGCTGCCTGTGCAAGCGCTAGCCTCGCAGGTGAGCATGCATATTGGGGGGCGAGGGGAGGACATGAGGGCTGTGGCTCATGTGCCTGCTCAGTCATGTCAGTGATGTGTATGCGAAATTGCTATGTGCCGTGTTGCTTTGACATGTGTCCTCTGCCATTTAACCCAGGCGGAGACCGAACATTGACCGCCCATACCAATTGCTGGCGGACATGGACGATACAGAGGTAATCAGGAAGTTTCGGCTGGACAGGCCAACTCTGCATCGACTGTGTGCCATGTTAGAGCCCCATCTCCGTCCCCGCAGGGTGTATCCGACTGCTGTCACCCCCACGGCTAAGGTGATGGCCGCCATGCATTTCTTCGCCACTGGGTCATTCCAGCACACAGTGGGCAGTGGAGGAGGGATGTCCCAGCCCATGTTCAGCAAGGTGCTGAGGGATGTACTGGCAGCCATGATGCTGTACCGGAACAGGTACATCAGATTCCCCAGGGCTCGTGAATTGGCGGCAGTGAAGGGTGCATTCTATGCCCTTGGCAGAATCCCACACGTCGTGGGAGCCATTGACTGCACTCATGTTGGCCTTGTTCCACCACAGGCCACTGAGCACCTGTACCGCAACAGGAAGCACACGCACTCCCTGAATGTGCAAGTGGTGTGCCTTGCGGACATGGTGATCACCCACGTGTGTGCCAAGTTTCCAGGCTCGGCCCATGACGCACACATAATGCGCAACAGCATCTTGCCACGACTGATGGCCAATATGCAACAGGATCGTGGCTGTATTGTCGGTGAGTATGTGGAGTGGTGTAGCGTGCTGGTTGTGCGATGCTGTCCCCTGTCCAGTTGGAATAGCAACGGTTCTCTGTGTCCCTCACACCCAGGTGACTCTGCGTACCCGAATGGGGCATGGCTGCTCAGTCCATTGAGGAATCCTCGCACCCCAGCAGACGATCGATACAATGAGGCACATGGGAGGACCAGACGTGTGGTCGAGCGTACCTTTGGCCTCCTCAAGTCCAGGTTCAGGTGCCTGGACCGCACCGGGGGTGCACTGGCGTACTCCCCACAGAAGGTGTGCCAGATAGTGGTGGCGTGCTGCATGCTGCACAATCTGGCCATTCGGAAGCAGATCCCCCTCATTGTGGATGACGGAGATCAACCAGGGCCCCAGCCCGCAGACCAGGACAGCTCGAGTGAGGTGGACAGCGGAGAGGAGGAAGCTGGGAATGTGCGGCAGCAGCTCATCGCCCGCTACTTCACTTGACGGTGAGTGTCCATGTACGACGGATGATGTGTCTGTATCTGTGCAGGTGTGTGTGTGTGCTGTGTCAGGGTGGCCGTATGTTCACTGCGTGCAGTGTGTCAACGCTCCATGGCCAGGGTAGTATGCCACTATTGGTGACTGTGGCATTGTGCCCTATTGCTCTGTGCGATGTGTGTACATTGCTTGTAGTTGTTGACATGTACTGTGTGATGGGTGTGTGACACACTCATTGAATGTGCTCCTGTTCTGTCTCCCACCCCTAGGTCCCTACAGGCCCTCCGGATTCCATTGCCATGCCACGCATCAGGTGCCTTTCCGCCCAAGGTGGCCGTTGCATTCCGTACAAATAAAACACAGGGCACAAACAGCAGTTAGTGAAAAAGGTGCATTTATTACAAACTGTGACATGTGATTGTGTGTAAGGTGATGACAAAAGTGGTGCGTGCAGTGACAATGAGCTGTCGGTCATGGCTGCGTGATGATCAGGGTGTACCCACTGGTTCTATGTCCATAGTCCAACACACACATGCCATCCAGCTGGCTGTGTGGAGTGGGATCGTAGAGCAAGTCAATGCAGTGGCTGGTCAAGGAAGGCTGGCGGAAGGCTGGCTGGCTGCCTCACTTGCGACTGGAGCGTGCGAAGTCCTCCCGGGAGATCTGTTTCCTCTTCGGACGGCCCCTTCCACGTTTGGGAGGGGGGTGTGTGGTGGCGACCTGCTGGTGGTGGGTGAGGTGTGCTCACTGGCTGTGGACGCAGGGGAAGTGGACACTGCTGCCCGAGCCTGCGCCCTAGCAGGTGGTGGCGGAGGTGGTGTTGCTGGCCTTGCCTGTGACCCCACCGCCACCACCAGCTGGCCCATGAGGTCCACGAGTTGGTCCATACGGGACACGAATTGGCCCATATGGGCGTCCATGGACCTCAGCACCCCCAGCACCTCCCGCGTGTCAGTAGCAGACCTGGCCCATTGTCCTTGGGCCTCTTCATAGGCCCCAAGGACTCTGGCCATTTGAGGCAGGGCATGGCTCCCAGGGGAGGCTGGCGTTTCCCTGACCCTGCTTCTCCTACCAGTCCTGCTGCCACCGGCCTGCCCACTAGCCACATTGCACACCACGGTCCTCGCTGTGGCTCCCAGGGTGGATCCAGTCGGCCGGGCCACCACCTGCGCTGGGGCTGGTGCCAGCGAAGACGTGGTGGTGGTGGAGGCGGTGGTGGTCGGTGCGGCGATGGTGGCGGTTGCGGCAGTGGTAGTGGCCGCAATGACCGTGGGTGTGGCCGCAACGACAGTGGCAGCAGGGGACTGGGACTGTTCAGCATCCCTGGATGATGGGTTGGTGGGTAGGAGGGGTCCTGGGGAGCGGCTGGGCCCTGCCACGCCAGATGGGCCAGCTTGGTGGTCCGTGTCCGAAGAGGAGGACAGATCCTCCAGATCCGTGTGTCCTCGTTGGGGGCTTGTAGGCTGGCTGTGCTGGCTGCTGTCTCCATCCCCAGCATCCAGCAGTTCGTCACCTGTGGAGAGAATGAGATTTGTTATTGTGTTGCACCTGGCGAAGTATGTATTAGTCGTCTGACATTGGCAGTTCGTGCAATCTCGTACATGGGTTTCCCGGAGGCGAGTGTGTGGCTGTGGCATCTGTAGTTGTGTGTGCTAGGCAATGGGACTGTGTGCTGTGCACATGTGGCATGGGACGGATTGGCCATGCCGATGGGTGTGTTGCTGTGCCCCTACTCATTGTGACTCTGGTGTATGCGGGCTCCTGGCCCATCCTGGGTCTGGTTTGTACTTTGCTTTTGGAGTTCATATGGAACGCTTAGGAACGCATATGGCAACATGGGGGCCATGCCCCAGATTCGCATTTGGGAGGGGATATGCTTTTGGGGTTCAAATGGAACGCTTAGGAACGCATATGGCAACATGGGGGCCATGCCCCAGATTCGCATTTGGGAGGGGATATGCTTTTGGGGTACATGCTGTGAGCCATGGGTGCCGAACGTGACATGTGTTGTGGCAGCATGACAGTGCATGGTCTGAGGTGTGTGCATGCCTGACATACCCTGCATATTTGCTGTCTGTTGTGGTTACTGGACATGGCATTGGACGCATCGTTATGAGTGAGTGATAGTTGTGTGCCAGCCAACGTATTGCAGTTGTCCCATCTCCTTGGTGTGCGTGCTGCCCTGTGCCATGTGCATCACTGCAGTGCTCGGGGGGGGTGTGGCCCATGTTGTGTGTTGTTGCTCACAGTGTGTCGTGCGCTTAATTGACTACTGGCACATGGTTGGTCATGGGCATGTGTCTTAGCGTGACTGCTGTATGTGTGGCAGCTGTGCGGATGACATGCCTTTCATGAGACTGGGGCTGACGGATGGGATGGATGGTATGTTGTATGTGCATGGTGTGTCTGTGAGTTTGATGGGTTCAGTGGTGTTCGTGTGCATTTATGTTGTTCCGCTCTGTTGCGTCTAGTGTTGTTTGTCTTACATAGGCGTAGTTGTGGGGTGTGGGGTTGACAGGCAGTGGGGGCTACATGGACAGGACTTCCATGGTGTTTCGGTTGTGTGTGATGAGTTGCACAGTGGCTGCCGTGTGGGACTATATTCAGTGTGGCTTGTGCATGCAGACGTGGCTCCTTGGGTGTTGCTATGTCTGTGATGGGTCATGTGGGGTGTGAGTCTGTTGTTCATGTCCATGTGCACATTGTTCACTTGTTCGTGACGGTGGGCGGTGCTGCGTGTTCGTCTGCTACGTGACATGTCCCATGTGTTGGTGGTGTTATGCTCCTCATGCCTCCAGTAATCCAGCCCTGTCCAGTTTCCCACCTGCAAGTTGTTCGTGCGTGCACTGTACTGGATGCCACATGGCTCTGAGCGGGGGGTGCTCCATGTTGCAGGTCTGTGGGGGTGGGGGGGTGTAGTGGGTCGTGGGGGTGGCTGTACACCCACTGACACCGATTGCTGTGGACCGTGATGTCTGCCTTTCGGCTGTCGTTGTGCACTGCGGGGGCTGACACGTGGGTGTGGGGTGTGGGGGATGCTCCTCCTTGCTGTGCTGTGGGACTGGGGCCTGGTGTGTGTTGTACTTGGGCTGTCCACCGTCCCACCCACTGCACTTTGTGTTCCTGCCACTTACCTGTTACTTGTCGGTTAGTGCAGCTGTGGCGGACACATGGGTGTGGTGGGTGCTCGTTGTGGCGCTTCTGGCATATTTGGGGACCTGTTGGTGGTTACGTGGCTGGCTTAGTGTACACATGTCCCCACGCATCTTACAGTTGTTCGGTTTGGGCTGTGTGTGGTAGTGTCTGTTGCATGTGTGTGTGATGTGTTGTGTATTGTGTGCTGGACATGGGGGTGTTTGTCCCTGGGAGCTGTGGCATGGTAGTTGCGCATGTGAGTACATAGCGGTGTGCTGGTATACATTAGTTTGTACTTACCAGCCTCCACTCCCCCTGCTAATCCGGCGAGGATCTCCGGATGTATTACGACTCGCACCTTCTCCTCCCACGCTTTGAAGGTCTTAAAGAGTGCGGGATTCCCTCCGCCAGTGACGGCAGCCAGCTCTCTGTTTTTGCCCTCCTTCTTCTTGACCAGGCTCTTTACGTCATTCCAACGTTTGTTTATCTCGACTCTGTTTCTGGGCAGGGTCCCGACTGCATTGACCTGGTCTACGATCCGGTTCCACATTCTGTTTCTGGTGGCTAGTGGTGTGTGCTGGACCATGTTCCCATAGATTTGTGGGTACACCTTGATGATCTCGTCGACCATGACCGTCAGCTCCATGGGCGTGAACTTGGGCATCCTTTGTGGTGCCATGGTGTTTGTGGTGCTGGTGCGGTGTGTGTTGTGTAATGTGCAGGGGGTTTGTGGTGCCGGTGTTTGGTGGTGGTGGTGCCGGTGTTTGGTGGTGGTGGTGGTGGTGGTGGTGGTGGTGATGTGTGCGTTTCTGTGGTGTGCTGCTGTCCTTGCTGTGTCACTGTGTCCTCTCCTCTCCTCTCTGGTTTGCAATGTAGCAAGGGGTTGTGGTCTGTGGGAGTGCTGCTTTTGTACTCACCTATGTGGGTGTGTCCTCATGGTCTGCTGTTTTCAGGTGTGTTGTGTCTGGGGTTCTGGCCTTTGTATTTTTTGCTTGTCCGGGGGGGTGTTTTCGGGATGTGTACTGTGCTTGTGTATTTGTGCGTGCCTTGCTGTGTGGACTTGTTGGCCATGTTGTGTGCTATTGGTTTTGTGTGCGGATGGTTTCTGTGCAGGTACGTTGGCGCCATGGCTTCTGCCGTGTCGATTCTCATCGGCGTTGTTTGCGCTGGCGGGCGGTATATTTGTTGTTTTTCCGCGCTCATGGCGGTGCGATCGTAATTTCACGTGCGGTGTGTCGGCCGTGAGGGCGGGCGGTTTTGTGTTGTCGTGCGTGTTTCCGTCCGTGGCGGGCGGTTTGACTCCGACTCGGACGATGGCGGGCGGTATTTTGTGTGATTTTTCCGCCGATGGCGGTTTTCGGTTTGTGTACTCATAATGGCGTGGTCGGTGTTCAGGCGGTGTGTGCGGGCGGATTTTTGCAGCTTCCATGCCTGGCGGATTTATTTACGCCGGGTATCGTAATGGGCCCCAAAGTGTCTTGATTTGTTTTGATCCTATTATAATCTTATATGCTTCATTTGTGCTTTCCTAACCGCTGATAGATTTTGACTTATTTGCACAATTAATTTTCAGATATTTAAATGTTGTTGTTGTTTTAGAAAAAAATGATATCCTACAGACTTTCATTTCACACTCTCTATACCCAAGCAAAGTTGTCAGATAGTTCACCCTACAAAGTCCTCTAACTGAGCACTGAGAGAAAGAAAAGTAAACACCAATCTCCATGTTAAAAGAATAAGTAGCAATATGTCAAAAGACATAGCCTCACATTTGACCTCTGGCTTCGAAGACAGTAAATGTGATAAGATAAAACACAATTTAACTGCATCTCTGTTGCTCATTCACCTTCTGAACTTCAGCATGATTATTTTGGGGGTGCTGCAGCAACCTCAGCACCCCTACTTCCAGCACCTATGTTCCGGGATATAATTTACATGCTCTTACATTGATGTGGGATTGAATGCAAGATTGCAAGCTGGCTGCAACATCCCTCGCTGTTATATGTGCGTGCACAAAAGCAAGGAAAAATGCTCAGGTGAGAGTGTGCTAAATATCCTTTCTTTTCATGTAGATAGTCGGCAATAAAACTCAATAACAAAAGCTTTACTGGAAAAAGCTGCATTCTAGAAGTTTAAACAGGTTTGCTAAAGTCATTTGTTCAGTTGTTTAAACTTTCTGAAAGACAGTTATAATACCAAATGGAAAGAGTTGGAAATGTGATATGATATATGAACGAGTCGGCCTACAGACGTGGTGTGTGTACATGCGCTTGACTGACTACCAGAAGAATCAGAAATGTATGAAAAAAATAAGGACTTCCTGGTCATCTTGCAAAACCTTGCAAAAATACATTTTGAATTGAACTGGATCTGAATGCATATTATATACATTGTACATTGTTAGCACTGGCGTTTCTGGTTGTCAGAGTATGCACCCTGTACAAGCAGGAACCACCACTCTAGTCTGGGTAAGCTAGACATAGAGTAAAAGACAACCTGTGTTCACCCCCTGGTAGCTTGGCACACAGCAGTCAGGTGTATCTAGAGAGTGCAACACACTCACAAAGTAACGATGAAAACACCACAAAAAAACCCCACACAGGGTTAGATAAATAATAATATTTTTATGAGTAAAACAAGACCAAAACAACAAAACTCCAATAGGTAGAACCAAAGTTATGAATTTGTAAAGAATAAATCAAAAAGTAGTGTTTAGAAACATATAGCGCTAAGAGGATACTTGAGATCGTGCTTAGGGGTAAATCCAAAGGTCAGGTCAACTGCGATGGAGGACAGGGTGGCTTTAGGACTCACGGAGTTCCTGATGAAGTACCTTGGATGGAACAGGCGTCGACGTCGAAGACCTAATGCGTTGGTTCCCATCTGGCTGCGCTTCGTCGACGAACCCCTTTACGATGCCGGCACTGCATCGTTGTCGGGCTGTGCTGTTCGTCATCGTCAAGCTGCACAGTTCATTGAGGCGATGTCGTCGATCAGCTCCTGCATCGTTGTCGAAGGGCAATGCTTCAGTTCTGATCGGCACAAAGTGTCACTGCGTCGATTTTGTTGGTTCTGTACAGCAGAAGTCACCTTTCAAGGGCCCGAGGCAGGATTGGCACCACTTGCTAGGGCAGGACTCAGAGATGGCAGATCCAGGTGCTGTTGCGGGTTGAAGGAAATCTTTGATGGCCCTGAGAATTCAGAACAGGGGGCAAGCCAGAAAGCCCATGGAGTTACTCTGGGTTCAAGTGAGATGGGTCCAGCTTTTGTCCTCAGCAGGGCAGAGATCAGCAGGCAGCAGGGCAACACAGCAAAGCAGAGAGGCAGTTCTTCCAGAGTAGCAGTCAAGCAGAGTGGCAATCCTTGTAGCACAGCATTCTTTACTCCTGGCAGAGTTTTTCACAGGTCCAGTAGTGTCCTGTCTTGGTAGGGTCAAAGCCCCATTACATATACCTAGTTGTGGCTTTGAAGTGGGGGTGACTTCAAAGAAGGGTCTTTGAAGAGCGCACAGGTCCTTTCTTCCCACCCCTGGCACCAGACTATCAGTAGTGGGTAATCAGCTCTTTGTGTGGGAAACAGGACACTGCCTATTAGGGTGCAAGTGTCAGCCCCACCCTTCATGCTCAGGAAGAGCTATCAGTATGCAGATAAATGCATATATGTTCTCTGTCACATCTACCCTTCCTCTGTTTGTGGCTGTCTAGAGGGAATGCACAATGTGTAGCTGTCACCCACCTCATAACAGGTATTGGAGACAGACTGCAGGCACACAGAGCAATAAGAGCAGAGAAATGCCCACTTTCATTTCTAAAACAGAAATGTTAAATCCAACTTCACCATTAAAGAGGATTTATCATTACCATTCCAAAGATATAAAACATGATGTAGCTACTCCTTTCTGATCAGGAATTACAGCTTAATAGTGTATTGAGGAATTCCCAAGTCTAGCCTATGAGAGGAGTAGGCCTCACAGTAGTGAAAAACAAATTTGGTTATTTGTCACTACTAGGACATGCAAACCTTAACAGTACATGTCCAACCTTTTACTTAAACAGCACCCTGCCCTATGGGCTATCTATGGCCTACCTTAGGGGTTACGTATGTAAAATAAAAGGGGAGTTCAAGGCTTGGCAAGTAGTTTTAAATGCCAAGTCGTAGCGGCAGTAAACTGCACACACAGGCCCTGCAATGGCAGGCCTGAGACAGGTTTGAAAGGCTTCTTGTGTGGTTGGCACTTTTAGTGCTAGTGCTGCAGGTCCACTAGTAGCATTTAATGTACTGGCCCTGGGTATATGGCACACCACTTTAAAATGGACTTAGAAGTAAATTAAAAATGGCAAACAGATGTAACCCAATTATACCATGTTTAGAGAAGCTAGCACATGCACTTTAGCACTGGTTAGCAGTTGTAAAGTGCTCAGAGTCCTAAAGCCACCAAAAAGAAGGTCAGAAAAAGCTAAGGAGGAAGGTAAAACATTTGGGGCGATCCTTCAGGGAGGGCCATTTACCAACATACATATACAATAAAGCATCTAAATCCACCATCTGGCCTTATTTATTTTAAATCTTTGGTGCACCTGTGACAGAACAAAGGTGAACAGTCACATGATATGTTATGTATTGGATTAACCCACTATGAAATTATACTCTTGGTAGGAGAGCACTAGTTTTGGGTGTGAATATAACCAAATCCTCTATGTTTAAGCATCACTTTGAAATATTTTTCATTTTATCTTCTAGTTAGTGCTGGACACTTGCTACTTTATTGCCATAAATATTCTTAACATGAACATCAGGGGTCTTGTACAATGAGCTCAATCAAACCTCTTTGTTTAAAGTTCCTTTAAATGGGAATTTATGCCCCATTTTCCAATATGTTCTTTGTTAGTCAACAGTTCTAAACTATTGTTTATTAATGCCTCTTTCTTTGCATCTCACCACCTTGATCCTTACTTCCTGAAGAGTAGGTGGTGTATGTAAATGACTTACTTGATTAGTTGTGGATGTTGGCAGATTTTAAAAGGAGTACATAACCATCCTGGATGTTGGAATATAGGCTGGACATGGGACAGAGTAGGATCCACAGTTGGGGTATTGGGGCTGGGTATGGTGAAGTTGTATAGTATATGTTAAAATGGAGACTGGTGTTCAACAAAGTTATAAAAAAATAAATTGAGTAGGAGGAATCATGGTCCTCAGTTGTACTCCATCCAACTGATCAGGGGTCAAGATGCCCCTTGATGTCCTTGATTTTGCAGATGCTTTTTAATACTTCCTGCAGCTCTTCCCCTTAGGTGGAGTTAACACCTTTCTCCTTGGCTACCTTTCTATTTGTTTTTAAGTCCTTATTACCCCGAAATGTACATATATATGTCTCCTTCTTTTTGTACTAATCCCTGATAGAACTGCATTTATGAATTACCTATTGTGGTTTACTGTGGCATTGAAGTCTGCATAATTCATCTTTGTGGGGATTTAATCATTGCCGTATGGCATAGGAATCCCTTCACTGTGTGTTAGCATTATAGTTGTCCCACTTGTATGCTAAAGCTACTTTTCTTAGCCAGTCCGATACTAATGGTTTATTCAGTGATATCCATTTCTTAGCGATCATATGGCTGGCTAATAATATTAAATAAAACATTAGTTCTTTTTACATTATCATTAAGAATATTCCCTTACTCTATTCGCTCTGTTCCAAATTAAATCAAGGTTGGGCTTACCTTTACTTTATATGGAAAATATTTGTATCAGACTTACTTTTTCCCAGTTGAGCTTCAGTTCAGGGCAACTTACAAACATGTGTATGTCATGTGCAGCCGGGGTTCCACACTTTCTGCATACAATTTGTTTCCTTTTCTTCATTTTGCTCAGCTTTTGGGGAGTCCATTAGGTCCTATGTAGTGTAATGAAATGGTTCTTTTTCAGAGCAGCAGAATTCACAGATAAAGATTGCTTAGAGACACTTCCCGAATATTTTCCAGATCTTGACATGGCAAGCATTCTTCCCAGATTGCATATGATGACTTCTTTTTTAGCTTGTCTGCCAAACGTAGTGCTTCATACCATTTTGATACTTTTTTATTTTGTGTTTTAATTTCTCTTCACTCCAGCTTCAAATCCATCTGGGTCTGACTGTTCAGTGTTTGAGTAACATACCAAGATTGAAATGGGATATACATAAACACCAGCAGTATCTTTTACCAATGTTTCCAAGGCTTTTAGGGCCAGATGTACGACCCTATTATGCATGCTATTAGAAAGGGGCGTTTTGAGGGCGTCCCTTCCTAATAGCGAGTCTGAGCCCTATGTATGACTGTTTTGCGACCACAATTGAGGTGGCTAAACAGTCGCAATTTACCACCCTTCTCAGAAGGGTGGTAAAGCACTCGCAAAAAGAAAGGGGTCCCCAGGGGACCCCTTCCCCTTTGTGAATGCAGGGGAAAATATTTTTTAAGGGCAGGCAGTGGTCCCAGGGACCACTAACTGCCCTTAAAAAATGAAACAAAAACGTTTCATTATTTTTTTTAAAAATGCATCCCGTTTTCCGTTAAGGAAAACGGGCTGCATTTAAAAAAACAAAAAAACTGCGGTATTTAAAAGCAGCCCCAGACATGGAGGTCTGCTGAGCCCAGCAGGCCACCATACCTGGGTGGGCCAGCCATTCCCAATGGGGTCGCAAATTGCGAGTGCCTCATTAATATTCATGAGGCATGTAATTTGCGACCCCATTGGAAATCGCAAACAGTGTCTGAGACACTGTTGTACATTGTGATTTGCGACACCCAAATTGCGACTCGCAATTTGCGAGTCGCAAATCACAATGGTCGTACATCTGGCCCCTGGTTTAGTTTCTTCTATTAAGTCTCCCCAATGTAGAATCTCCTCTCCTTTCAAGGAGGTGCTAATGTAATCTTCCATAAATTCAGGAGTTCCAGTGAATTCTGAGATTGGTGATTCTACTCTGTAATATGATATGTCCAATCTAAGCATCATTTTATACCAGATAGAAGCATCTTGAAGAAAACTTCTTTAAAGAAATTATATGCACCAAATTTATATAAATATGCTGTATTCCAACAAATCTATTTTAGGAGGGATTAAAACAACTGTCCTCTACTGGATTAGTCTGAGACAAACTGTAGCATTCTGCAATTTTTAAACTGGAAAACCCAACAGTAGAATAAAAGGTCTAGTAGTTATAGCCCACCTTTCTCTAATTTCCTCCTTAGTTTCTTTCACGAAAGGCTAATCCCTTTAAAAACCCATATAAAGCTTGAATGATTGCCTGGATTTTTAGATTAGTTTGCTGTTAAACCTAGTGGTATACAGTTGAAAAGAAATGTCATTTTTGGGAAGATAGTTATTTTGAAAAAATGAATCTGCCCATAGATAGTTAATGGTAGGTTTGATGATTTTCTCAACAGCATGTCTATTTCTTTTGCAAACTTTATTACATTCCTAAATGGAATATAACTTATACCCTGTGATATCAGTATTCCCAAGTACCTTATTTTCTTTGTGTTTATTCTTGTACTATCCTCCCATGATATATTTCACTCCACCTCCTACATATTTTCTTCATTTAATAAGTGTCTTGAAAATTGTCCAAACTCAAGTGCCAACTTCTGTATGTGTTTTTTGCCTTGTTTGGTATTGGAGTATATATGGCTATATCATCCGCTAAAAGAGCATGTTTTGCTTTGCAGTCATTGCAACTAAAAGGGGGAATATAAGAATCTTGTCTGTTGTGTGTCTCTTCCTATCACAATTTTAATGGCTAACCAATGCTCTTGCGATAGGGGCCCTGTTCAAAGACTGGATTGCACTAATTACCTTAACATGGATCCAAAAGTGAGTAATACATTCTCACAGAAAGGCCCAGTTGTCTTCAGTTGAAAGCCTTAGCTTCATCTAAAGTTATTACAGCTAATGGTTCTTTACAGGCCATTGCTAGGTTAATCGAGCCAAGCAATAACTTAGTGTGATCATGTACCTGCCTCCCTTCAATAAATCTCGTCCGGTCTTAGTAAATTAGCACCCCTACACCCAATGCTAGCCTTTTGCCAGCACTCCTGCAAAAATGTTAGAATATACATTTAATAGCGAAATGGGTCTGTATGATTTGCGTCTTTGGAGGGATTTGTTAAGTTTTAACATCAGGGTTATTGGTGCACCATGCGAGGAAGTTGGTACAGAGATATTCTCCATAAGAATGGCATTAAACAGTTGTTTCAAGACTAGAATGGTGTTCTCTTTGACCTTTTTTAATATATCCCTTGGTAAACCATCTACACCTGCTGGCTTACTGCTCTTATGTCCCTCTATGAGGCCCCTAATTTGTGACTCCCTGATCTCCTGACTCATATTCTGATATTTCCCATCTAATGATGGAAGTTGTCTATTTGACAGCCTTCCTACAGGAAAGAGCTATCAATACTTATCTCTTCCTTGTATAAATATTGAAATAATTAATGAAATGCATGTTCAATATCTTCTAGGTTGGATTTTATCCCTCCGTCTTCGGTATCCTTTATACATTAAATATGGTTATTAGCCGTCTCAGTTCTGCTCTTCCATGCAAGCAGTTTGACACTTTCTCCCCATATTCTTAATGTTAGAGTTTACTTGCTTCCCATCTTGTCCATTTTTTCTGTTCCAGTCTCATTTCAAAGTCATTTTTGACCCCCCTCTAGGTGCGCCATCAAGTCAGATCCATTCTCTGATTCTTGTGTTCCTATTGATTGAGATTCGATCTCCCTAATTCTTTTTTAGTAATAATTGATTTTCTTCTTGATTTACTTATATATTCCTTCTTGTGTTTTAGTGATAACCGCTTGCAGATAGGCTTTGTACATACATATCCTTGACAATGCTCAGATTGCTGCTACCCAGATTATATTCAATGAAATCTCTAGCACTATTTGTTCGCATTTGAGACATTTCCTCCTTGAGCAACATTCACTGATCCAGTGTCCAGCTTGGGCATATGTTTTGAGATGTGAATGTTAGCTGTATCCAAACCACAGCATGGTCTGAAATATGTGCCGAATATGATTGACCTCAACAGTTTTGTCTTTAAGTGTAAGATCTAGCAACCAGAAATCAATTCTGGAGAAATCACCATATTTTTGCTGAGGAAGGTACAACCTCTCTGTCCCTCGCCTGTTTTCACCAAGTGTCAAAGAGGCCAAAATCATGCAATATACTTTTTAAAGACTTCATTATTTGTGGTGAGTTCTATCCAGTTCTTTGCCAAGCAGAGTACTAAAGTCTCCTCCTACTATTATTGGTTGTCTATATTTAGCTGCTTCTGTGAACAGACATCTAAGCGGATCAGTGCCATCAACGTTTTGGGCCATACATGGCACATAGTAGGGCTGCATTATATACCTTGATTTTAGTGATGACCCTCCTTCCTATTTTATCCACTGCAGCATGTAAAACTTCTATATTTAACCCACTCTGTATTATGATTGTGACTCCTTTAGTGGCCTATGTCTGTTTAGTGCATAACATCTGCTGTTTCCATTTTCTTTGTTTAACAGAGCCTTCCATTCCTGATTTGTAAGGTGTGTCTCTTGTAGAACTATTATGTAGGCCTCACTGTGTTTCAAATGTTTCAGCACTATTCTCTGTTTCATCATCATCATTTAGCTTTATTTCGGTTAAAACCATAAAAGCATTGCCAAAAAGTGACAGCACATATTAAAACCCCAAATCAATTTGGTACCATAGAAAAACAAGGTTCGGTAAGTAGCAACAGCAAACATTATTTAAACATAGGACCATAAGAGTGCCCTGTAGGGTTTCACTCCTCCGCTACAAATTGATAGAATTAGGATAGAACTTAAGACACACAACAATCTAAAAAATATAAAATACAATTCATGCTAATACAATCATATTCTCAACTATAAGCCCGAGGATATAAACATGCATTATAGTTCATATACGGTACAGCTCTTATGCTGGTCCAGCCTGATCGTCAGCACATCTAGGAGGCATAGACTTCTGACTAGATCTGCTACGCGACATGGAGGCCATCTCATACCTAGATATATTCATCACAAGGGTATTATACCACAGATACGTTTGGCTAGTTTAGAAACAGATCAGATGGATAATAGTCAGTCTCCTCCCCTATTCAGTAGCTTCCTCCTTATGCCCCACATACGACCGAGAAACTTGGCAACTGCACAGACTATCACTTGTCTGGTATCGGATCTGAGAATGCGTAGGGCATCACCGTAGTCGTGCATCCCTCTCTGTTTCTTCCTCTCTCATAGCCGATTACCATTCTATGTTATAACATTTTCTTTTTACTATTGGCCATCCTGGGACCACTGCCTGCCCTTAAAAATATTTTTACAGCCAGTCACAAAGGGGAAGGGGTCCCACGAGGACCCCTTCCCATTTGCGACTCCATTACCACCCTCTTGAAGAGGGCGGTAAATTGTGAGTGTTTTGCGACCGCAATTGCGGTCGCAAAACATTCATACATGGCTAGAGAGTTGCTATTAGGAAGGGAACGCCCCTTCCTAATAGCGAGTCGCAAAACACTATTGTGCGAGTGGCAATTTTTTGTGACTCGCAAAATAGTGTTTATACATGGCCATGTAGGTTTTTGCGTGCGCAAACGGGTCGCTAACCCGTTTGCGCACGCAAAAACTGGTCGTACATCTGGCCCTTTGTCTTTCCTAGGGAAGCTAGCAAGTCCTGTGCTTCTTCTATGTTCCAGACTGTTTGGTGTTTCCTATTTGCATTTAAGCTCAATCGCTTTAACCTGTTCATTGTGAGATGGCTGGAAAGAAGTAATTTGAGCTTTTAGTCCTGTATATTCTGGTAGCTTCCAGACTTGTATCTCTCACCTATTTCACCTCTATCATAAGCATGATTGTGTAGCCTCAGTTTACCTTCCTAAGTCTTTGATTAAGGTATCTCACTAGCAGCATCAAGGAACACTTGAGCACAAGGTCTCCTTCAACATTGCAATAATCTCCAATAATCATCTGGTCCTCTTCTAGAATCATAAAGATCGATTATTGTCTCTCTGTGTGTCCCTTTTTCATTGTGAGATGACTGGAAAGAAGTAATTTGAGCTTTTACTCCACTATGTTCTGGTAGCTTCCAGAATTACATCTCTCACCTATTTCACCACTATCACAACCATCTATGATTGTGTAGCCTCACTTTCCTTTCTGAGGTTTTTGATTAAGGTACTCATCTGATAGCATCAGGGTACACTTGAGCACAAGGTCTCCTTCAGCATTGCAATAATTTTAATAATCAGCTGGCCCTCTTCTGGAAACATAAAGGCATATTACTCTCTTTCTTTGTGGCCCATTTTTGTAATTTAGCATTATGGTAATGACTCCTATAATTCTGTTCTGGATAAGTGGTTTCTTTCACTTACTCTTCTATTTCCTTCTACAATGGCACTTATGTTCATAATTCTGGATGTTCTACACTCTTTCATCATGGCTCCCTTTGTCTGATACCTGTCTTTTGCTCATTGCATTTTACTCAAAACCAATCTGGAGGATCCAGCCTGTGGTACCCAGCTCCATCCACTTTCACAGTAATTAGTTAGTCACTTTGGGCTGTTTTTGAGTGATGTTTGCTTCTTGATGTTGGGATTGTCCCCTCTTATTTGCTTATAGGGTGCTTGGAATTTTTTTTGTGTGTTTCGCTTTGTCTGTCTGGAGGGTTTTCACTCTCTTCCTGTGATACCCAAACGTCAGGGGAAGGAAGGATCTTTCCAGAGCCTGATTTGGGGGTAGCCTAGAATATTACCTAACTTCAAAAGATGGCACCAGGTATAAATATTTGACCTTTCTGAGCCACACTTCAGTTCACTCCTGGACATGCGGACATAAGAGATGAAGTGCTGACTTGTTCACCAGAGAAATACCCTGCTACTTGAGGCCTGCCTTGTCCCCCAAAGGACTGCCCTGCTGCTTGAGGCCTGCCTTGTTCTTCAGAGGACTGCCATGTTGCTACCAGAGGACTGCCCTGCTGCTTGATACTTGCCTTGTTTCCCTAAGGACTGTCATGCTGCTTATGGCCTGCCCTGCTCTCTGTGAAAGAATACTGGACCTGCTCCCGTCATCCCACGCTATCTGAGTGACTCCAAGGGTCAGTTGGCTGACCTCCTGTTCTGAGTTACAGGGACACAACAAGCTCCAGAGGCCTCTCTGCATCTGCCCAGCTGACCTGCTGCAACTGGACCTGCCTGGCCCTGCTGGCATCTGCTAGAGGTAGTCCCTGATCCCCAAAAGGTGCCTCCCCAAGGCCTGGATCCTTGGCTGGCATTAAAGTGCACTCCTCTACAAGAAAAGGAGAAATCCTGAGGTTCTGGACTCTTTGTGCCAGACTTTGAGAAGGTAACCTTTTAGCAGGACTTACCTGGTCCCTGTATCCGGGCCATGTTCCACCACGGTCGGCCTGAACTTGTGACTTTCCCCTGGTTTAGCACGACAAGATGACTGTGAGTGGCACTTTGTTGTTTTAGGAGCTATTGCTACCTAATCCTTTAAAAGTGCATATCTCTGGTTCTACTGATTGGATTTAATTTGTTTTGGTGTTATTTTATTCTTTAAAATGTACTAAATTGGTTTGGGACTTTTTTTGTATTTTGTTTTTGCTTTATTACTGTCTCTCTGCTGCAAGTTAAGCCTGACTACTTTTATGCCAAGCTACTAGAGGGGTAATTTAGTAATTTAGAGGTTAATTTAGTGACTTTTGTGGTTCACCCTGAGAAGGATTGTGGTTGGTGCCTGAGTGGGGCTTCCACCCCCGCCCACTCAACCAATAACCTAATTTCTTACCTTTAGTATGTATAAGAGGAGCAGAATCTGTTTAATGTGTCAGTACATGTTTACTAAACCTTGCTGATGCATGAAAATGTATTGGACCTTTAGCACACTTCACAGAGGCCTAATCATCAGTTAAGAAAATCAAAAGGTATGTGAATAGACTAAACCAAGAATTATGTGGTAATTAATAGGCAGTGTTAAATTTACAGAAATGCCAAACTGGCCTCGGAAGTAGTCAAAGACATAGAAATTAACTCCACCCAATGTGCAAACATTCGAGCATTCATTTTAGAAATTGACCTCATAGAGGGGGTCATTACGATGGCGTAACGATTGCCACCGCCGGGCCGGCGGTGGCGACCGTTACGCCATCGTAACGTGAATTACCCACCGCCATATCACAATGGCGGTGGGTATCAGGGCGGACGCAAAGTGCGTCTGCCGCTTTTCCGCCAGTCGGCAATCGTTACGATTGCCGGCCGGGCGGACTTGGGCCCAAATATGGTGGCGGTGCCTAGCAGGCACCGCCAGCCATATTAGGATGTGTGCTTTACAAGGCCTTTCCATGGCGGCGATGCCGCCATGGAAAGGCTGGCGGGGATTTGCTTTGGGGGCCCGTTGAGGGCCCCCGGGGGGTGGGGGAGGGGTGCACTGCATGTCCATGCACAAGGTGGCAGGCACCGCGCGGTGCCTGCCACCTTGTGCATGGACATGCACATCATGGCATTTACCTATTGCGGCGGGTGCTGCAGCCAGCAGCAACCGCCGCAATGTTAATATGCCGGATGCGACCGCCGCGGTGGCGGTCGCATCATGATTTGGGTGGCAGGACCGCCGCATGGCAGGCGGGCGGTCCCGTTACCACTAGGATGGTGGGCGGGCTAAAGCCCGCCCGCCATCCTAATCAGCCCCAGAGTAATAAGAATAAAAGGAAAATTGAACACTTCTGAAAACTTTACTCCTATTAAGAGATTACTTTACAAGTAATCAATGAGTGCACTTGCTTACTTGATGAAATTATAACTTAAAACAATTAGCGTAGTTTTAAGTTGCATAATTGTAAATAAATAGACTAACTGTATGTTTTTTCTTCATTTTATTTCTTTATTTAGGATCCAGATGCCGATTTTAGTACACATTTTATTTGCTTGATTTTCTACAGTTTGTTTCGGTCCTCTTGAATGTGGAGTCTGAGCTCACAGTTGGAGTTTTCACCTGAATTGGAATTAAAACTGGTTGGGCATTACCACCGTTTCTACCACACACATTTTGCTAGGTGAATTTGTGCAAGTAAACTACCACACATTCCCAGTTTATCAACTCGGAATGGTGAAAAAGCAGTATTACCACCTTTTGCCACATTCAGAAGCATCACACGTGGAATGTGAGGTAATAAAGCTTCGGGTCACCACAGGTCCTGGAGGCCCTGATTTAGAGTATAATCATTCAAAAAGCATTGGCAAAGTAATTTCAGTGCATGAGGCTTCTTTTTATTGGGGTTTCTTTGCCTGAGGAATTATGACTATATCACGACAAATATAAATACTCCAACTGAGAGAGAGAGAGAGACAGAGATACAGAGATACAGAGAGAGATAGAGACACACTCCTGCAGGTTGGTAATTGGAAGATTTGGACTGGATTTTTAGGCGAACCATCTTGAGTTAGACGTATCAATGTTAAAGACCCACCCATGGTGTAGAGAATACAAATTACTAGGAGGTCCACACACAGAATGTAAGTATGAGACACAAATACCACAGACGGGGACTTATCTGGTGCAAGCAGATGGTATGCTGTAACTAGCCCTCGGTGTGCCACCAAAACAGCATTTGAGCCAAACACGAGTACCACTGCAGCACGAGGAAGGAAGGAGACTGGCTGGGAAATACACACTTGACACAATGGTAAGTGAGAGAACAATGAGGCACAACAGGAGAGGGAACAAGGGGGCCACTGGAACAGAACAGGAGGAAAACAACAACATTGAAAGTATGAGTCAAGCCAGGTGCGAACTAATGCAAGTAACTAGGAGTCACAAGAACCTCTGCTCAGCATGAGTCAGTCCTAAATACTCTAACTGCTACTAATGCCCTGGAAGTGTTTCTGTGTGTGCTGGTCCTCTAGTGGCTGGGACTGCAGCTCTGACTCTAGGAAATGTAGTTTTACATGTCAAACATTATAATGTCCATTGCCCTGTGTGTCATCTATCCTAGATTTGCCTTCTCTTGTGCCTCACTGTGTTGTGTGACCTGGCAGTGTATCTCATGCAAAGAAAAGATCTCCAATGGCTAGCAACAGACCAGAGAATGCAGTTTAAATGTCTTTGTCTGAGTCACATGGCCTTTTTATAATCATGACTCTTTGGTGCTCAGTTCTCTGTTCATCACGGATCGCCAAACAGTGCCCAATTATGCTAGAAATGTAGTTCTTTTGAGGGTCCCAATTATTAAATGGTATTGCTTCAGTGGCAAGTAGCTCAGACTGACAGGTCTGAGGCACTGCAAACATCTACTTCTAAAATTAGGAGCAATTTCGTTCAACCTTGCGTTCAGAATGGCTCTGAAGACATTTTTATTTTGCTAATTCTTCTTGGTTGTTGCTTTTTTGTCCCCTTTGCTTCTCAGTATTGTTTTTTATTAATTTCTTTAGCACTAACATACAACTGCGGGTCATTGGTTCTTTGGTATCTCTACTAATTGGGTTTGTACCAAACTGATGCATTGGATGTACCCGGTTTAATATTCATCAAAAGATGTTTTTCAGAACAATCGATGGTCGACTGCCCTCACATTGCAATTGCAATTTTCAAATAAGGCACCTTTTCCCTTCTGTCACTAGTGCACCCGCATACAAACAGAAAATAGACATCTGATGCAAGCTTTGAAGTTAGTCTAATAATCCATGCACTGGTGAAACAATTATTTAGCAACAAACACAAGGGCCTGCTCATAAATTCTCCCGACAAATTAAAATCTACACAAGACAAACAAAAACAGGAACTGGTGACAGGCAGCACCTTCCTTAACTTGTCTAAATCAGCCTGCCAGGAAACCCTTGTAAGGCCAGTGAGACATGAACAAAATTCCCACAATACAACCCTTTGAAATAATGCAATTGAGGTTGTGCCAAGAGAAACTATGACTAGTGTAGCCTTGCAGGATTTGAGGGTTCCTTTGACTGTTGCTAGAGTCCTGCATATATACCAGCCATATATGCACAACTCTAGCAGGACTCTACAGTATATGCCCATTGCTGGCAAGCGTGTCCTGCGGATTTCTACAGTATTACAATTCGCCTCAGTCTTCAGATAAGTGAATATACTGATAGGCATTTTAAGTCAAGCAATGTGCATTGCACCATACCCTAAAACATATTTACAGTTAAACCTTAACAATTAAGGTATTTCATATTAATATTAACAGGGAATGATTTCAACTATAGTTTTGGCAGGATCATATGCTAGCCGTTTCCCATATTTGCATCTGCTATTCACAGTCATGCAGATTGTTTAGGAGGTTGATACCCTGTCTTTAAACTTGTGCCCAACTGATAGGCATCATAATTAGCTCCTGGGTATTACAATAAGCAAGGGATTGAAGATTTTGAAGGTACTTCCCCATGCAAATAACCCTGCATGCAATATTAGTGAGTCTTCAATGAACTTTCACAAACTCTTTCATCAAGCATTCTGGGAAACTAGAGTACTTACCTAAGATCATAAGCACAACATTCTTTTCATCTTTGAGATTTGGGTTAATCAGACCTTTGCTTTACCATCTCTAAAGCTATGTCTAGTGAGTTCTATATTGGAAGGAATCACGATAGAGATGGGGTTTACCGTTATTGCTCATTCCTTTATTATTTCCATGCTTATATCATGTGCAAACTTTAGTTGCTGAAGTTTTGACTTCTCAACTATCTGTTTTAACTTAATGATCTTAATGAATATGCACTTACTGAAACTTTGGCATTACTTGATTTAATGCAAATGGTAACTGCCCCTAATTATTGGGGTATTAATTGTTTCCATTTTCTGTTTGATTCCAAAAGCATTGTAGGAGAAATGGTCACCCTGAAATTAAAACAGTTATGGGACTTAAATTTGCTTGCATGGGTTATTATTCTACTCAAATCAAAACCACCAAAAATGCACTAAAACATCACCTCAAGTCCGTTAAAGGTTGAGCCAGTAGAGAATCTACTAATCCTGGAAAGATGCACTTCATTGATCCCTGGCCGTCTTCTTTTACTTTAACATTGAAAAATTTTTCAGAACAATTTTGGAAGGTAACTTCTTTCCCTCACCCTTCTCTGGCATCTTGCCTGACTGCATTCATGACTAAAGCTTGATTTAGAGTTTGGCAGAAGGGTTATTCCGTCACAAATGTGACGGGTATCCCGTCCACCTTATTACAAGTTGTTGCAAAGTCATTCTGTGTGCCTTTGCTTTTTTGCTGACTGGTTCTGGTGGCAACTGACTCTGACTGTCCCTGGGCTCTGTCTAATCAGGTCCAGGGCCAGTGCTATGTTGAAAACACGAGGGAAAACACACACATGAATTAGGGTACACTATGTGTTAGGGTACACCTTATAATTGGAATGACCCACCCTATAAATCCCTAGTAGATAATAGGGCAGGTGGATTGAAACTACCTTTAAGTCCCTAATATATAATAGGTCATGGAAGTTTAGACGCCAGCAACTTTTGTTGCGTATGCATGTGTGCACTGCTGAGAGCCTGAGATCATTTTAAAAGCTGCCCTGTTTTGCAGTACTGCTTTTAAATGTAAATTGTGCCCAAACCAACTTTGATGGTAGGAACACTTACAAAGTGATAAATCCACATTATTTTTACATAGTAGGTACCCCCCAGGGTCTCCTCTAGGTGTCCCAGTGGTGGGGGGTCATGTAATTATTAGCAGGGTCCTTATAAAAGATGTTTTATATGGCCTGAGGATAGAGAAATTGCACATTTCACTTCCCCCATTGTAATAAAGTGCCTTCCAAAATCGACTTTGGTGCTATGAGTACTGTGGAGGGAGGATCTACACTAGTATTGCATATTCAGGACCCCCAAGGTCTCCCCTAGGTGTCCCAAGGGTGGGAGGTCATGTAACTATAAGCGGGGCCATTAAAACATTGTTTTATATGCCCTGGTGATGGGGAAATTGCACCTTTCAGTTTCCCCATTGTAGATGCCTAGCCCCATAGGATAATATTGCAATTGTTTATGAACACATAAATATTGTTAGGAATTGGATAAAATATCATTCAATGACTTAGGAGAATGGTATTGATAAATCTAATATGCTGTTGTTGAATTTATCTTTTAAATTGTACAGAAAAGAAGTTATACGAATTTCTTACTGTAATACTTGCAATAATACAGATGAGATATCCATCATGTTTTGGACACATCGACCACTTGCCAACCTCTTTTGTCTTACTATAATGGGAAGGTGTCTTAGCCTTATGAAGATAGTTGGGTATTTGAAGGTTACTTTTGACAGAAACCTCAGTTGACCAGCAGGGTTCAGCTGTAATATCCTCCTCTTGCATATTTGAGAAATAACGGACTTACAAAGCACTGCATACTATTAACAAATGGCTTTGTAGCTTGACCTCTAATTTTCTGAGCACTCACTAAGGCGTTCTACTCTTTTAACATGGCACCCCTGCAAAATCCCCATTCCCTCGGGAGCTGACTTTTTCGCCCTTGGCACGGCAGTGCTTAAGACTAAAGGGCCCAGTGCACCTTCAGCAGCGACAGTGCTGTGCGTTGCAAACGGGGAGGCGATGAGAAGTGGCAGTTCTCTGGGCCAGGGCTTGGACTTAACCATCCCTGGACAGCCTTCCGGACGGCTGATGCAGGCACCATTATATGCATATGCAGCCATCACGCAGATGCCGCTTCTGCAGGCTGCTGCTTGACTCGAGGGATACGTCATTTGAGGTGCTTTTTATTATACAAATAGTCAATAATCATCTGTTCACTATTGGTATACTAAAAAAGGTCCAGGAAACAATGGGGCAAAGCCCCCACACTCACAAGGACAGGCCGGCACTGGTGTGATGTCTATTGTGTAAATGCACCAGAATTGCCAGCAAGTAAAAGCATTTTCTCATTTGAATTTTTTTGTATATGGCAGCAGTGTCATGTTGCTGCTTTGCCAAATGGAAGAAGGATATAGTTCACAGCGCTCCATTGAGAATACGCGTATACTTCTTCCTGGAAACAGTTTCTTTTACTTTCAGTTTAGGAATGCTTTCCCCTAAGAATTACGCCAAAGGTGATGTGAATAAATCACGAGACGCATATGCTGTGTGCATTTGGAAGAAGACTGCAGGTCTTACGGTCCAAAGACTGTAAAATCAGTTAATATTTCCAGGCAGAGAGCCCAACCTGTTTCACAAGTTGCAATGAATTTAGCAAAGGTTTACCACTATCAGCTGCAAGGAAACCCTGTTCCCAGAAGCCCATATTGAACATATAATAAAAAGTCCTGATGGGAATATTAAACTGTTAATAAAACCACAACTTATACGGTTCTAAAAATATTGAAATATACCCTTTTTATGGCATACAACAATGTAGTCACTTTTGCGCATTTTTAAACACATAAGATGACTTTAATTAACTATCCTACGATGGCAAACTATGTGAATTGTGTCTCACAAAGTTCAAGCTTATCAAATCACCATATACCTGACCAGCATACTCATGCTGTGCAGCAACCCGAGATGAATGGAGCAGGTTAGATTACATGGTCATCACACAGGGAGAGCAACATAATTTTGTAAATACCAGATATCATGGTTGATATTTCTCGGATCATTCACCGATGCACTGACCTTCTGGAACACTATACTAGGCAGCAATTTTCCATATGGCACCTAAGATCAGGACCGCAGCACCTGGCTTTTAAGGGCCACATACTAAAAAATTCTTAATTAACAATTTTGAGAATAAATGGGGCTTAGCATCCTGTTATACGACTGAATGGGAAGTATTTTAGGGGTGCTTAGAGGGGAATTTGTTGAGACAGAAATATCCTGGTGATGGCTTATGTGCATGTCCACACTCCTGAGTGCCCACCTGCTTGTATATCTAGTATCCTGATTTTTATTTTCACCCAGGTGTCATGCTAACATAAGTTAGAGCGCAGAGGTTATGGCCTATCACTGACAGTGTGAAGTCCCTGACCTGGACCTGCCTTATGACCTGGAGGGGTTCACCAAGTATATCCTCATTGTGGGCAGTGGACTACTGCCCTGTCCTTTATATAGCACGTCAAGGGGTGGTAGCGGTAGCAGCATATTGTGTTTTTAGAAGAAATCAATAGTGGAACCAGATTTTCTATACGTGCCACTGGTGGTATATGCCTCCTGGTCCAGCTTTGTGTAACTCTGCTCTTATGAATATCTCCATAATCTTGCGCTGACATCCCATGTGTGTCAAGTGTATGCACAAGTGTAGAGTTAGGTGATAACATGCATGTATGAGGGAGCCTGAATGAGGGAGGCTGGTGGAATCCATTTTGCATGTCCCTGGCCTGCCCTAGCACAAAATGGAGAGTGAGGTCTGTACTCCCAGACAGTTGAAGTGTATTGCTGTGTTCCTGTAGCCAGATGGAGGAATATGGAGTCAGGGCCACCTTTAGAAACTTCACAAGGCCTTTTGTTAGCAATGAGCTCCCGATTAGTCTTCCTAAGCACTGACATTTAGTGAATAGCAGGGACTCCAGACTCTGTTGTGAGAGGTGAGGAAGTTTCTAGGTGAGGTCTACCATTTTGATGTCCCTAGTTATTCCTTCTGTAAGGCTGGTGACAGCTGGATGCATAAACCTCAAGTTTCTAGGTGAGGTCTACCCTTTTGATGTTCCTAATTATTCCTACTGTAAGGCTGATGACAGTTGGATGCATAAACCTCACATCTCTTTGTGCCTCTGTTGTGGGTGCTCCAGGTAGGACATAACTCCAATTCTACCTGCAGTGAGAGTATCATAATACACAATGGCTATGTGCGGAGAGCAGTCTGAAGTTGAAAACAGAAATAAGGCTTACACCAAATCAGTTTTACAGTTTGAGACAGTGGATCTGCATCCCCGTCTAGAAGTTGTGTTTAAAAGTGAGACCCAAGCCACCGTCAAGTCCTTCATAACCAAGGAAGGGAGTGCTATGCAGAGTACTCAAATGACCACTGTGCAACTAGGGCTGGCATCTGTGTTAAAGCCAGTGTCTCAGAGATGAGGGTACATCACCTGAAGTCTGTCCTTCATACTGGAAGAGCTCTTGCTCTGTCATGAGGCACCTAGAAGCCTGCCTGCTGAGAGAGAGTAGGAGTGTGCCAGCTCCTGTAGGATGAAAGACTCTCCAAGAAGAGAGAGGCCCAGCCCATCTTACAGGTCCTGGGTACATGCATTGCCACTTTACTAGGGACTTACAAGCAAATTGAATATGCCAACAGGGTGTAAGCCAATATCACTATGTTGTAAGGACTGAGCACATGCCCTTTAGCACTGGTAAGCAGTGGTAAAGTGCACAACGTCCTAAGACCAGCAAAAACAAGATCAGAAAAAATATGGGGGTGAAGGCAAAAGATTTGGGGGAAGACCACCCTAAGGCTGACAGGTGCAACAATAGACTACAGGAAGATACCATTAAAATAACTGGAACCAACAATCTAAAGTTGTAGCACCCTTTTGGCCACATTAAGCCCTAGGCCCATTTTACCTTTAAAATGTCAAGTTGATTGCGTTTCTTCTGATAATCATGTCGCCTTTAAACTGTATTGTCTATTTGTGTTTTCTTAAGAAATAATAAAAGATGTTAAAATACTTTTAAAACAAATGTAAAATTCCATTCTTTGACACACAAGACACATTTTCCATATATTTTTCTAATTTTTGTCAATGTTATTTCATTGATGACTGTGAAATTGCCTTGCTGCACCACTTACTAGTCATATGTGGTGAGGGACTTATATTCTAAGTCTTAGCTGGAGTAGATTTGAGCTTGTTTGGTCAGTATTAGTGCAGGAGTAGATGAGGGTTTACCATGGGTGAATGGCAAGTGTCTTACTCTTTTTTGGGGGGGGGGTCTTATTATTTGTATGTGTCCCCTAAACTCCTTTATCCCTAAGCCCATCTTAATCAGGAAAATGTGGAGATAAAGGTGAGATGTTAGAAAAGCATTGAGGAAAATTGCTAAGGAATGACAACATGCACACAACGAACTTCTAAAGTCTGATTTCAAATTGAAGAAATATAACAAAGCAAGGATTCCAGAGGCTTCTGGCAGTTTGTCTCACAAGGAAAGATAGGAGGGTGACAAAGTGTTGATACCCACATTACTTAATAACAGTGGGATGAATACTTGTCAAAAATGTGTGGTAAATAACATGCTCTTCTCTAGAAGATTGCAGTGAAATTTTAAACACATCAGCAGAAGTTAAGCACCTGGACTGATGAGAGTCTCAAAATTATTCTTAAACATGAACCCAATCAATTGGCTATATTTTTACTCTCTGTAGATTGATGCATAGTGTTAGACCTGTCAGGGTTATGGTGGTCGTCCCCCAAACCTTTTGCCAACTTGCCTCCAATTTTCACTCAAATTCGTTTTTGTTGGCCCTAGGACTCTGTGCACTTTTCCAAAGCTAACCAGTGCTAAAGTACTTGTTCTCACTCCCCTAAACATGGTTTGATTGGCCTACACCTGAATGGCATATTTAATTTACTTGTAAGTCCCTTGTAGAGTGTTATACCCAGGGCCTGTAAATTAAATGCTACCAGTGGGTCTGCAGCACTTCTTGTGCCACCCACATAGGCAGCACTTCAAAATATGTCCCAGTCCGGCCATTGCAGCCTGAATGTAGTTTTAAACCGCCATGTTGACTTGGCTGTAAAACCCCCTTCCTAAGCCTCTACATATATATATTGTTTATTAGTCAATTAAAACCATAAACACAGCACAGTACACAATACAAAGCAATCAAAAAAGAAAATCCCCTTTTATTATATATAAGACACTCCTAAGATAGGCTTTAGGTAGCCCACAGTGCAGGGTGCTGTGTAATTAAAAGGTTGGATATGTACTTTTGAGTTTTACATGTCCTGGTAGTGAAAACCTCCTAAATTAGTTTTTCACTACTGTGAGGAACACCCCTCCCATAGGATAACATAGAGAAGTCATTTTTACATTTATTAAGCTGTAATGTCCAATTGGGAGCTGGTAGCTATGCTATTTTTGGTATTTATGAAATTGTAACGATAAACCCTCTTTAGTGGTAAAGTCGGATTTTTCATTACAATTTTTAAAATACCACTTTTAGAAAGTTTGCATTTTCCTGCCCTAAGCCGTTTGTGCCTGCAGCCTGTCTTGGGTCACATGCCTTTGTGTAGCTGACAGTTAGACTTTGTGAATTCCTCCCAGACAGTCACACAATAGAGGAATTAGGTGTGCCTCAATGGGCCATCTGCTGGCAGGAAGAGGGGGGCGGAGCAGAGCACAGCCTCACTTACAACTGAATAGCCTGTGTTCTGCCTTCACACAAAGGACCTAACGACCCTGTACTGTCACTGCAGTCAGCCTTTAGCCAGAGCAGGAGAGTCAGGAAATTCCATGCACTTCAAAGAACCTTTCCAGAAGTTACTCACACCTTCCAGAGGTAGGGCACCTGAGTATAGAAGTACAACCTTCAGATCCGCTCTTCAGTTCACTACTGGACCTGCAAAAGCACTCTCATAGAACTACCTGCTACTGTGAGCTGCTGTGCACTCTGCCAGATTGCTACTGTACCATGAAGGCCTGCTTTGTTGCCTGGAGCTTGCCTTGAACCCTCAAAGGCCAACCCTGCTGTTGAGCCCTCCATCTTCAGCTGCAAGCAGGACTACCAGAGTGACTCCAAGGGCATATATAATACATAGTAATAAACCACTGCACTAAAGCAACATATACAAACACATTACTACATAAATATGTTCATTTTAAAATATAGCTCCGTCCCACCTGTTAGAAGATACCTATTTGTCTTTGCTTACTGTTATTGCTGTTTTTTTACACTTTGCACATTGAGGTGCTGTGATCCAGTCCCCAGTGCATGTACTCTGACTCCTAAAACATGGTAAAATTGGCTACTCTTCAATTGGTATATCTAACATTCTTGTAAGGTTATAGTACATGGTGTAGAAAATACATCAATGGCATGGGAGTTAAATGCCACATATCAATCACTCAATCAATCAATAGGACATTTATTCAGTGCGCAGCTACCTCCAATGGAGGTGTCCCGGCGCTAACAGCAGATTTGGCAGTAAGAGAAAAAGAGGGGGGAGCTACGGGAGGCCGAAAGCCAAGTTTTTAGTGCTTTTCTAAATGCTTGTTCTGACTCTAACTTACCAAGATGGTCAGGTATAGAGTTCCAGAGTGACTCAGTTCTCACTGAGAAAGCTCGACCGCCAAACCTGGCTTTAGAGAAACGAGGAATCCTGAGTAATTTCTGGTGATTAGATCTCAAAGCCCTAGCATGGTGATATTTCTGGAGTCTCTGTTTCAGGTATCCCGTGCCCCTATCTCTGGTGGCTTTATAGACAATGGACAGCGCCTTGAACTCGATCCTCCTTTTGACAGGCAGCCAATGGAGGCTCCGCAGGTGGGGAGAGATGCGGTGGTGGAATGGCACATTTCTAATAAGTCTGTCCGCAGCGTTTTGATTAATTTGCAGTCTTCGGGTCAGATAAGATGGAAGACCCATATATAGGCTATTGGCATAGTCGTGCTGGGACGTGACCAATGCATGGACCACAGTCTTCCTGCAGTCCATGGGCAGGAGAAGAAGAAATCTTCGCAGGGCTTTCAGTCTCCAGAAGCAAGACGAGGAGACTTGGCATATCTGGGCCTTGCAAGAGAGGTTTGTGTCAAATTTGAACCCCAGATTCCTAGCTGAATCTACTGGGATCAGTGGGGGGTTTAGCTCTGACAGCCACCAGAGTTCGGATAGCAGAGGAGAGGATTGATTGAAAAACAATACCTCTGTTTTATCGGTATTTAATTTCAAACAGCTATCCGTCATCCAAGTCAAGATGTTGTTCTGACAATGCTTAAAGTTGGCGAAAGCTGCCTCGGAGTGTTCTCTGAAAGAGAACACCAGCTGCGTATCATCAGCATAAGATACAACTTTCACTCCCCATTGCTCGACTAACGATGCAAGGGAGTGAGATAGACATTAAATAAAGTAGGGCTCAGAACTGAGCCTTGGGGAACCCCGCACACGAGGGGTTTTGGTGAGGAAACATGGGGGCGGAGAAATACCTGCTGAGACCGACCCTCTAGGAACGAGCGGAACCAGGCCAGCGTGGTTCCCGTCACTCCCAGATCCTCAAGTCTCTCCAACAGTATCAGATGAGACACTGTATCGAATGCTGCGGATAAATCCAGCAGCACAAGCATTGCGGAGCTGCCCTGGTCTAAGGCTTCGCGTACAGTTTCCGCAACTTCCAAAAGAGCTGTGTCCGTGTTCTATACCCTGATCTAAAACCAGATTGAGAGTCGTGGAGACAGTTGTTAGACTCCAGGTAGTTGGATAGTTGCTTCTGGAATTCCTTCTCAAGAATTTTGGCCGGTTCTGGCAAAAGGGAGATAAGCCTAAAATTCTTGAGCTCTGCTGGATCTGCGTCCGCTTTCTTAAGAATCGGCAGAACATAGGCCATTTTCCAGGCGGTTGGATAAGTGCCTGTTTGCAATACAAAAAAACACCACTCTGCCCAAAAATTACTTAATCTGGTGCTAATAAGTCACCGGTAAAGAGAATTCAGTCCTAGAAACCAATGGCCCTCCCAAATAAGATATATTCAAATGGGTAGAAAAAATATTTATATATTTATTTACATTATTTATTTAATACAGTCCGAAAGACATAAAAATGAATATCACAAAAATCAATATACATCATGAGTCACACACACTTATTCTGTCAAACCAACCAGACATACACATACTCAGACATACTCAGACATCCCATCAGGTAGCAGTTCATTGGATCACAGTAACAATATTCAAATGATACCAGGAGTCTTTCCCAAGCGTACAAGCAAATATGAGATATCAACGTAACAAAAACAATTTAAACAGGAGGGATAGACAATCCTCAACTGATCATACAGTTCAAAGTTACAATTTCTTCTCCAGAAAGGAGATAGATGCAGGGGAGACACAGAGGCTCCAGCGCCGACGCGCGTTTTGGTGTCAAACCCGGATTTGGGTCACACCTTCATCAGGACGAAGCAAAGCAGTGCGGGACTCATGAAGAGTAGTGCCTGGAGATAAACACAAGGACCGTGTTGCTGAATTGGAAACTAGAATAGCACAGCAGTAATGAATTCCCCAAAATGACCCGATACAATCAGGGATGGGGCAAGAAAATATGGTGTATGTTTACATCCATACATAAGATGCCAAGGGCCCAGCAATTTAAAAAACTGCCGGGCAGGGATCGCTGGGCGAACCAGATTTGCATTTGTTCAGTTCTATTGGGGATGCTTCTGGGCAAAACGGGTGAAATTCGGACCAAATGCCAGGAGAGTCTAGGGTGGGTTTTAGCGTAGTTGATGGCCCAGCTGAGGAGAGGGAGGAATAGATAAATTGTACTTTCTCCTGGAAGAAGACTGATAAGTTCTCACAGAGAGTAGCTGAAGGAGCAATGGTACTGTCCAGAGCCTTCGGTTTGATAAAGCCTTGAACTATCTTAAAGACTTCTTTGGCTGAGTTATCAGAAGACTTAATTTGGTTGGCAACGTAGTCCCTGATGGTGTTACGTTTTAGCCCATGGAATTTTTTTAGAGCTGCTCTGTAAGAGCACTTGGCCTCCGGATTGTAGGCTTTACGCCAAGCACGTTCCAGCTTCTTACATAAGCTTTTCTCCATACGTAGCTCCGTAGTGAATCAGGGGGCAGAGGGTTTTGTCCTGGCAGGCTTCATTGTTTTAAGTGGGGCTACTCTATCAAGGGCTGAAGTGACCCAGCAGTTGAAAGTAGATGCATCACTGCTAGGGTCTCCCGTCAGCTGAAGTGGGGCGAATTGTAATACGGGACCCAAAGTCTCAGGGGAGACCTTCCTCCAGTTTCTCCTTTCCTCGTACGTTGCCCTGGCGCTATTATCCGAGAATTTGCCAGTCAAACTGAAAGGAACTAACCGGAGGTCCGACCAGGTTAGGGGTATTGGGACCTCTACTTTCAGGGTGGGATCATTAGTGAAAATGAGATCCAGCGTATGGCCAGCAATATGGGTTGGAGCACACATCTTTTGTACTAGATTTAAACCCTTGAGCGTGTCTGCCAACTGAGAAGCCAAGGAACAGTTGCCATTGCCCATGTGGACATTAAAATTGCTGAGGACTATGAAATTGGCATGCTTCAATGAGGAATCTGCGATAATGTCGCATAACTCAAGCAGATGGCCGGAAGGAGTGTCAGGGGGTCTATAAACCAACATTCCAGCAATTGATGATGCAGGGGAGGTTTTGATGCAAAAAGACAGCGCCTCAATCATCCCATTGCTCTCAATTCTCCTGCACAAGATCTCCCAGCCATCTCTCAGGATTACAACAAGCCCGCCCCCATCCTCTTGCCAACCCGGTTAACAGTAAAGATCCGGAAACCCTCAGGTATAGCCAGCAGTATATCAGGGTTGGTGCTTTCTTTTAATCAAGTTTCAGTTAAGAACATAAGGTCTCAGGTGTTAGACTCTAGAGCGAGCCAGACATCGTCGGAGGTGTTTGGGGAGAGATCTGCAATTTATCAAACAGGCCCTTATGTTGGAACTGGTGGCCTTAAGGTGTGCTGTAGGTGTTTTTACAGTGATGGTACCAACGTTTGTCCTCACATCTTTCTTCCCCAAAGAAAAGGAGCACGAGTTGCAGTGCAACTCCTGACCGTGCCACTCCTGACCAGTCGTGCAGAAATCAAAGCTGGCTAGCCCTGGGCATGCCGCTTTGTTCAAACCTAGTAACTGCTCCCTGGACCAGGCAATCATGGTTAAGGATGCAAAAAAGGGCAGCATGGCTGGCCGCAGTTCGGACGCGGACGAACGCAGACGGACTTGCCTTTGGCACGCCTTTGGTGTGCCAGCTGCGCGTCCGCGTCGCGGCTCCCATTAATTAGGGAATCTTGAGGCCGGGCGGTAACAACTAGACCGCCGACCTAAGATGGCGCCTGACAGTGTCCCACTCGGGCAGACTGAAAATGGCAGCTATGCTGGAGGTGATCGCAGAGCCGGAGGCAGGAGAGAGCCCACTTCCCAGCGTTGTCCCAGGTATGAGGGGGCGGGAAGGAGAAGAGAGGGAATAGCCCTACTGCACCCTGCAACACGCAACAGTGCAGAAAGAGCCACAGCTTCCCGGTATCTCCCCCCGGCGGGTAAGGCAGCAAGCAAGGAAGGTTCACACAGTTTAAAAATAGTGTCACAATAGCAACAAACAGTAAAAGCAGTTAAAAACACTAGCAGTAAGTATTTGGCACAGCCCACATTTCTCTACTGGAGTCCGCTGCGCATCCATGTCGCGGCTCCCATTAAGTAGGGAATCTTGAGGCCGGGCGGTAACAACTAGACCGCCGACCTAAGATGGCGCCTGACAGGGTCCCACTCGGGCAGACTGAAAATGGCCGCTATGCTGGAGGCGATCACAGAGCCGGAGGCAGGAGGGAGCCCACTCCTCAGTGTTATCCCAAGTATGAGGGAGCGGGAAGGAGAGGACAGGGAATAGCCCTACTGCACCCTTCAACACGCAGCAGTGCAGAAAGAGTCACAGCTTTCCGGTATCTCCCCCCGGTGCGTAAGGCAGCAAGCAAAGAAGGTTCACACAGTTTAAAAATAGTGTCACAATAGCAGCAAACAGTAACAGCAGTTAAAAACACTAGCAGTAAGTATTTGGCACAGCCCACATATCCCTACTGGAGTCCGCTTCGCGTCCGCGTCGCGGCTCCCATTAAGTAGGGAATCTTGAGGCCGAGCGGTAACAACTAGACCGCCGACCTAAGGTGGCGCCTGACAGTGTCCCACTTGGGCAGACTGAAAATGGCCGCTATGCTAGAGACGATCGCAGAGCCGGAGGCAGGAGGGAGCCCACTCCCCAGCGTTATCCCAAGTATGAGGGGGCGGGAAGGAGAGGACAGGGAATAGCCCTACTGCACCCTGCAACACGCAGCAGTGCAGAAAGAGCCACAGCTTCCCAGTATCTCCCCCCGGCACGTAAGGCAGCAAGCAAAGAAGGTTCACACAGTTTAAAAATAGTGTCACAATAGCAGCAAACAGTAAAAGCTGTTTAAAAAAACACTAGCAGTAAGTATTTAGCACAGCCCACAGATCCCTACTGGAGTTCGTTGCGCGTCCGTGTCAGCGGCTCCCATTAAGTAGGGAATCTTGAGGCCGGGCGGTAACAACTAGATCGCCGACCTAAGATGGCGCCTGACAGTGTCCCACTTGGGCAGACTGAAAATGGCCGCTATGCTGGAGGCGATCGCAGAGCCAGAGGCAGGAGGGAGCCCACTACCCAGCATTGTCCCAGGTATGAGGGGGCGGGAAGGAGAGGACAGGGAATAGCCCTACCGCACCCTGCAACACGCAGCAGTGCAGAAAGAGCCACAGCTTCCCAGTATCTCCCCCCGGCACGTAAGGCAACAAGGTTCACACCGTTTAAAAATAGTGTGACAATAGCAGCAAACAGTAAAAGCAGTTAAAAACACTAGCAGTAAGTATTTAGCACAGCCCACAGATCCCTACTGTAGTCCGCTGCGTGTCCGCGTCGCGGCTCCCATTAAGTAGGGAATCTTGAGGCCGGGCGGTAACAACTAGACCGCCGACCTAAGATGGTGCCTGACAGTGTACCACTCGGGCAGACTGAAAATGGCAGCTATGCTGGAGCCGGAGCTGGAACATATAAGCTGTTGCTTATATTGTGCAATCCATTTGGCTGGCATTGAAAACCTGGCCTGAGGCCATCATGTGTAGCCTACCTGCTGCAGCTTTTAATCCTGCAGGCAGACCTGTAAAATTTAACTTTGTTGCTAGTAGGGAACCATACTTTTAAACATTTACCAAGCCACTACTGAGAAGACCTTGCAGCTCACAAGGCAGAAAGCCCAGTGTTTAAAAATGGAACATGTAAATAATTTGGTTTGACATGTTTCTACTGTTACTAGCCCTCAAAAGCTATTTTCACTGGATAGCTGCTCTAGCTTTTCTGTGAGATAAGCTAAAGCCCAGTTTAAATGCTAATTCTGTAACTTTGGTCTAGAATAAGTTTCAAAGTCCGTTCAACTACTTGTTTTAAAATTGATGAATAATCCAATTCATCTGTGAAGTTGGGTTTGTGATCAGTATACAAGAAAAATGACTTTTAGAAAGTCACACTTTCCCTGCCTGAAGCTTCAGCGGCTAATTAGCATTAGCCTTCCTGAAGCTGGCCTCTCAGTGCTGCAATTTATGAGTGTGGTCATTATTCTATAGACACCTCAGGGTGTGTCACAAGTTACCTCTAGGGGCAGAATGTTTCTGACATGTTGAATTCTACAAAAATGGTGCAGTGTGGGATAGTTTGCAGTAAGGCAAATGGGATGTGTGGGGAAAGAGAGAGTGGTCGCACTTATGAACTTTTTACCCATTGGTTACACAGTGTCTGGAACTCACCCCCTTTTACTGGCTGGTGAATTGCACAAAAGCTGCACCTCCACCCCAGCTCCTCAGCCCACATTTAGACCAGCGAAAGAACAGAAGAGAACTGGAACAGTTTTCTTTGACCTGTGTTGACAGGACTGGACCTCCTCCTCTTGTACCCCGGACTGAATAGTGGACTCCAAGGGCCTGTTGGCTGGCCTCCTGTTTAACTATATAGACTCAAAATACTCAACTGCAAGAGGCCTTTCTCTGCGACCAGTGACCAGTTGACTAGTGGCAAGTGGATCCTGATTGGACTGTGCTGATGGCTTCTCCTGGAGTGGGTCTTGGACTGTAAGTGCTGTCCCTAATGTCCCAGGAACGTAAGAATTGACCAAGGGAAGCTACTCCAAAAATGTTGAAATGTTGGCAATGTTTGCCCTCCCGAGAACACAGACTAACCACCGAAGGCTAACCACTCAAATTGCGAACACTGCAGGCAAGAAAGTCAGGTTGGTCCCGCTTATAGTTTTGTGCTGCACGAAAGGAGAATTCAGTGAATCCGCACGACTAGGCTACAGCTTTCAGGATGGTCCCATTGAGACTAAACAGAAGGTAAAACTCTTGATCAGATGATTGTGTTAGAAATGTCTGGCCTGCGAGGTGACTTTGGCTGCTGCAAAATTTTAATTTTCCTGCACTAAGCTCTTGTTAACAAAATCAATGTCCCCAGAAGAACCTTGTTTGTTGGCTATTCGACTTCCATAAAAAAGACTAAGGGGCCGATTCCGATCTCGGTCGGAGGCGCACCCAATACCATTCGGTCGGGAAAAAAGCCATGCGAAAGCCTGTTTCCCGACCGAACCGTACGCGGGTCCGTCCGAGCGAGTACGATGCGAATTCGCCGACCGACTCGTCCGGGCGTCCCGACAGCTCCGACCGACTCGCTCGGACTCGAACCGCTCCGACCGACTCGCTCGGACCCGATTCGCACCGCGCAATGGAGACGTTTCCCGGCCGGGTAAGTACGATGCGCGCCGCGAGCAGTCCGACCGAGCCGCGCACTCCGGCTCGTAAGAGCTGTCGGAGCCGTACTTTGGGGGTCCGTGTCGGACCCCCTGTACGCGTACCCGTGCGAGGCGCACACAGGGGGACCCAAGGGTCCCCCTACCTGTGCGTGTACGCCGCGCGCGCTCGCGGCGTACTCGCTGTAGAGGCGCCCTTGTCCGCCTCGCACCCATTGAGGCAATGGGAGCCCGCGTACGCGTTGTACGACCGGCTCCCATTGAGTTCAATGGGAGTCCGACCGACTCGTGTCCGATAACATACGGCCGCATCGTACTCGTTCGGTCGGACTGCACGGGTCCGATTCGGTCGGAAATCTCTCCGGGTCCGGCTCGGTCGGAGAAATTTCCGGCCCGAATCGGAATCGACCCCTAAGTCAGAAGGTAAAAACATTGGCCAGGACCTTCTGCTCCATTGCAGCTGGCCTGAAATTACGCCTAGATCCCGAACATCTATGAATAGTGACTTCTAATTGCCACTTTACTTTTTCTTGGAACTTTTTGTCTTACAACTTTAAAAATTAATTTTTACAGTTCCCCTTTTTGGATTTCAGTCATTTGGTGTCATTTTTCTTATTAATGTTTTCTTAATTTTTAGAAAATGGTAGTAGAATTTCTATTTTTCTATGTTTTGACTTTACAATTGTTTGCCACTTTTAAGTACTTTACAATCTTTCCATAAGTTACACCTGCCTCTCTGTGCCATAGCTATCAGGGGTTGAGCCCAGGTTTAAATTATTTAAACTGTGTGTTTGACAACAGTAACACACCTAACTAATTTAACTAAAATCCCAATTTAACATGATAAAACATGCCTAGTCAGAACAAGTTCATAAAATACTGCAACATTTGCGCTAGTGTTTATTTTTGAGGAGTGCAAATTTTAAAACCCAACTCTAATGCAACATCAATTGGGGAAGTATTTTATTGGAGGGAGTGCAGGTTCAGCGGCTTATTTAGATTATGGAGGACAGGGTGTGCCATCACAAACGTGATAGAGAACTCTGATGCCAAACCATCGGTCTGCCCACCCTATTTAGAGTCGGGCAGACCACCAGATTTCCGTTAGCAGTGTCTCCATTGACTCCATCAACAGAAAGCTTACACCAATAGCTTGACGAGGTGTTGGCTGTCAGAGTAAGGTCATCAGATCACCCGCCCTACGAAGGGCTGACAGTCTATTTTTCTACCTTTCACTACCAGTGAAAACATGACAGTGACCAACCACAAAATAAAAATATTGACCCACAATCCTAGGGACAAAACTCACTCACATTAGTTATTTGGTTTTCAAAAGCAAACTCCCACTTAAGGAGTTTATTTTTGAAAAACAAAAAGTGTGGTTGTCAGCCGTCAAAACTGATTGTGGTCGTCCACCAAACATGTGTACCATCAGAGGAACTGCTGTGATGGCAGTTCCTCTGAAGGTACAGAGGGCCATTATTGATCTTTAAATATACCGTTCTTCTGTCCTCTACAATGTCATCCCTGACAGAGTAAAGACCTCTGGACTTTAAATCAGATCCTTAATATTCTAACTCCAGCCATACTGCCACTGGGGAAAGTGTTTATTTTTGGGTCAGTGCATATACACTATTCTAATTCCAACTCTATTACCATTGAGGAAAGTGTCAAATTTTGGAGAGTGCAAATTTACATTATAACAGCTATATGAAACCCGTTGAGGATAGTGTTTAATTTTATAGAATTCAGATTACTATTCTAACTCCAAACCCACACCCAGTGAATAAACTGTTTAATTTGGGGGAGTTCAGATATACCATTCTGACTCCATACCTGCTGGTATTAGTGAATTGTGTAATTTTGTGGACTTTACAATTGGTATTGTCACTAGAATCCAACACCCATTGGGAGACCTGCTTTACTAGTGTGTTTTATACTACACTGTCCTAATACCAAATCCTCAACAATTTTTGTCATAATATTTTTATACTTTCATCATAAAATATTTTAAAATATTAAACAGTCATTAACTATTCTAATACCAAATCGACAATATTTCCTCCCTTTTTTGATATTTTCACATTTTATTATATTGAAAGTGCATCTCTCCTCGATAACCATTTTGATTTAAATTTTCTAAAGATTTCATTTATTTATTAAATAATAAAACTTTACAATTCTATAAATAATTAAATATATATGTAAGATGTTTCTAATGCCATTGAATGCATGAATATTTAATATAGAACTCATAAGCTTTTACTTTTTTCATTTAATTAATAAATTAAGCACCCTACTTCTGTAAATAAAGAAAATATACAAAGGTCATCCTTCATTTGTAGAGACGCCAAGACCTGGGATGACCTTGAGCAGAAATTCCGGAATGGCAGCAGGCAAAGCTCAGCATCTGTGGAGGGAAAAAACAACCTCACCTCCCACAAACACCTGAGGGAACAGAAGGGGAGCAAAACAAAAAAAGGTGCAGGGATCGCAAATGATCCAAACTATGTAACCTGAATATGGAACACATCAACCTATGGGGCCAACCATAGTGTAATTCTGTGAATGGTTCTTAAATCTTCCCAGCTTTTACTGACCCGGAAGTGTCCAGAAGCTTCAGGCTCCTTCCAGAATGTTCTGGCTTTTCCGGAATGATCCATCTTTACTGGAATATTTTGGCTCTTTTCACTTTGCCTCAGAAGTTACTGCATATTCTACACTTCAGCGACAAAGAAAGCTGGCATTTCCTTTTGGATTCCCAACTGAATTATAAGGCATAAGCAGATTGTAACCAATTTTTCTGGGTCCATCTCTGACAGTGTACCTGTGCTCAGATACCAAGCTGAATTAGAAAACAGTCTTCCTCATTCAATCCTGCACATCTTTGCATGCATGTGTGTACACATATTCATGTGCAACAAGCGCAAACCCTTTTAACCCAGCTCCATATATATGACTTATTTTAAAAGGTGTGCAATGGTGGCTACAACTCTAAACCATTTAAACAGAAGCATTCAGTGCGTGAGACTCCAATAGGTTGACTCAGTCACAGCAGAGATCAAAAAAGCCAGGAGGTCAAAAAGAAAAGAAAATGGGTGGTTCTTATGCTCCAGAACTGTCTCTCTTAAAATTGGTCTGCTGCATTAACATAATTTCAAATTTTTGCATAATTTATAAAAGTATTTCTTCATACTTGTTGTTCATTGGAATTTTTACCATAATCTTTTCATTATGTTAGATTTTCATATCACAGCTTTCTTACTTTGACAATGTTGACGCCCTGCCAAAAATTCAAATTGCTGACCATGTAAGCAGGGCACTGCTCTACCTTTAAAGTTTTGAAGGTGAGTTTGCTACCACATTTTAATTCCAGTGGAAGCCAGCACAAAGTTTCCAGCTTGGGTAAAACATGATCAGACTACTTGCCAACTGACACAATTCTTGTAGCTGCATGCAGGTGAGCGCAAAGTGGAGGAAGTACCAAGGAAGGCAGTCCCTTTACACCATTTAGAATGTAATGTATATACACTAGACGGTTTGTTCAGAACAGGTAACAGGTATGGTGTTAACAGTGTCAAGTTACTAGTCGGTTAAGGGATAATAAGTCCTATGCAGCAGTGTTTGTGCAAGGTTTCATTTGAGATCAACAGCACCAGGCTGGCCTTAGGGCAGTGCGACTGATACAGCCGCACCTGGCACTGAGTTGGGGGATGGGAGGGCATTGTGTTTAAAAATAACTTAAAGGTTTAGAACACCTGCTGCAGTGTTCCTTGTGTGTCCAGCAGTTTTCAGGCACGATGAAAATGTCAAGATAACTCTGGTGATTAATGTTTCTGCTGGAGTTAGTTGGGAGTTTCGTATAGTGGCAGCTTTGACTCATCATAAATTAGCACAGAGGATTAATATGCCTGCTGCAAAAAATGTGTACCATGCAGATCACAGAACTGTATTTTATGTGAATAGCTCAGTTGGTTACTGCTTTTGTCACAGAGACCCTTTTGCTATACAAGTTACAATTTTAATATAGCATAATAACCTGTGAACTGTCATCAAATAGCTGCATTCAAACTGCATGGTACGGTTAGAACAATATTTTTTTCCCCAGTATTTATTCTAATGTTGCTTAACAGGGTTCCTTTGGGTGGAAATACATTCTTATCAGTAAAGCCAACCACAGTGGTCCATTTTAAATCCTGTGTTTGTGCTTCTCCAGAGCAAACACTCTTAAAATATACTGCCTTCTAGTATGAATGACATGTAATTCCTACACCTATCCTCACTGTCTTATGTAACATTTCCAAGAAACTGATTTTAACATGTATAATTCACAGTCTCTGTATAATGTGTGTGATGCAAAGTGCTTTGACATCCTACACTGGTATGAGTAGTGCTATAAAATGCATGTGAGAGGGGGCTATGGAGAGATGAGCGGCACTGTTGGAGAGTGGTACTGAGGGAATCTGTGGAGGTGATTGGGGGTGGTGGGGGAGCCAAAAAAGATTGTCTTACCGGGCACCCCCAGCGCTAAAGCTGGTTCTGAACAGTACTCAAGGTCCAGGCACGTGTTAATATTAATCAGTGCTTCTCCTGCACACTACCAGGAAGTGATTAGCACACATCAAAACCCTCGAGGCTGTGTAATGAGCTGATGCAATAAATCATTCATATTTTTAAACTATTTCTACTGTTAAAAAAGTACTTACATTTTCCCATTATTTGATGAGCTACTTGGAGATTAGCTGTGGGAAGCTGGATGTTTGGTGTAATACCCCCACACTTTTGCCCTGGTTTTTGATGCAGCTTTGACTGAGATGTACTGGGCCCTTCACCAATCACCAGAGAACTCCCATGGAGTTGATGAGCGACTACTTTGCAGTCCGCAGGTACTGAACCCGCAGAATCTGACTTACCGCTCCCCAGCAACCAAACCAGAAGCAGTACACCAGCTCCAGAGAGTCAGATCTATCCCCCCACCAAGTAAGAGGAGATCAGGACCTACTGAGCCATGCCGTAACAATACCCTACGTACCAGACCACCTGCAGCCAACACCAAGACAAAGAGTCCAATCCAGACTCCAACTGCCCAGGAAGCAAGCACCTGTCGATGGACGTCGAGACCCACTTTGTGAGTGGCCCAGTCATCCGGTAATCATCCCTGCAAGCTGCCTGTGTCTGACCACGAAGACCGCCTTGACGCATAGAGCCTGACAGACCTATCTACACAGCGCCCAGCCCGGATACCAATGAACAAGCAGTGCTTCCGTGGTCCTGAGGCCCTTGCGACCCGATCCCTTGTTTTGGGCGCCCTGGACTTACCTGTATGTCCTCCTGTGAAGCCTGTTTTAGGTAGCTTCCCTTCTTTGTAGCACAACAGTTACCAACAACCTCATCACCCTTCTCCCGGTTGAATCCGGAACGCTCCCGATGATCCGTTGGTGGAACATTAGACCTTTTGCTCCTGTTACCTTAAACTCCGAAGGTGAACCCCTATAACCGACTACAATTTTACATTCATTTTTTTATTTCCTCCCATAGACTATCATTGTTTGTAACTGTGCACAATAGTGAGTTATTTTCGGAACTTTGAAAAATCATAACTAAAAAAGCACTTACCTGTGAACGAAGTTCTTGGTCTGAAAAATTAAATAAAAGTCTGTGTTATTTTTGCAAATTGGTCTCGGATTTATTCTTGAATGTGTGTCTCATTTATTGCATCGGTGAGTACAACAAATGCTTAGCACTACCCTCTGATAAGCCTAACTGCTCGCCCACTCTACCACAAAAAAAGCGTTAGTATTATCTACTTTTGCCTCTGTGTACCAATCTGGGACACACTGGACTCTCTGCAAAGTGTACTTCATTTTAGTACACTATACAGAGAGCCAGCTTCCTACACTAGCAAACACAATTCCAAAAAGCCTTGCTATGATGGGAGGGTCGAGCATTTGAAATATTTATGGTCCAGTTTTCAGGAGTTCTTGTGATTAATGGGAAAGGGAGAAAGTGGTGTGCAAGAACAGGACAAAAGTACACATTCCATTCTTGTATTTTTATCTTTATGAAGTCCAACGTAAGTAATATGCTTGGAGCTCTTAATACTTCCCAGCTTTCCCTGTTCAATAGGATTGCCCGAATATAAATATATATTACTTATTCTCCTATGTAATAATTGCCCATCATGTCAAATGCTCTTTGCTTTCTGTGTTGAGGACTGGAGCCGTAGAACAGGTGGTACTTGCAGGTTGTAGCACCTTACATTGAAATTTGAGAAACAGCTTTTAACTATTATTACTTCAGTGAGGGGTGTTGGTAGTCTAGGAAGTGATGGCGCCGGAACAGATAACACACGCGTTGCAGCCACTGACACCAGCGTACTCGCTGTTGATCAAAGGAACATACAAAGCGGTTTTCCACCCTTTCTCTACACTACTGCACGGTCCTCACAGGATCCCCGTTACCTAGGTGCTTCCTTGGACATACACTGTTCTACCTGCCCACAAGATTACCGTTACTTAGGTACCCTCTTCGACACTTTTCGATCAATCTAACTACGTTGCCACGAGGCGTTTATTTATTTGACCAGCCGGGTCGGAATTATCACCGGGGGAGTGATTTAGAAGAACCATCACACATGAAGTACAGCCCTGAAGAAGTCGCGGGATACTTCCCTTTGTGACGAAACACGTGTTGGCTGGTTGCTTTCTGATGTTACATGGAATAAAGACAAAGAACTGATCAACTTGGACTTTATTGATCCTCTTGCTTATTTGACTTTATGAACTCTCATTAACAATTGTTATACGTGTGCATAGGACCTTGGCTCAGCTTTTACTATTACCCTAATAAAAACCTTTAAATATGTATAATGTAAAAATGAAGTGAAATGTTAAAACTAGGCCTGGGCAAAATTCACTTCATTTCCTTTTCAGACATTACATGAAATGCCACAAACATTATGCAAAATATTACATTGTTATTCAAAATGTTGTCTTTAGCATTTTGCACTATTGTTAGCACCCTCAAGTCCATTTTTTGCACAAGGTGCATTTCACTCTAGCAATACAGCTGAAAAATGCATGTGACATGGACACTTTTGATTGGTTCGTTCATGCTCCCACAGTAAGATTTTTACCCAAAAGAAGTCTCAATTATGCAACATGGCACAATGACATGATCTTAGGCTAATAACATTGATCATCACATTTCTGGTTTTAGGTAATCCATATGTGCAGCTCATCAGATTGAAATTTTCCTGCTGCCATGTGTTCTCAGTAAAGCACTTCATTATTACTTAGTGTGGTTGTAGTCTGGGTTATTGAATATGAAATCTCGAGTTACTAAAATATTGATGCCAAAATATAGAGGACCAAAATATCAAAGATATTAGTTCATATAGGTAAGTATACCTATACCTCCTATTGTTACCTCCACACTTACATACCTTGAAAATATATATTGTCAAGGTACATATATATATGGAGGTAAGAAGAGTAAACCTATACATACTTACATGTCGATTTTTGGGTCGTGATATTTTGGCTTCGATATTATGGTACCTCGGGATTTTACACTCGATATTCCATACCTGCACCCTTGGCATTAGGTCAAATATCTCATATAAAATAAGACACAGACACACACACACACACAAAGACAGACACACACACATGTATTATCGCCATAGCTCAAATGGTAGATCTAAATTTTCTCATTCTCAGTACAGGGGTTGGATAGATTTGACATCCTTCAAATATGTTATTTAGGGACCAGATGTACGAACTTACTGAATAGTGATTACCAAATAGCGAATCGTTGCAAATCGCTAATAGGAAATCGCAATTCAGTTAATTTGTGCGACTTCATTCCTCAATTTGTGACTTGCTACTCAATTGCATCACAATTTAGGAAATCAGTATTAGTGATTTTCAAAATTACGACTGTGGTCCCAAATGTGATTGCAAATGAAGGCCAAACAATTTCTGGTTATGGCTAATCACCTTTGGACCAGGAAGTGATTCACATTACATGTGTGGAAATCAGCCTGAGTGAATGTGGAGTGGAGGTGGAGAGCAGCTGCCATTTCACATTTCAATGTTGACCTTCAACACAAGCCTCATTAACACCGATGGCCAGCCAACGTGCAAAGAAGGAGGCAGGAGGCAGAAAGAGAAAAAGATGTCTGAGAAGGAGCTGAAAATCCTGACAGAATAGTGTGCCCCAAATCATGAAGTGGTGTTTGGAAGGGCCTCCATGTCTGTCCCGGAGTCCCCCAAAAAATGGCAGGATATGCAGCATGTCAACCAAAGTGGTATCAGTTCCTAAGATAGAAAAGAAAAACAGAAAAAAGGGAAATTCTAACACCTATTATGGTAGTGAATAAAACATAATTGTCTCCAAGAATAGGTTGAGTATGCTTGAAGTGGGAGTGGACCTCCTGTGAGATGTTGTGCCCTCACACACCTTTAAAGATGTACAGCATCATCATTGGGCATTGCTCCTCGTGAGGGTGGCGCTGCAGTCCTTCACGGGCCCTTCAAGAGGGCTCTTTTATGGAGATCTTTTAGGAGATGCCGCAGTTGTGCATGTGGGTGTATGGGCCAAGTGAATCAGTGCAAGTGAAGTTAAAATAACCTATCGGTACCCAAGTTAATTTAATATTGGGTCCTTCAGGTAGATTAAAACGTAATGATGGTTTGGAGACTCTCCTTGCACAAAGTTGGGGGAGGGACCGGTGTGTTCCTACCGCTCTCAAACCACATAAATTGTGTCGTGTATTTAAAAGTGAATAGTGGTCGACATGTTTCGCGCAACCTATTGGTCCCTAATGGATCCCTGTGCGCTTCATCAGGACCGTGTGTGTAGGATGATAGAAAGGGACTCAGGAGAAAACACCCTATAGTCCCACTTTACTTATCGTTAAATCAGGTAAGACGTCTCTGCGTCCGAGACACGTATTATTCGTATGTCTCAAAAACCCAAACCTAGTGGAGACAAAAAGGAAAGAAATGAAAAAAAAGAACAAAAAATTTTTTTGAGATCCAAGCACAAATTCTGTCTGATAATTTGACAGCAAGACAATATCCAAAAAAAATCATAAAACAAGCCCACAAAAGAGCCAAAAATAATCATAGGGAAGCCCTTTTGGAGACAAGAGAGAAGACGAAAATAGAAACGATGACATGTGTGACCACATTCACACCTAACTCGAACATTATCCAGAAGATTGTCAAGAGACACTGGAAAATATTGGAAACCGGTGACTTCAATCCAGGCCCATTGCCCTTATTCGCCTTTAAACGCACACAAAATCTCAAGGACATTCTTGTACATACACGCCCCAAGAAGACTAACCAAACGCAACCCACCCTTTGGGGCATTCCGCCGGTGATAGGGCACTACCCGTGTGGGTCATGTTCTGTTTGTCCACAGACCACACCAACAAAAGAGATAGATCTAGGAATGACAAGGACATGGCAGCAAAAGCGTCATACCAACTGTAACACGAAGAATTGTGTTTATTTGCTGACATGCCCATGCACATTGAAATACGTGGGTATGACCATAAGACCAGTGAAGGTCCGAATTGGGGAACACAAAAGTACCATCCGGTGTAGAAAAACATTGACGAAACTGCAGACTCACTGTCTAGAGAAAAATCACACACCAGAAAGCTTGAGGTGGACTATAATTGAATCTAATCCTAATTGGACTACCTCTGCATTATTTAGACAGGAACAACGATGGGTGTTCAGACTTCAGAGCAGTGTAGTGGGTTTGAATGATGAAATTCCGTGGGTGGAACTAGTTTCTTAATCACCACTAGCCAACCATACTGACGTTACTCAATTGGTACTGAGAGCACCTCTGGCCCTTAATAATTTGAAAATAGGGCATCATTAATAATAAAGAATATCATTGAGAACGTCATCCATATGTCATCAATGCACACTTACCGTCCTACAACTGAATGACCTCATAGTGCGCACAATACACAATGTTTGACTACCTGTACTTTACCATCGCTTTACCAGTAAAAAAATACAACCTTCCCGAAAATTGTTTTAAGAGTTTAAATATAAATATGATATGATATCACGGTTATCAAAAGCAATACTCATTGAGATTCCGAGATTATAAGTATATCTGTACTAAGCCAGCAGTACACAGCTGAGACTAACTTCATATTTATTACAGAACATACTGATTGCAAAATGCACATTTAAGGGTAACTTTTTATTAACTTTCCATCAATTTTTGCTAACATAATCTTGGAACTCCGTATCTGCACTATATAGTGCAGCCCTCAATTGAGTTACCCGTTTTATCATTGCACCTTCCAAGATGGTATCTGCTTCCCCATCTTATAACACCAAGTGATGTTTGACACCAGTGATGTCATCACGTTCCAACAGACACGTGATGACACGCCTATCTCCCTTCATGTTTCCGGAAGAAGACGCCTATATTTACCGGGCATCTTCATAAACATTCACCGGCGAAACCTGATCGGGCGATAGGTTATTAGGCTCTGACTCGAGGGAGAGACGGTGAGTTCCTAGCACTGCCATTACCGGACATGAGATAGCTTGAGCACATCGCAAAGGCGGTGGCGTACTTAGTTGGAGGGGATTTATTAAACCTTTCCCCCCCATCGTGTTCTTTGCTTTTCTTTTTTCTCTCTTTTTTATACAGCTTGCTCCACTCGATTGCCTGACCTTTTGCTGCCGAGGCCCTGCTACAACGTGGGGAGGGTATGAAAACATATGCCCTGTTTTTTTTTTTTATAATTATGACGACTAAATTTGGCATACTTCGATCTGCTACACATTAAGAGTGGTGTTTATACACTGATAAGAGATGTAGATAGAGATACGAGCACCAAGCGGTTGTTTATTTCTGCATTTTCTTTGTCGATCTCTACATAATTAGTCTCATGTGTGTAACTACTCCTATAAATAGTATCTCAGTATGCACATAACTTGCTGCTATTAATTACGAGTGTGTCATCTGATATCAGACTGAACATTTGTTTTCTTTAATGATGCAATGTGGTAATAATAGCTAATTTTAGACCACTTTCGAATTTTATTATCAGCTCTGTTTTTTTTTTTTTAATAATTATGACGACTAAATCTGGCATACTTCGATCTGCTACACATTAAGAGTGGTGTTTATACACTGATAAGAGATGTAGATAGAGATACGAGCACCAAGCGGTTGTTTATTTCTGCATTTTCTTTGTCGATCTCTACATAATTAGTCTCATGTGTGTAACTACTCCTATAAATAGTATCTCAGTATGCACATAACTTGCTGCTATTAATTACGAGTGTGTCATCTGATATCAGACTGAACATTTGTTTTCTTTAATGATGCAATGTGGTAATAATAGCTAATTTTAGACCACATTCGAACTTTATTGTTAGCTCTGTCACAGTTGTTATACCGATTTACTGAGAGGCAGTATACACCACCGTTCCCACATTCATAATAGCAGTCATAGGACTTATATCTAATGGTTCAATATAAATGATTTTCTCACGTTCAGTATAGGAGGACATGTGAATTTTGCCTATCCATACTCTTTCCTTCTGCCCTTTTTTGCCTATTTAGCCTTTTAGGTGGATGTAGTCTAATAATACAGTTGATGTCTACAGGTAGCTCAAGAGGAGCTCATCTGAGTACATTTAGCTTTATTGAATATGCACAACGTGCATTATTGCATTAGTAAGGACACTATAATAGTGGACCCTGTGATGAAGAGGGACCTTTGCCCCTATTAGTGATTTCTGTAGAGCTGTTTGAAATAATTTCACTAAGCTCAGGAACTATTTTATCTGCCTCTTTTTCCTTTTTTTTTTGTTCTTTTTTTTTCATTTCTTTCCTTTTTGTCTCCACTAGGTTTGGGTTTTTGAGACATACGAATAATACGTGTCTCGGACGCAGAGACGTCTTACCTGATTTAACGATAAGTAAAGTGGGACTATAGGGTGTTTTCTCCTGAGTCCCTTTCTATCATCCTACACACACGGTCCTGATGAAGCGCACAGGGATCCATTAGGGACCAATAGGTTGCGCGAAACATGTCGACCACTATTCACTTTTAAATACACGACACAATTTATGTGGTTTGAGAGCGGTAGGAACACACCGGTCCCTCCCCCAACTTTGTGAAAGGAGAGTCTCCAAACCATCATTACGTTTTTAATCTACCTGAAGGACCCAATATTAAATTAACTTGGGTACCGATAGGTTATTTTAACTTCACTTGCACTGATTCACTTGGCCCATACACCCACATGCACAACTGCGGCATCTCCTAAAAGATCTCCATAAAAGAGCCCTCTTGAAGGGCCCGTGAAGGACTGCAGCGCCACCCTCACGAGGAGCAATGCCCAATGATGATGCTGTACATCTTTAAAGGTGTGTGAGGGCACAACATCTCACAGGAGGTCCACTCCCACTTCAAGCATACTCAACCTATTCTTGGAGACAATTATGTTTTATTCACTACCATAATAGGTGTTAGAATTTCCCTTTTTTCTGTTTTTCTTTTCTATCTTAGGAACTGATACCACTTTGTTTGACATGATTGTTCTAGGAGCATAGGTACAGGACCTGTTTTGCATTTGCTCCCAGTCCCCCTCTTCTTTGAACTGTGTTAGGATATGCAGCATAACATCAATGCAGTTGGGTCACTCACTGCTCCATTGATGAGATTAGGAAGAGGTGGCATGACTTCAGGCCGTGAACAAATGAGAAGGTGGCGATGTGACTGTCTAAGTCCCAGGCAACAGGAGGTGGCCCACACACTGTACCCCCATCCACTGCACCGGAGTCCATGGTTGAGACAACTCTGGAGCCTGAGGCTTTTGTGGGATTTGGAAACATTGACACCCCTTCACCTGGAACATCACAAAGTAAGTGAAAAATATTAACTGTTTTCACAGCTCTTAGCCTAATTCTATGCCCAATATCCATAAAAAATATAGCATACATCAGACGGTTGTTTTGTAAGGTATTCAATATGTACCAAAATAGTGCATTAGGAGAAATATGTAATCATATCAGTGATTAAATAAAATATCATTTTCTAACACAGATCTCTCTGAGGAACATATTTATGACACCAATGTGGAGGGAGTGGAGGACTGTAGGAAGCTGGCTCTTTATATAGTGTACTATAACAAAGTACACTGTGCAGAGAGTCCTGTGGAACCTTTATTGGTATACAGAGTTTAAAGTAGATAATACTAATGCTCTTTTTGTGGTAGTGTGGGCGAGCAGTTAGGCTTGTCAGAGGGAAGTGCTGAGCATTTGCTGTACTCACAGAGGCAATAAATGAGACACACACTCAAGAATAAATCCAAGACCAATTTGTAAAAATAACATCAATTTCTATATAATTTTTCAGTCCAAGAACTTTGTTCTAAGGTAAGTACTTTTTAAGTTATGAGTTTTCAAAGTTCGCAAAAGAAATCAAAGTTGTAGAAGTCAATGGGAGAAAATAGAAAAAAGCATATAAAATCAGACAGAGGGTTCTCGAGGTTCACCTTCTGGATTTATGTAAGTAGCAAGGCCAGGTCCAATGTTCCAGCAGCAGAAGATAGTTAGTGTCCCAGATTCGGCTGGGAGCAGGGCGCTGAGGTCATGGTAGCAGGCGCTACAAAGAAGGGAGCCACCTGAAAACATGCTGCTCAGAGGTACCTCAAGGTAAGCCCTGGGAGCCCTACTCGAGGGAGCAGGTCACAGGGGTCTCAGGAACTACAGGAGCACAGCTGGTTTGTTGTTTCCCACAGCGGACCACCTGGGTGCAGTGTAGCTAGGACAGCCAAGCGTCATGCGTCGAGATGGTCCTCCCGGTCAGGGACAGGCAGGTTGCAGAGGCGATTCTGGGATAGCTGGGCCACTCATTGAGCATGTCTCAGGGGTCTCGAAGTCCCTAGATGGGGGTCTGCATATTGTGTTGTTGGAGTCCGACTTGGACTCTTTCTTCTTTGCCTTTGATGCAGGGGGTCCGGTACCCTGGGTATTGACCCAGCTCCGGTAGGCCCTGGTGTCCTCTCACTGAGTGCAGGGACAGATCTAACCCTTCAGAGCTGGTGTACCTCTTCTTTCTTGACTGCTGCTTCGGAGTCACCGGGGCGCAGCAGGGCGGTAAACAGGTCTTCGCCGTTTAGTGCATGCAGGCTGCAGGGCAGTAGCTCCTCTACTCCATGGGAGGATCTTGGCAATATGGCAAAGCCTGGAGGTACTCTGGTGTTCTTGGAGGCCTCCCAGTTGCAGGATGAGACATCACACCATGATTGTTGAGTCCTAGAAGCTGTCGGCAGGGTTTGGCACTAATTGTCTGCGGCAGGTCTTTGGTTCCCAGGTTAGCAGGTCTTCTTTGTGCACTGCTCTTCTTAGGTTCATCGAATCTAAGTTGTTAGGTACAGGGATGCCACCTAAATACTACATTTAGGGGTGTTAAAGAGGGAGACAGGTAGTAGCCAATAGGCTACCTTCCTTTAGGGTGTCTACAACCTTTAAGTGGCCACTTTCTGTGGGAAGGTGCACTATCCTACCCCTCGGTAGGTTGATTTCCCACCATCTCAGGATGGTGGATTTGCAAAAGTAATGTCTACATCGCCTAATTTCTCGCCTTTCCTCCCACCAAAAGTGGGTTAAGGAAAGGGGGGTTGGAATCCTCCACAATCAGGAAAGGCCTGGCTTGGATTTCAAAGGCAGCATCGCCTTTGAAGCTTCCTGCCTGAGATACCATTCTGGCCTGTAGAGGTGTGAAGCACCTCCACCCAGAGCTGGCTTTGTTCCTTGTCTCTGAGAGTGCTGGTTCTTACATCATGATGTCAGAAACATGTCTGGTGGTGGTAGGCTACCTGCAACTAGTCAGAGACCGCACCAGTGCTTGGTACGTTTTCTGGGGACCCTCTAAAGGCTCTCCTATGTGCATTTAATAATAAATCCAACTCTGGCATCAGTGAGGATTTATTAAGACAAGATGTTTGGTACCAAAGCCATCGTGGAGCTAGAAAACTCGTAATGACAAGTATCCAACCCATGCACTCTCTTTTGCTTCCCGGTGCACTTACACTTTGCAAGAATGGATTTGATATTGCAGGGTCATCTCTGCTCATGCAGATATTTTCACACATGGGATATAGTGCACCCTGTCTCAGGGCTGTAAGACCTGCTGTAGGGGTGATTGAGCTATACCACATGCAGTGTATGGGGACATGGCACGCAGGGCTGTGTGCCATGTTGAGTCTTTAGTTTTCTCTGACAGTCTGCATGGTCTTGGTGAGGGGTCTCTAGGGTGGCACAGTTTGTGCTGCAGCCCCAGAAGACCCTCTTTGGTTCCAATGCCCTAGGTACTAGGGGTACCAGTTACTAGGGATTTACAGGGGTGGCTGGAGTTGTGGCAATCATGGTACAGTTTTGGGGAAAGAACACTGGTACTGGGGACCTGGTCAGCAGGGACCCAGTACACCTCAGCCAAAGTTGCATAAAAAACCAGGCAGAAAGTGTGTGTGTGTGGGGGGGGGGTACTGCAACTAGAACCCAGTTTTTCACAAGGTCACAAACATGGTGGCTGAAGAACCCGTAACCATATCCAGTCAGTCAAGCACATCTCTTGCACACTGTAGCACCGTTTCAGTGTCACCACAGGCACCATTAATAGAGAATGGAGGATGATGATGCCACTCTGCTTAATAGTCCCATCCTGCAGCCAGGTGTGAGACAACAACAGCAGCGGGCCCTAGTGCGTGTGAACAGTCGCTGACGTGAGGCACATCATCTCGTAGATCCTGAAGCAAATTATTAGTTGTTCGGGGGCCTTGAGTCATCCGTAATCCAAGTTCAAGGTCTGCAAGTTCAAGGTCTGAAACTAATGAACAAAAAGATGGAGAACATGTAGCAATGCATGCCATTTGGATTTAACACTATTGGCGTACAATTGGCTATCATGAACACAAAAATGGACAGTCTCCCCAAAGCTATAGAAAATGTATGCAAGCACATGGTGGATGATCATGCCTATCAAAGGCGCTGAAACAGAATTGCTATGGCTATAATGGATGGTTTAACCCATTGCATTGGGAGATTGAAAATGCTAGTTCAACTCTATCATGGGGAACTGTAACCCCGCAGGTGTACCTGGGACACTTTAGTGGGGACTTTGCAAGGAGCTTAGGGCACATAACCTCTGCAGTTGAGGTGCTACAAAAGGCACAAATAGCAAGTGGGGTTGCAGATACCCCTCAAGATAGTGAGGACATGACAAGTGTCCGCAGCATCTCTGCCACTGATTCACGTGCCCTGCCACGACGCAGCAGCAGCTGTACTTCTGCTGGAGAACAAGTTGGGTTAACCCATTTGGGACATTGCCACAAGAAGCATTGAAGGACATAGAACAGTGTGTTTAATTATTAGTGGGTAATTGTAATTTTGCTGATGTAACCAAAATTACATTTGTACCTTTCTAACCATTAGGATGTCATACTGTTAAAAATATTATTGCAATTTAAATAGTAGCCTGCTAATGAAAGTTTCTTTACTTTGCTGCATCGAATCTGCTTCCATCATTTCACTGAGCGTACAGTCACAGGTCACTTACCCTGAAAAGTAATTTGTTGCATTGTGGTGCCGTCTGCGTCTCCCCTACACTGCTGTACTCTGCTGTTTATGTGGCTGAAGAGGTGCCTCAGGATCCTCTTAATCAGAATCAGTGTTACTAATAGTGAGAGGTAGTCTTCGCCTGGTAGAATCGCACATGTTGCCACAATTATGTAGGCTGTGTCAGCAACATACCGTTGAGCACATCCACTTTTGTGAAGGCAACAAAATCTAGATTTGAGCATGCCAAATCTGCATTCAATCACAGCCCTGGTGCATCGATGGGCAATATTGTAACGCCTTCCTTTTGGTTTGCCGGGACTAATAATAATGTCAGTATTCAATGCCTTAAGGCATACACACTGCCTCCTGGAACTAAAACCATAAGTGAGAGCTTGCTTACAATTTGCATTTGGTAAGCACAAACATATGTGCCATTGTACTGCATTACATTACATAATAAATAGCCATCCCCCTCTTTACAGGCGTCGGTGTATTCCAGTGTGCCTGTAGACGTAGGAGTCATGGCTGCTCTCTGGGTATTGTGACACAATATCAGTAATTACGTTGTTTGCATCACAGACAACTCGTAATTTGATGGAATGCATATATTCCTATTCCTAAACAGGTATTCAATATGAGCTGGAGGACAAATTGGAACATGTATTCAGTCCATGTACCCTAATACATGAGGAAATCTGGCAACCCTATTAAATTTTAATTTTGTGCTTTGGATTTTCTCAGCATTCCTGGTTAGGTATATGTACCTGTTGATATTTTGGATCATGGTAACAAGAAAAATCCTAAAAAAACGTGAGAGCACACTTTGGGACGGTTCACTGACAAAATATCGATGCTAAAAATATAGAAGTAGAAAATATCGATGCAAAAATATAGAAAGCAAAAATATCGACTCCCTATACTTAAACAGGTAAAATATAAAAAAATATCGGGAAAAAAATATCGATGTAAAAAATATAGTTGTACAAAATATCGAATTTTATATATATATATAAAAAATAAAATAATAAATATTAAATGTTAAATAATAAAATTCATATAAAAAATAAAATAGATTTAATATACATTTGAAAAAATATAATAAATAAACTTAATTAAAAAGTTAAACACACATACATAATAATTCATATATATTTACTTTAAAACAATTATTGAACTATCAATTTTAATGTATTTTATAATTTTAAAATTATCTAAAAATTTACAGATATATATATATAAATATATATATATATATGTGTGTGTGTGTGTACTAATAACATAAAATCAAATAAAAAAACATTCTATTATAAATTAAAACAATAAACTGTTAGAAAATCTTCAAACTTAAATTTCCCACTTCAGTGAGTGCAACAGTAGGGAAAGTGTTGGATAGTGGAGGGGTAGAAATTATTATTCCCACTTCAGTGAGTGCAACAGTAGGGAAAGTGTTGGATAGCGGAGGGGTAGAAATTATTATTCCCACTCCAGTGAGTGTAACAGTAGGGAAAGTGTTGGATAGCGGAGGGGTAGAAATTATTATTCCCACTCCAGTGAGTGCAGCAGTAGGGAAAGTGTTGGATAGTGGCGGGATAAAATTTACTATTCCCACTCCAATAATTGTATAAGTAGGGAAAGTGTTGGATAGCGGAGTGGTAAAAATTACTATTCCCACTCCAGTGAGTGCAACAGTATGGAATGTGTTGGATTTCAGAGGAGTAACAATAAATATTCTCACTCCAGTCAGTTCAAAATTAAAAACAAACAAAATTTTAACAACAATAAAAATATTTAAAAAACAAAATAAATTTAAAAATATATAAATAAGTTACAAATTCAAATAAAAAACATATTATAATGTTAAATACATATAACAAATACCTACAAATATTATATTAAATAAAATAAAAAACAATTTCCAAACAAATAAATATTTTTAATTAAAAATTATTTAGAAACAAAAACATTAATTATTACATAAATTGACTTTTTTATTTCCTACCCTATAACACCACACAATTCACAGCCCACATCTAAATTTTAAAAAAATTACTTCCTCAACTAACAATCAATTAACAATTAAAGAAATATTATTAATTAAAACAAAACTGCCCAACTAGTAGTCGCACCCTCCACACAATCAAATGCAGAGCAGCCATTCTGAAAGCCCCTAATTCATTCTGGGCCAGCTTTTATAGTTTGCAGGGTCGGATTGGTAAGGTGGGCACTCGTGCAATGGGCGATGGGCCGGTATTCCGAGTTCTAGCTGTGGGCCACTTTTTGGCCAGTGTGGTGGCCTATATGTGCTGTTTCTGTGCAGTTTAGATGCCGCCACTGGTCTAGTAGGGGTCTGAGTGGCCTTTTTGGGGGTAGATGGGCCTCTATTACCTCCCTTTTACCGAGGTGGGGGAGGTGTCATCCCGGTCTCTCACTGGCCAGCCCATTAATGTGTGCAGATTGAGCAGGGACAGGGGGCCTGAGCAGAAGGGACCTCACTTATATTCAGGTGTGGTTCACAATTGTGAACTAATCAGTAAGCAAAAAGTCCTGGAAACATTTGCAATTTTTTTAATCTTAGTGAAGTTAAGAAAAAATGCCTTTTCATAGAACCCCCCTCCTTCTTTTTATAACACTTAAAACACTGAAGCAGTGTTTTAAAAATAGACGCAACCTGCAAATGTGGACAACTTTTTTTAGGGAGCCAGGGCCAATTTTTTATCATAAACCAACCCTCATAGTTTGCACACAGTTAACACCTGGATCGAATTAGTATTCAATTGCATGTGCAAACAGCTGTTTTTGCAACCAGCCTCTAACTGCGACAGTCTCGAACATAAGGTTTGAAAGTAGCAATTATCAAATCGATAATTGGGACTTGCAAATATTAGTCACAAAAAATACTAGTCACTAAACTGTTGCATCGCTAAATAAAATTTGCAAATGACTTTCGTACATACCAAAAAGCTACTCAATTTGCAACTAATTTGCAATACGAAAAACCTTCGTACATCTGGCCCTTAATTTTTGGGACTTTTTCCTTCCACTGAATTCAATAACATCGACTTCCACTGTCCACACCCCCAAAAACCCTCAGCTCTCATTTGGGCTCTCTTAACCCAGCTGTGCTGCTTTCCTTAGTTGTGTACACAGTGATGATTGGCAGGAAATCTCATACACCCCATTTCTCACAATTGGATTTTGAGTTGCCCTATGTAATTAGGGGCCTATTTATGTAAAAAGTAACGCTGCGCTGCGTTACAGGGAAAGGGCAGGAATGTGCACATTTATTAACAATACAGTGCATTCCTGTCCTTTCCCAGCGCTGGCGCACATTGTGCTGCTTAGTGCCATCGCAAGCATCCTTGCACCATGGTGCAAGGGTGCCTGTGTTGCATGCAGGATTGTTTTTGCGCAGGAAGGGGCACCTTCCTGTAAAAAAACAATCCCCTGAGGCATATTAATCTATCTATGTGTGCTGCAGAATGCAGCACATATAGAAAGAGGAAGTAACAAGGAGAAATTAAAATATTTCTCCTTGTTATGCCTCACCTCGGAAGGCACAATCTGGGAATGCATCAAAATCCATAGGAGTTGCGTGGGAACATCCACACAACGACCATGGAACACCTTCCCAGGGCAGAGTAATGCAACGCAGCGATTTGCGCTCCATTGCTTTACTCCTAATTTTTTTGCCTACGCATTTGTGGGTTTGTGTCGCACATACACCAGGTTGCGTGGTACAAATGTGATGCAAACCCTTGGTAAATAGGGCCTTTATTTTATAGGAGAGACTACCACATGTCACTGAGAGGGGCAATGCCGTGCCACAGTGAGCTCTAGAAAGCACCAAGGATTGAACAAAGGGGCCCCAGGCTCTTCGGTGGTATTAAAGGTTTGTACCTGTGAGCCAGATGAATGTGGAAGGCACGGGCCTTGCACTCTGTTCCAGCTGGCCTCGATGGGAAGCGTTGCAGTATATGTGTTTCTGCTATTAATAATTTATGTACTGCGCGGTTTACCTTTTAGAGTGACGCAGTTTACTCTTATTCCGGACACATTTTGCTACCTGCTTTGCACCCAAATAAACGCAGCTGCAGTCTCGGGCTTGCTTGCTGCGCGCTGACCTTTCTCAACTCCTTGATCAGTGCATCATACCAGGGCACAATAAGCTACCACTCTTGTCGTCTCTTAATCAGGTGGATGCTGTATGCAGCCGAAGCGGCTTTCTATATCTCCCAAGCTCGGTGCCCTCTTTTGTTGTGAAAAATCCTTTTATATAAAAGAAGGCTGTCGAGTCCATGGAGTCTGAGGCTGCGATGTGTATGCTATGCGGCACAAAGAGGGCTTTGTGCCGGCCATAACTCCATTACCCGGGACGCCTTTTTATGTATTCATAGTGCACTTGGCGACCAAGAACACTTTGAAAAGATGTTCATTAAGTGCAAATGAAAGCAATGTGGCCCACTCGCCAGAAGGGGATTGCCAGAGTGTATTTACCAGTCATACCTGTGGTAAGACTACAGATGAGTGAACATGTTTACATCTCTGTGCATCATACAAGGTAAGCGCCCAACGACAGAAATAGTCAAATTAATGTTTATTCATGCTGTTGTTGTTAAGGTATTCTAACTAGACCTTTGTGATCTAAAATGTCAAATATGTTTCCCTATCAGGGACATTCAACTTATTTTTTTTATCTATAATTTAAATGTACAATACAGACTACCATAATTGGCAGTGCACAATACATTAACCCCGAATATAATTAAGCAAAACATTTTAAATAATCAGTTATTGTCCGGAAGTTGAAAATCTAAATATATTACATACATCCCATAATACATATTCTCATTAAGGTGTGTTATTATTTGAGTGAATAACACACTTAAAACGCGGTACTTGATTATATGAAATTCCTATTTCGCTATAGGAGTTGTGTTTTAGTAATCATGTTTGAAACTATTTGCTTTAACTCCATATATATGTATATGTATGTCTATGTCACATCTATATCTTTATAGCTACATCTATAGCTATATATCAAACAGCAAAACGTATTCACGTTAAGAATATAGTTATTTCAGTTCTTCACATCACATTCTTTGAAACTTGCTCTATTCTGCTAATGTGTTGTGGCTTCCTGTATGTTACACATAACACCTAAGCGTCTAGGTTACATTGTGGGTAAAGGGTTCTCTTTTCCGCCAATAAATCTACTCAACATATGTGGTTTGGTATAACTGGTGTCAGAAAAAGAAGGCACATGATTCACTGGTGCATCAAATGGTTTACTTCGAAGTATTCTGACATTTAATTTTGCGTTGCAAGGGTTTCAGGCTTAAATTCGACGATGTATTTTTAACATACTACTGCAGCTAAAGGACCCTCCATGCATGGTTTGTAATGTCACCTGTGAGGTCATAAGTGTAATGAGGGAGTTAGCAGTGGTTAATTTGTAAAATAAGAAGTGCCGGGGCTCTCCTCAGGAGGCAGCGCTAACAGGAGAAATGTGCTGGTGCAAACTGCCTCCTGACTAGAGCCCCAGCACTTATTATTCTGGAGAGGACTTGGCCTATTGGTGAGAGCTGCCGATTTCGAAGCTGGGGAACCGGGTTCAAGTCTCAGCGTGACTCAACATTCTGTGATTCCGGGGAAAATCATGTGCCTTGAAAATGTGTGTGTTCTTAATTGGTGCTATAAGCACCAGTAGTGAGGATTAGGTGCCGGTGCTGAGCTCCGGAAAGCACCGGCTCAAATTAAGCACTGGGAGTTAAGTTTTGTGGGTCACATAAAACAGACGATTCCAGTGTTTTTTTTGTTCAGGGTTATACCCATAATGACCCTTCGACTGACTTTGTTTTATATCATAGCGTAATATGTGCTCTGAAAAGAGAACCATCATGTTTTTCAACTAAGATTGTTCAGGGAATTACTTAGGGGCTTATTATGATGTTGGGTGGAATCACTTCATGGGTCATGGAACCGACCGACACCCGGTCGGCGTGCCCGACCGACTGATTTCAATGCGATCAATGATCCCTTTCCTCAATGGGTGCTCGTGTTGCAGCCGTAACACAAGCTCCCATTGAGGAAAGGGAGGTGCAGTTCATCCCTGCACCCCGTGGCAGGAACTACAAGGTGCCTGTTACAAGGTGCAGGGATCAACAGGGAGGCACCATAGTTGCCCCGTCTGCCTCCAACTGGAGGCCGTGCACCAAAGGGGGCCCTGTTGGTGGCCCCCAAACACGCTTTCTGACCATGTCGGAAACCGTGAACGTAATCTCAAGGGTGGAAAAGACCGCCCTTGAGATTACTGGTTGGCTTCCGACTGATGGACGGGCTCTCCGAGCCCGTTGGAAGCCAGCTGAAATGACTGGCCGGTTTACTTTCCGACCACCTCCAACATAATGAGGCGGTTGGAAAGTAAACTGACAGGCCCACTACAATGCGGCCCTCAAGGCTCCGACCACAGGTAGGAGACTTTACGGGGCGCATCGTAATCGGCCCCAAAGTGTTTGAAAGTCAACATGGACAGGCATTAATTTATATCCTGACATGTCCTGGGCACGGTATTCATGCCAAGAGTAATACAAGTGAATTGTAAGTGCAAGTGTGACCATTCACTTGCCCCTTCCCGCACAGCCGGGGGTGCAAATAACTCTTTGCTCAATTTAACACTCAAAATAATCAACAATACATCAATGTTCAAAATATGCTATTCACACATATATCTCAATACATTATTCTTTTTATTACGGGTACCTTTCCGTAATCATCTTATCAAAAACATATACAAAATCAAACTCATAATCATTACAATTGTCATGTACATCATATAGACGAAAAACAATGATTTTTGCAGTTGTCTTCCCAATGCATTTCGGGATATCCTTATCCCTTCGTCAGGGGAACTGAAAATAAAATGTACATTCTAGTGTTAAACATACAAGGAGGAAATGGTTCTCAATGAATTACGAAACATTGTCAACTTATAACAACATGACCGCATGCTGAAATGTTACATCATAGTATTTGCAGATGCCAAATAGTCATGATAGAAAAACGCCACCTCCACCAATAAGTGTGATTTTTGACAGCTTCCAACCACCGACTGAACGAAAGAAAAAATCAAAACTAATAATAACCACTTACATTTCGCAATAATGTACGCTCTGTCCGACGGCCGCCGTAGATGAATTTCAAGCGGCAACCTAAATGCGTAGAATCAATGCTTAAGGACGGAACTAAACCCATACGAAATAAGCGTGTGCACAACAACAATAATCATAACTCATAGATACCTTGCTCTTTGGTGAAACACCCAGTTAGAATTTCTTCAGTGGTCTGCACCTCAATAGTAACGTACTCGATGCGCTGCAGAAACATAGCAATGTCCGTGAATGACCGGCCGCGTGACGGCTTCACTAATCCCTAAAGCACTGACAGGCAGTGGCAGCATTGCAGAACTATATATATAATGAAAGAGAGGGACCCCTTACAAACACACCAAGGTGATAGGGTACTATCACAAGTATAAAGAAAGATTTCCTCTTGGTACCTATTCTCTCCAATAGAGGCAGGAACACAACATTCACCTCATCATTCAACTAGAATTTCAAGTGAACATAATCCTAGTCTCCACACTTCAAAAATAAACAAGATGGAAATGAAAAAGTATTCCAAATATTAGTGAAAGGAACAGATTTAATTATATAAAGTTAACAATGCATTCAATCCAATAAAAAAAAATCTTGATTTTTCATGCATAAAAGTATTAAAATTGGTAAGCTACAATGAATCCAAAACACTTAATACACTCACAGGATCCTTACACAGTAAGGAAAACAAATACCTTAAAAATAAAGAGAGAAACAGACAGACAGTAAATTTTGTCATTCAATTTCACACATTCGTTTTGGACCCATTTCTCCTGGAATCTGATGAAAGACAAATTCTTGTGGTATCTACAAATCCAGTGGCCTTCACGAATTGTGTAGATATTGCGTTGACGCGTTTCGATGGTGTTACTGTTAATATCCCATCTTTATCAAGACAAAGTAATAAGAAACTCTCTAAAAATTGCACTTATATAGTTGCACCTTAAAATAAATCCTTCTCCTTGTTGGATAAAATTCTCAATCGACTCGATACTCGGCCCGTAATAGTGGCTCACATATTTAAGATTTTATCCTTTATAACTTAAAGGGCCAGATCCTTTAATGAGCAACTTTCTTCGTGGTGGCCGTTTCTATTTAAAATGTGTATTGCAATTTAGCTAACGCCTCAAGGACACCATCCATCCAGGCAGGAACGGCAACCGACTCTTTATTAACAAAAGCTCGTTCCTTTTGAAATCTTGTGGTCTGTCTCACACCGGCGTGTTTATGGAGCCTGTGGACCTGCTTTCCTTTTTGCTATTGGAAGTTATTGCCGCAGCTGAGTCAAGAGCCAACAGTACAACTAGGAATGAACTGTTGCAAACTAAACCTAAAACAGATCAGGGTAGATTGGTGTTTGTGTCTAAATTCTCAACTAGATCTGACCAAATTAAGAAGATTCTGAATCACCGATGGGAATTGCTCCAATGTGAAACAGATTTTAACGGTTTGTTCAACAACAAACCTTTATTTGCATACACCCCGAGTAGAAATTTTAAGGAACTCATAACCAAAAAACCACAGCGGAGCACGTTGACAGAAACTGGAGTTGGAATGAGAAAATGCCACAATTGTGTGCATTGCAATAAAATTATTACGGGTTCAACCATCTCACATACCCAAACTAGAAAGACCATCACGTTACGTGATTCAGCTGACTGCAACTCCATGCTTGTAATTTATTGCATTAAATGTCCCTGCGGAAAAATGTACGTGGGAAAAACGGAAAGTTCAAGGTTCGGATCACCGAGCACAAGAGTCGTAAACGTAACAAGAATCCTAACTCAAGCTTGGCATCACATTGGTCAGAATTTAACCATACTATACCACAACTGAGATTTCTGGTACTGGAGAAGATAACATTAAATCCGGACCGTGACAACGCCAAATGGTTATCGCAGAGAGAAATATGGTGGATAACATTTTTGAACACCATGTTGCCAGTTAGACTAAATGACAAGCTTGATATGGCTTGTTATCTTTAAACAATTCCTACATTCAAATTGTTCTTTCTCTTAACATGACCACACACATTAGTGCCTCTGTAGTATGCAACATTCAATTCGCATAATAACATTAACATCGAGAATTCACATAGGTATTTGTTATTATCAAACTGTCAACTGCAATTCTGTTCATGTTAAAGAACATCCAGTTTATGTGCACACAGTTTTTTATATAATCTGTGTTTAATTTAGAAAAGCTGCCACTGCTTGATTCTGTTTTTACTTATTGAACGCTTTCGGTTCCACTTTAAGCCATATATAATACTCTCTACTTCAGATGTGGTCGCTGCCGACAAGGAGCCTGTTGGATTATTTTGTGACACAGTGGAGATAGTTTGGCGGGTGTACTTTGAAGCATATCTGCACTACTTGATAATTGTGTCGTGAGTAATAGTGAGCATTTAATTGGAATACTGTTCTTTCACAGTGGTCAGTGATCGCATCGTTTTTTTCATCGCTGTTTGGGTGCTGTTGAAGATTCGGGTACTTATCTTCCGGTAGCCATTGAGAACGCATTTGTGCAGTTTTCAAGGTACTATTTGGTTTATAGGTAATTCGTTGCACAATGCATTCGGTTTTACCATTCTAAGATGGCTACGCCGCTAAGAGAATATGACTGCCCATATGGTGAACGTTCCCGTCTTCGATTTCGGCTATGCTGACAGGTTTAAATGAGTCTACGCTCATGGGTGTTTTTACTTCAGGTAGCGGTTGGTGTGTCGTACGCAGTCGTCACCGTCTGATTCTGCAGGTAAGCTGCCAATATAGGCTAGTCAGAATCGCCAGCATACGTGAGTTTTTTTAGGGATTAGTTAAGCCGTCAAGCGGCCGGTCAGTTTAGAATATTTTTATGTTTTGCAGTTCGTCAAGCACGTGACTATAGAGGCGCAGACTATTGAAGACTTTGAATTGGGTGTTCCGCCTTAGGGCAAGACATCTCTGGACTGTGTTCATTGCTGACTTTCGGCAGCGGAGAGGGTGTTACACGCAGTTGTCCCCGTCTGATTTTACAGGTAAGCTGCCAGTATTTGTCAGTTCTGCAAAGCTGCCACTACCTGTCAGTGCTTTAGGGATTAGTGAAGCCGTCATGCGGCCGGTCATTCACGGACATCGCTATGTTTTGCAGCGCATCGAGTACGTTACTTTTGAGGTGCAGACCACTGAAGAAATTCTAACTGGGTGTTTCACCAAAGAGCAAGGTATCTATGAGTTATGATTATTGATGTTGTGCACACGCTTATTTCGTATGGGTTTAGTTCCGTAATTAAGCATTGATTCTACGCATTTAGGTTGCCGCTTGAAATTCATCTACGGCGGACGTCGGACAGAGCGTACATTATTGCGAAATGTAAGTGGTTATTATTAGTTTTGATTTTTTCTTTTGTTGAGTCGGTGGTTGGAAGCTGTCAAAAATGACACTTATTGGTGGAGGTGGCGTTTTTCTATCATGACTATTTGGCATCTGCAGATACTATGATGTAACATTTCAGCATGCGGTCCTGTTGTTATAAGTTGGCAATGTTTCGTAATTCATTGAGAACCATTTCCTCCTTGTATGTTTTAACACTAGAATGTACATTTTATTTTCAGTTCCCCTGACGAAGGGATAAGGATATCCCGAAATGCATTGGGAAGACAACTACAAAAATCATTGTTTTTCGTCTATATGATGTACATGACAATTGTAATGATTATGAGTTTGATTTTGTATATGTTTTTGATAAGATGATTACGGAAAGGTACCCGTAATAAAAAAGAAAAATGTATTGAGATATATGTGTGAATAGCATATTTTGAACATTGATGTATTGTTGATTATTTTGAGTGTTAAATTGAGCAAAAAGTTATTTGCACCCCCAGCTGTGCGGGAAGGGGCAAGTGAATGATCACACTTGCACTTACAATTTAGTTTGCACAGGGGTTAGCTATCTCTTTCCCCATCCAGCACGCTAAATTGATATTGTGATTACACAGAACAAGTTGATTCACTTGTAGATAGGTGTGCGCGGTCCCATTCACAGAATCTTTAAGAGTAATATAAGGACATGGCATTTGGCCATGTTCTATGAATCCATGGCATACGGCATGGCCTTTGGCCAAGCGCTCTATCTTGTTTGTATTCCTGAATTATCCACAGGGCATTGCCATGATGGTGATGTGGTGGTAACTTATGGGACATTTCTGGACCTCGCATACTCGTGTTCATCTTCTCACCTAATGCCCAGAGTACTGATAGAGGAGTCATGTATTACCTATCTGACCCCAGCCCCAGCTGCTCTATGACATTGAGATATTTGGCTTGGTGTGTATAATTGGGATTTGCCATACTCATACATTTGCTTCACAGCATTCAAATGAAAATTAATGTATGCTGATTCGGAAATTACTAACAAATCAATTTTTTTCTGGTACCGGCCAAGGAGTAGTCAACAGAGAGAATAAGAGAAAGCCCTTCTTGATGATGCAGAGCCTCACTCAGTGTGTCTACAAATTGAGTTCATCCAGATGTGTAGCTCGGAATCGTCATTTTATACTTACCTATCTATTCTTACTTTCATGATATTTTGGTAGTCGATATTTGTGCAAACCAATATCTTTTTGCTGACATTCTTGTAGAATACCTAACAGATATGAGAACGTGCCCAACAAATTCAGATCGTCTGCCCCTAAGACACTGCTTGTTTGCTGTCTGTACACAGAGCCAAGCTTCTGCCAGAGAATGATCACACTTTACAAGGTAGCCAATTTTACAAAAATCCACCCACTTTACCGACACTATTGTTGGACAAATATTTATTCATGCCAGAATGTGTGCATGTAGAAATCTTTTCTTTAAAAGTTTGTTGGAGGGAGTCATTCCAACCCTAATGTGAAGAAAAAAGTTTGAGCTACCTTAGTACAAAAACCATTACATTTCCATGTACAAAACTAAGCCAGGTTTGCAGTGCAAAATGTCACAAGTTTCTAAAGGGAATGTTAAATGAATGACTGAATGAACAAAAAAATGTAAAGAGAAAATGTGTGGCTCTTTGAACAGGATTGCACATTTACTAGCTAAGATGAATTTGCTCCACAGATGATTTCAACAAGATATTTGCTTTTTATCTGAAGGCCATGTAGTTGGCTTGAATGTATTTGCCATAGAGGGTTCATTCCATTGCCAAGGCTCCTGGACTCCAAAGAACCACTTTTCTTGCAATTTAATGTGTGTTAGGGAGATAAGAGGTGGGAGTTTGTCAGAGAAGATGTCCAGTAATATATAGAAAAGTAGTCAATGAATACATTGTTGAGCCATTCAGAGAGCCCTGATGGTGAACTGGGCATTGAAGGGAATCCAACAGAGTGTTTTGGCTTGATTAGGGAATGAAACGCTCTTGCTTCTTTCCAGTACTGATTTTACTGCACCATTCTGGATCACTTTCAGACGGTTGATTTAAGGATTTTCCTGCCTTATGTAGATAGTTTAGTCTAATAAGGTGTTAATAAGAGGCCCCACTTCCATTGCAGCAACACACCGGAAAAATGAAACACAAGATGGGTTGTAGTTGCAATAATAGCGACGAAATATGCCGACCACAGATTATGCCTCTGAATTATTGTTTTGATTGGATGGATTGGATGATGGATGACTGCTTGGCTTTGACCACATGGAGGTAGTTGATTGACTGACCTATGGGAAGTTGGCACTGATTGTGATAGGTTTTGTGCTAAGGAGCATTAGCTACATTTCGATTCCTTACTTTACAAACACTTTACGGCCAACCCGTATTTGGTAGGAGACAGACCGCTTTCAAGACTGTACAATTAGATTTGCTTGTTACTCAGCCCGTACCCGTCTCTCTGAGAGTGGGAGCAGGGCTACCTACAAGGAAAGGCATGCAAAACAGAACGAACTATTCATTAGTGCAACGAAGCTCAACCTTGAATAATAAAGAAACAATCGAGGCTGTTTTCTGCTGAGGCAGACAGTGTGAGATAGAAGCTTAATTTCGATCATGGCACAAAATGGCAGCTGAATACAAAATGGTGCCGCAAATGCTAACTTAACTTGCATAATGCTAAAAGAAGTCAGCCAGACACATTTTCTGTCTAACAGTCCCTCCTTTTAGCATTTGCTAACTATTTTGTCTAATGCTATATGCAAAGTAAAAGGACTATTAGTATATGCCAGTACACACATGAGATATATTCAAAAATACCCCCAGGAATAGACATTAAGGGGTCGATTCCGATCTCGTCCGGAAGCGCACCTAACACTATTCGTCCAGAAAAAACCAAGCCGAATGCGTGTTTCCCGACCGATTCGAACAGTCGTCCGAACGAGCAAGTACGATGCGCATAACTGCACAGATTCCGAGCGAGCCGTACTTACCCATTCCAGCTCCTGTTCCCCGCCCGAGCCGGATCCGTAAACGCCGAATCGAGTCGCACAGAAGCAAATACACAGCACCTTCCGGCCAGACTAGTACGATGTGCATTCCGTACGCGCCGAACCCGTCGCTACGTCCGGCACATCAGAGCATCCGGGAGAGCTGCACATAAGCTCCGATTCGCGCCACAAGACGATCCACGGCGACGAGACGAACAAGCCAGCGACGAGTACGAGTCGAAGCCACGAGAAACACGAACGAGACGACCCAACCATGAATCCCATCACGCAGGTCCTACCAATACTCTACATCTATTACCGGGACCGGTATGGATGCATACGGCGCAGACGGTAAGTCAAACACCCACAACACAAACAAACGACACGTACCCTAAATATGTCACACACACATATGGATGCAGAAATGACGTACACTAGCAACAGCAGAACCATAGGGGCGGGATGGCTATCACCAATGCCATACACACCCATAGGGGCCTGATGCCTACCACTACCACCACCCCTACTCAGGGGGGCCTGGATGCCTGTGACTACTACCATCCCCACTCATAGGGGGATGGATGCCTACCACTACCACCACCCCTACTCAGGGGGGCCTGGATGCCTACCACTACCACCACCCCTACTCAGGGGGCCTGGATGCCTGTCACTACTACCATCCCCACTCATAGGGGGATGGATGCCTACCACTACCACCACCCCTACTCAGGGGGCCTGGATGCACACCACTACCACCACCCCTACTCATGGGGGCCTGGATGCCTGTCACTACTACCATCCCCACTCATAGGGGATGGATGCCTACCACTACCACCACCCCTACTCAGGGGGCCTGGATGCCCACCACTACCACCACCCCTACTCATGGGGGCCTGGATGCCTGTCACTACTACCATCCCCACTCATAGGGGGATGGATGCCTACCACTACCACCACCCCTACTCAGGGGGCCTGGATGCCTACCACTACCACCACCCCTACTCAGGGGGCCTGGATGCCTGTCACTACTACCATCCCCACTCATAGGGGATGGATGCCTACCACTACCACCACCCCTACTCAGGGGGCCTGGATGCCCACCACTACCACCACCCCTACTCATGGGGGCCTGGATGCCTGTCACTACTACCATCCCAACTCATAGGGGGATGGATGCCTACCACTACCACCACCCCTACTCAGGGGGCCTGGATGCCTACCACTACCACCACCCCTACTCAGGGGGCCTGGATGCCTGTCACTACTACCATCCCCACTCATAGGGGGATGGATGCCTACCACTACCACCACCCCTACTCAGGGGGGCCTGGATGCCCACCACTACCACCACCCCTACTCATGGGGGCCTGCATGCCTGTCACTACTACCATCCCCACTCATAGGGGGATGGATGCCTGTCACTACTACCATCCCCACTCATAGGACGGGTAATGCATGACACAACCAGCATACTCCAACATAAGGAATGTCAGAAAAAGACATCACCCCAACATCATGACAAGCGTGTGTAGTCTGTGTCAAATGCCTACAACACTGAACATGACAATGAACATACAATGTGACCCCCTATCACATGTGTCACACATAAATGTGTGTGGCCTCCACAATGCAAGCAGACCATGACCACTGTGGCAATGGGGTCTAAACCCCATCATCACAGTGACCAAAATGTAAGTGTGGGGTCCATAGCTGAAGCACATTTTGAACATTGTGGCAATGGGGCCTAAACCCCCATCATCACAGTGACCAAAATGTAAGTGTGGGGTCCATAGCTGAAGCACATTTTGAACATTGTGGCAATGGGGCCTAAACCCCCATCATCACAGTGACCAAAATGTAAGTGTGGGGTCCATAGCTGAAGCACATTTTGAACATTGTGGCAATGGGGCCTAAACCCCCATCATCACAGTGACCAAAAGGTAAGTGTTGTCATGGAAAAAGCTGCAACTGCCAAACAGCATGGATGATTCCTGCTCACACAACAACAAAAACATCAGTGGCAAAGTAGTGCTTGTGTCCCATAGCAACATAGATTGGGTGAGGCAAACAGTGCAGTGCAAATAAGACATACCTTTGGCCATGTGCAGACAAACATCACCCATGGGGGCTGACATTGTCAACATTTATCAATTACACAATGACAGAAGTGACCATCATAATGCAGACCCACATATCTGCAACAATGGACACACAAATGTAGATATCCTGTGGAGACTGTAGATGTGAGGTGAACAAATACCATACCATGGTAGCAATGGGACATACAAACCATGATTATTGTGCTGACTGATGACCTAGGAGTCCCAGGGACAGCAGGGGAAATCCACCAAACAACATACAGTCAATGGCACACTAAAGATATGCCAATGCAGTGGTGCAGATGCACAAACACAAACAGGCAGCCTCACACTGCATATCAAACACAACAGGTGATGGGGGGGGGGGTGCCAGTGTCCCCAGGCAACCACACAACACATGAGGAGGCCTGAATCCCAATTACACAGATGTGTATACAGTGCCACACAAAAGTAACTCATGGACCGGATTCCCCTATGTGGGCAATCAGGCATTGTTAGATGAGAGGGAGCCCAAATTACACATGTCACATAAGCTTGTAGGAACAGCAACTAACACAGCAAGAGACAGACCCACCACAGCACTACTCCCAGGGACACCACATTGTGGTGACACTAGCCTGCATGATAATACCACTGTGATGACAAAGGTAGATGTAGTTCACACAGTGAACCACAGCCATGTGTCCTGAGCAACTAACTACCATCACACCTACACAAGCACAAATCAATCAGCACGGCCTGTCAGCCAAGGCCAATATGGAGATAGGGGTCTAGCCGTGCAACAACTCACATTTGCACACACTCAACACCACACACCTTGACCTCCACCAATGTGCAGCAGTGAAGCTCACATGGACTGGTGACATTGCACATGCACCCATGACAATCCCAGGGGGGGTGGTGGGAACTAAGGTGCGAAACCCATCACACATGGCCAGTCAACAAGACTCGTGCATGTCTGACACACTGCACAGTACGCCGTACATGGGCATGACGTGAAATCCACCACAATCAATGGGATCCCGGCCACAGTCACACACCAATGAAGAAGCCAAGGTGACACACAAAGAACACACATAGACAACTTCCAACATTGCAGCTCTGACCCTGAGGAGTGGCAGCAGTCACACACACAACGTGTCACAATCACTGAAAGCTACCACAAACTGTAAATTACATGACTTGTGTAACCAACAAGTGCCAAGGGGAATCCTGACTGTGTCCCATCTGCGTTTGCCCACATCCCCAGCCCTGACAACAGAGACAACTAGGGATGACAACCTGATGAACATTAGTTTGCCATGCACCCACATCCCGGAGAAACCAGGTCCAAGATGCTGGATGAACACAGGACAACTCAGCAAGCATCACAAACAGGAACATCCCTAGGGACACAGCCTGTGTAGGAAAAGGGAAGGGAACACACACAGACAGGCTCACACAACACACAACACGGGCCCAGGGAATGTCACAGGATTACACACTGCCATGAGGGCACTCCACTCCTGTGGCAGGTCCGATGTGCCAAACCTTGTCTGTGCACGACTCAAACATGTCAGCAGAACACTCGGTCAGTGAGTCAACAACTACAACACACTGAAGGCTCTGCTCACATCAGCCTGGGTACGGGAGTGTCACGTCAGTCATCTGCATACACCCTAAACACGTGTCAAGCAAGTTGCACTGTATACACAGATGAGTCCTTCAACATTGATGTGCTAAACTGCATGTCCAGTGGAGATGGGCACACAGTCAGGGAAATAGAAACATTGAACAGTGGTAAGCCCACCAGATGTGCATCAGTGTAAGCCAAAGATGTTAATTTACAAAAGCAAAACGTACATCCCTGTGTCAAATGCTGAACATTACACCCTCAGACTGCAGCAAAGGATGCTATGTATCCAGACTACATTAGGACACATATCCCATGGATCACATGGAGTCCATCACAGCAACACTTCATTTTCCTGATCTGAACACTATTACAACTGCAAATGCATGATGATACTCATCTACATCATGTACATCAAAAGAAAAACCACAAGTAAACAAAAAGAGGCTTTATTCAGCAAATGTTAAATTAATAATTTGAAGTCCAAAAGAAACTGAGGCCAATGGCCAGTCCAAATACACAGTCCCAACAGGGTGATACGTGACAACGTGTCACCTATTGCTTGCCTGCACTGGTACGGACAGGGGACATCCCCCTCGGAGGGGCATACAAGGGGCAGGCCAGGCACCGCAGGGACAGGATCAGGGGATGCCAGAAGGAGGCAGTGAAGGGGTGGTGGGTGCAGGAGTGTCACCGGCAACTGCAGTGGAGGTGTCTGACTCAGTGGGGGCCGGCACCACTGTAGGGCACAACTCAGATGTTGTGGGTGCTGCAACCACTGCAGTGGGCTGGTCAGATGGAGTGGACTGGGTCCCCACTGCAGTGCCCGAGTCAGACGGGGTGGTTGTGGACTCCACTGCAGTGCATAACTCCAAGGGAGTGGAAGGGGGGGCATATGAGGTGGGCAGGACAGAGGGGGGTGACCCGGTCTCCACACCAGTGGCACAAACAGGCAGAGCGTCTGGTTTGGGGGTGGAAGAGCAAGTGGTAGGGGGGGACTGCCTAAGCAGTTTGGGGATGCGGTATCGGTGTGTGGGGGAACCTGGGGCAGGGTGTGGCGGTGGAACCTGTGCAGTGGTGGCCTGGGGGATGGAGGAGAGAGACTGTGTGGTGGAGCTGCGTGCTGGTGGTGGTGGGGTCTTGCCCTTCCTGGTCCGGGGGGACTTTCGAATGGGGTCCTCTGTCTGCCTGTGCCTGGGGGAGGGTGTCCGGGTGTGAGGGGCACTCCCCTCTGTGTGTGGTGGTCGCCTCTTCCGCCTGGACTTCGTGTCAGGTGTATCTGTGGGGAAGAGGCCAAGCTCACAGAGGAAGAGCTTCTGGGAGGGGGGGTTGCAGGTGAGGCAAGGGAAGGGGTTTTGGAGGGAGAGGTATCTGAGGACTGCGCAGTGCTCATGGATGCGTGTGTGTGTGTCTAGGCCCCGTCCCCTGTGAGTGAGGAATCAGTCCCCTGACTGTGCGTGCGTGTGCGTCTGGATTTTGGCTTGTGTGTCTGTGTGCTGCTTGTGTCTGTGCTGGTGCGTGCCGGTGCCGGTGTGTGTGTGCTTGGGACAGGTAGGGTGCTGGGTATTGTGGATGGGGCAGAGGTAGGAGGGGTGAGGGACTGTTGTAGGAGGGACACTGCTGCCGTCAGTGAGGAGGCCATGGACTGATTGGTCCGATGTAGGGCAGACATGCCAGATGACATGCCCTCCATGAATGACACCAGTTGTGTCAAAAGACCCGTGTGTGCATGGAGGACACTCAGCATTGATGTCTGCCCTACATGGATCTGTTTAAGTAAGTCCACAGACTCCACACTCAGGGCAGCAAGGGGGACAGAGGCAGGGGGTGCGGTGCCTGGCATGAAGGAGACACGCTCCCCTACACAGGAGCCTCCACGGACATGTGGGATGGGAGCAGATGGGAGGGTGGAGATGGTGGTGGTGGCGGGGACAGACTTGATTGCCGTTGACTCTGGTCTGCTGACACCTGCCTCCACAAGGGAGTCCTCACTGGAAGAGCTGTTTTCCCCAGCCGAGGTGGTCGTAGCTGAGGTCTCCTCAGTGTGGCTCCCCTCACCCTCTGTGCCACTGGGTCCCTCGCTCTCCCCTGCAGTGGACCCAGTCTGGCTCTGCCGCTCCTCCTGGTCCGTGGAGCTGTCTCCTCCTGTGGCTGTGGATGTATCTGCAAACAATCAGGATAAACAGAGCAACATTAGTCACCTGTCCTGACCACACACACCACAGTAAATACAGCACATCACAGAGCAAGCCCTGCCATCATTTGCTAGACATTGCAATTAGTGTTGACACTGATTTGAAGAAGCCCATTGTCTGCCTGACAGTCAGTCATGCCACACATATCCTACCTGTACATGCACCCATCTGTCTACTGCCTGTTGTATGCGACTAATCATATGTGCACACATGCACCACATACACAGTTGTTGGACATCCAAGAGTATATATGGAAATGTGTCACTCCAAACACATGCCATCTCCTGCCACTGACTCAGTACATGTGTCAGGAAAAGTGATGGGTGTAGGAGAGTAGGATCTGCTTCACATGGGTACCCCCACTTTTTGCTGATGCTTCACTGTTTTTCGACTTTAGTCTGGCTGGGGCCCTGCTAATCAGAACCCCAGCCTAGCTGCTTCCTCTCTAAAATGGTTTCCATGTGCCTTAGGCACATCTCTGATTGGAATCTGGAGTGCCCTTATAAGTCCCTAGTATATGGTATACTATGTACCCAGGGAATAGGTACCTCAGAGGCCTGCCAGGGGCTGAAGCATGTATTGTGCCACCCCTGGAAGGCCAGCCAAAAGGACACCACAGGTCTTCTACTGCAGCCTGGGTAAGGTGGTGCATGCACACCTTACTGTGATATAGGCTCCCTATATCACTACATACATAGACACATATAAACCTATAAGTCACTCCTATGGCAGGCCTTATCAATCCTGAAGGCAGAGTGCGTGGTTCCTATGTGAGAGGGTGCCCCTGCATGAGCTGGGCCCCTCTGCAATGTTCGGAGACCCTTCTCTGATGCTGTTTGTAGTGCAGCCCGACCATATACTCTTAAGCGCATTATAACCTCGCGTTAAATGCTAACTTTGGGATGGCTGCACGGAAACATGTCGTGTTTGGTGTCAAACATCTTGAAATACTACCCCCCCGCCAGTTCTGGCAGCGGGGGTAGCATTCCACCCTTCTAGAGGGAGAGACATATACACACCGGTATACCCGGTACTGACTTTCCAGAGCCCTGGCATCACAAAATGGATGCTGCTGCCACAGACACGAGTCTGGCCTCCTGCTGCTGACCGAAACTCCAGCAGGGGAGGCCTGGACAATAGGTTTCCTGTCCCAGGGAGGTGTAACCACCTCCCCAGACAGGATAGTGTGTATTGGGGCTGGGCGGGAGCACTCTCTGGTGCTTTGAAGTCCTGCACTGGGGGCACATTTGGTGTCCCTGTGCATACCCCAGTTCAAACTGGCTCAGGGGCTTCCAGCCCCTGCTCTGGCGCGAAGCTGGACAAAGGGAAAGGGGTGTAACCACCCCTCTGCCCTGACCCTCCCATAGGTGGGTCCCCAGTGTATGTTCAACCCCCTAACTTAGTATAAGTATGGGACCCCAGTCCTTAGGACTTTAGATTTACCTGGATGAAACTCTGACACAGAATCCTGGACCTTTGACGCTCTACTTCAAGATTAGAGGACTGAAGAATCTCCCTTGGGGTCAAGGAGTGACTCCCCTGCTTGGCAGGCACCAAAGAAGCAATTGTCCGGTCTGCATCACTGAAGCTCCCGCCGGACGCTGAAGTCTTTGCATCACCAGAGGTTGTTTTCCAGACTTTCCCGAGGCTGCCCTGAGTCCCCAGCAAAGCTGAGGTCCGTAGCTATCGTGGGTAATGTGGAACCGGGACCCCTGGACACCGATTGCATTTGCAAGTTCATCCTCTTCTAGGTCTCCCACAAAGTTGTGCTTTGGGCTCAGAGTAGCCCCAGCCTCCAGCACCGACTGCACCGAAGATCACTGGCCTCCACTCCACGAGTATCCTGTGAGCCAGCTCCAAGTGCGTCCACTCAAGGCTCCTTTGCCGTTGCTAGTCCGTAGGCTAGTAGGCCCTCCCGAAGGCCAATCTTCGTCTGCTTGGGCTCTCTGGTTGTTCCAGGCGTGCCCTGACTTACCCTTGCTGGGTGAGTCCCACAGACCTTGCTGGTCTGCACCATCGTCCTTCTTCCATTTCCATGAGACTTGCCGTTGCCAAGGCTTATTGGGTCCAATCCGGTCACCGACACCCCTGCAATCAACAGACGTCGTGGGACAGCTCGAATCCAGCTCCTGGTTGTCATCGACGCCTCCTGGACCTCGTGGCTGAAGAGTCAAGATGACCGTCAACCTACCTGAAGCACTCAACATCGGTGGGCATCTGCTCATCGCCTTCCTGGTCACTGGCTAGTGACCCAGACTCTGTCCCCTCTGCTTTCAGGTTCTTCAGATCTTCGATCCACCTTTGGATCCACCCGAACACTTTCGACTTGGCCACCAGCAGCACTTTGCAGCAGATCGCCATTGAAAACGATGACGAAACCCGACCCCGAAAGACACCTATGCACCCGGCTCCCCTGGGTGAGGTAACTCGAGTACTCCAGTGCTCCCGTGGGTATTGACACTAGAACAGCCTAGTTCTAAAAGGGTTTGCTCCAAGTCCTCCTCTAAGTGTCCCTTTTCTTTAAAATTCCAACCGCGACTTTCCCCATAGAAGTCAACGGCGATTCGTGGCTGTGTTCTCACACTGCACGCGTCCCCCGTGGGTCCCCTGTGTCACTACCTTGGGTGGTTCCTTGTGGTCCAAGCACTTCTACAGGCTCTAGGCCCTGTGTCTAGCTCAGTCGTGGTTCTTATACCACTTTATTGGTATATGGTTTGGTACGCCCCTAGGGCTCAAACGTGTATTTGTGCTATTACTGTAGATAACTAACTTATAACTTATGTACTTCGAACTCTAGCCTCATAAAGAGACTAGAGGGGTGTGTTTAGCAATAAATACATATATTTTGAATATATACCTGGTGTGGTCCTCTTTCATTTGGTCACTCAAGAGATTATAGACTGGTAAAACAAGCTGCTTTACATTCCTTCAAGACTTAGCCTGAAGGCTGCTCTCCATAGCTACCACTAGGATAGCTTTCAATAAAGGTTGTCTTTAACCTATCTCCAATAAGGGGTTGTTTGGACTGGTGCAAGGTGCCCACTATAATTAGTGGACAGCATATACCAGGCCAACTTCTCACATTGGTGTGCAGTGTGGGATTCCAGCTTGCTATTGTTTTACCAGATAATCTCAATTGAATTGATCAACTGAAAACCACTAAGGGTACCTAAGGTACATATAAATCAAGCTTAGTATACAGTAAGTTCTACTGAACTTAGAGTTGTGTGTTAAGGGATAGCACACCCTTTCTACAACTCAAGAGAGTTTAGTAGGCCACACTAGAGTAGGTAGTGCATACACCACACCTCACTAGTAATGTCTTCAAAGCCAGGACCCAGTGAGTCCTTGCCAGAAGCCAGTGGGCTTCTTCCCTCCAAGTATGATAAACTCCCATTCTTGGAATTGAGAGCATTATGCAATACTAGGAAGCTGAAGGCAGGCAAAAGTGCCAGCACCCAACACCTCAGAGAGGTGTTACTGGCTGATGATCTCAGCAGGCCCCTAGGGTCTGAAGGGGTAGGCAGAGAGGGTGGGGCAGAAGATGAGGAAGGGGTTAGGGGTGAAGAAACCCAGGCCCCCCCCCTCTGAAACTGGCCAGGAAGGTGAAAATGACCTTGACCTGGAGAACCCAATTCCTCCTGTGGAGGAGGAGGAGGATCAGAATGACCTCCCCTTTGTCCCCCAGGAAGAATTGTGAGTGTGACCAGAAGGTCTAGATCTCCTTCTCAGGAGTCTAACCACTCTGACACCTCAATAGGGAACTCTGTCTCCTCTCATAGGAGAGAATCCTCTCATGACAGGAGAAAGAGACTGATTGAGTATGAGCAAGCCCAGCTTGAACTCAGAAAACAGCAGTTGGCTATAGACAGGGAGTCCCTAGATCTCTACAAAGAGAGAAAAAGATGGGACTAGAGTCCCATGGTGGCAGCAATTTCCCCAGAGATAGGGAAAGGTCTTATGACCATAGAAACCTGAGCAAGATTGTCCCTCCCTACCAGAGTGGGGATGACATCCACAAATGGATAACTGCACTGGAGACGGCCTGTAAAGTACAGAGGGTCCCTCAGGAGCAGTGGGCAGCAATCTTGCGGCTCTCCTTTGCAGACAAAGGTAGAGATAAGCTCCTCACTGTTAAAGAGGAGGATGCTGATAAATACACAGTCTTAAAGAGTGCTCTGATTGATGGGTTTGGCCTAACCACTGAACAATACAGGTTAAAGTTCAGAGATACCCAAAAGGCACAGACTCAAGACTGGGTGGACTTTGTTGATTGTTCTGCCAAGGCTCTGGAAGGTTGGTTATTGGGCAGTAAGGTATGTGACTTCACAGGATTGTACAATCTTATCATGAGGGAGCAGATCCTTAATAATTGTCAAAATCAGCTGTTGCATCAGCACCTGGTGGACTCTGATCTGACCTCTCCCCAAGAATTGGGAAAGAAGGCAGACAAATGGGTCAGAACCAGTGTGAGGCAGAAGGTACAGAACCAAGGTGGTGACCCTAAGAAGCAAGATTCTAAAAACTCTGATAAGGGTGGGGAGAAGGGTAAAGACCAGAAGTCTTCACAAGGCCCCCAAAAATCTTCTTCAGGTGGGGATTCACAGTCTAACAAGGGAAGAGGCCAAAAGAAACCATGGTGCAAGGTCTGTAAGCAAAAGACCCACTGGACCAGTGATTGCACCAAGTCCAAAGACTCTACTCCAGCCCCCACCAATGCCCCTAAGGCACCTGCTCCCCCTAGTGCAGTTACAATTGGTGGTGGGACTACACAAGCCAAGGGTTTAGTAGGGTTGACCCTGGGTAAGGAGATGAGCTCTGACCTAGTCAGAGAACTCACTCAGGCTGTCCTAGTCTGTGATGGAGGCATGGATGTGACCTCCTCTTTGAGTCCCAGTAATCTGGGCAAGTACAGGCAACAGCCCTTAATCAATGGAAAAGAGGCTTTGGCATTTAGGGACACAGGGGCAAGTGTCACCATGGTGACACAAGACCTTGTAGATCCTGGGCAGATTATACTTGGTGAAATGTACCAAGTGACCAATGCTAACAATGTCAGAACAGACCATACTCTGGCAGTTGTTAACTTCTCTTGGGGAGGGGTAACTGGCCTTAAGAAGGTTGTGGTAAGTGCAGACCTACCCGTTGAATGCTTGCTTGGCAATGATTTAGAAACTTCAGCTTGGGCAGAAGTGGAGCTCAGGACCCATGCAGAAATGCTGGGCATCCCTGCAGATGTGTTTGCTGTGACCAGGTCACAAGCCAAAATGTCTAACACTGAACAGGCCTTGGATTCTGGAATAATGGACCAAGTGCCCTCCAAGAAGAGGAGTAGTAGGGTAAAGGCAGTGCCTTCCCCTTGGCTCAGAAGGAAGATCAGTCTCTTGAGGGGGATGATCTCAGTCCTGAGGAAGGAACTGTCCCAGAGGAGCTTGAACCTGACCAGGTTGAGTTCTTGGGGACAGGGGGCCCTTCCAGGGCAGATCTGAGCCAGGAGCAGCAGAGCTGCCCCTCTCTTGAACCCCTCAGACAGCAAGCTGCTGCTGAGGCTGCTGGGAAAGCTAGTGGTCCCCATACTGTGTATTGGGATGATGGACTCTTGTACTCAGAGTGTAGAGACCCCAAGCCTGGTGCCACCAGGAGGTTGGTTATACCTCTGAAGTTCAGGGGCTTCCTATTGACCCTAGCCCATGACATTCCCTTAGCAGGTCACCTGGGCCAGAACAAGACTTGGGACAGAATTGTCCCTCACTTTCACTGGCCCCACATGTCTGAAGACACCAAGGAGTTTTGTCGCTCCTGTGTAACCTGCCAGGCCAGTGGCAAGGCAGGTGGCACTACAAAGGCCCCCTGATACCACTACCTGTGGTGGGGGTTCCCTTTGAAAGGGTGGGGATTGACATTGTTGGTCCCATGGATCCCCAAACAGCATCTGGGCACAGGTTTATCCTGGTGGTAGTGGATCATGCCACCAGGTACCCAGAGGCTATTCCCCTTAGGACCACTACAGCACCTGTGGTGGCAAGAGCCTTCCTGGGAATTTTCTCAAGAGTGGGCTTCCCTAAGGAGGTTGTATCAGACAGGGGTACTAACTTTATGTCTGGATACTTGAAAGCAATGTGGAAGGAGTGTGGAGTGACTTACAAGTTCACCACACCCTATCACCCACAATGCAATGGTTTAGTTGAGAGATTCAACAAAACCTTGAAGGGCATGATTAAAGGGCTCCCAGAAAAGCTTAGGCGAAGATGGGACATACTCTTGCCCTGCCTTTTATTTGCATACAGGGAGGTGCCTCAAAAGGGGGTTGGCTACAGCCCTTTTGAACTTTTGTTTGGTCACCCTGTCAGGGGTCCATTGTGCTTGGTGAAGGAAGGATGGGAGTTACCTCTCAAGCCCCCAAAGCAAGACATAGTGGACTATGTACTTGGTCTCCGCTCCAGGATGGCTGAGTACATGAAAAAGGCAACTAAAAACCTTGAGGCTTGACCAAAAAGCCTGGCATGACCAAAAGGCTGTACTGACTGTTTACCAGCCAGGACAGAAGGTGTGGGTGTTGGAGCCAGTGGCCCCAGCAGCTCTCCAAGACAAATGGAGTGGACCCCATACCATTGTTGAACAGAAGGGTGAGGTTCCCTATTTAGTAGACCTAGGAACACCCAGGAGTTCCCACAGGGTTCTCCATGTCAACAGGTTAAAACCATATGTGGACAGGGCAGACATGGGCTTGCTCATGGCTACTGATGAGGGACAGGAGGAAGAGAGTGACCCTCTCCCTGACCTGCTCTCACAGAACCCTGATGATGGGTCAGTGGATGGTGTAGCCTTGGCGGGCAGCCTCACTACCCAGCAGCAAACTGATTGCAGACAGGTGCTCAATCAGTTCAGGCACATATTCTCACTGACACCCAGTCAGACTACCTGGTGCACTCATGAAGTGGACACTGGGGACAGTCTGCCTATTAAAAATAAGATTTATAGGCAACCTGACCATGTCAGGGACTGTATCAGGACAGAAGTCCAGAAGATGTTGGATTTGGGAGTTATTGAACCCTCAGATAGCCCTTGGGCTAGTCCAGTGGTCCTTGTGCCAAAACCTCACACCAATGGTGGGAAAAGAGAGATGAGGTTTTGTGTGGACTACAGGGGTCTCAATGCAGTCACTAGGACTGATGCCCATCCAATACCTAGGGCAGATGAGCTAATAGACACTTTGGCCTCAGCCAAGTATCTAAGCACATTTGACCTGACAGCTGGCTACTGGCAGATCAGACTAGCTGATGATGCAAAGCCAAAGACAGCATTCTCAACCCCTAGTGGGCATTATCAATTTGTGGTGATGCCCTTTGGTCTGAAGAATGCACCTGCCACTTTTCAGAGGTTGGTGAATACAGTCCTTACAGGTCTGGAAGCCTATAGTGCAGCATATCTAGATGATATTGCTGTCTTTAGCTCCACCTGGGAGGATCACCTGGTCCACCTCAGAAATGTTTTGCAGGCCCTGCAGAAAGCAGGCCTGACTATCAAGGCCACCAAGTGCCAGATAGGGCAGAGTTAGGTTGTGTACCTGGGCCACCTTGTGGGTGGAGGCCAGGTTCAACCACTGCAGAGCAAGATCCAGACCATCATGGACTGGACTGCTCCAACTACCCAGACTCAGGTGAGAGCCTTCTGAGGCCTGACTGGGTACTATAGGAGATTTGTCAAGGGGTATGGATCAATAGTGACACCCCTGAATGACTTAACTTCCAAGAAAATGCCCCAAAAGGTTCAGTGGACAGTTAGCTGTCAAAAGGCATTTGATGACCTAAAGCAGGCCATGTGCACTGCTCCCATTCTACAGAGTCCTGATTACTCCAAGAAGTTCATTGTCCAAACAGATGCATCTGAATTGGGGGTAGGGGCTGTACTGTCACAATTGAATGATGAAGGTCAGGATCAGCCAGTAGCTTTTATTAGCAGAAGGCTGACCCCTAGAGAGAAACGTTGGTCAGCCATTGAGATGGAGGCCTTTGCTGTGGTCTGGGCTCTGAAGAAGTTGAGGCCATACTTGTTTGGTACTCACTTCCTTGTTCAAACCGACCATAAGCCCCTCTGATGGCTAAAACAAATGAAGGGTGAAAACCCCAAACTACTTAGGTGGTCCATTTCCCTACAGGGGATGGACTTCACAGTGGAACATAGACCTGGGAGTAACCATGCCAATGCAGATGGACGCTCTAGGTACTTCCACTTAGAACATGAAGACTTAACTGGGCAAGGTTAGTTTAATGTCCCTACGTTTGGGGGGGTTGTGTAGGAGAGTAGGATCTGCTTCACATGGGTACCCCCACTTTTTGCTGATGCTTCACTGTTTTTCGACTTTAGTCTGGCTGGGGCCCTGCTAATCAGAACCCCAGCCTAGCTGCTTCCTCTCTAAAATGGTTTCCATGTGCCTTAGGCACATCTCTGATTGGAATCTGGAGTGCTCTTATAAGTCCCTAGTATATGGTATACTATGTACCCAGGGCATAGGTACCTCAGAGGCCTGCCAGGGGCTGAAGCATGTATTGTGCCACCCCTGGAAGGCCAGCCAAAGGACACCACAGGTCTGCTACTGCAGCCTGGGTAAGGTGGTGCATGCACCCCTTACTGTGATATAGGCTACCTATATCACTACATACATACACACATATAAACCTATAAGTCACTCCTATGGCAGGCCTTATCAATCCTGAAGGCAGAGTGCGTGGTTCCTATGTGAGAGGGTGCCCCTGCATGAGCTGGGCCCCTCTGCAGCGTTCGGAGACCCTTCTCTGATGCTGTTTGTAGTGCAGCCCGACCATATACTCTTAAGCGCATTATAACCTCGCATTAAATGCTAACTTTGGGATGGCTGCACGGAAACATGTCGTGTTTGGTGTCAAACATCTTGGAATACTACCCCCCGCCAGTTCTGGTGGCGGGGGTAGCATTCCACCCTTCTAGAGGGAGAGACATGTACACACCGGTATACCCGGTACTGACTTTCCAGAGCCCTGGCATCACAAAATGGATGCCGCTGCCACAGACACGAGTCTGGCCTCCTGCTGCTGACCGAAACTCCGGCAGGGGAGGCCTGGACAATAGGTTTCCTGTCCCAGGGAGGTGTACACCTCCCCAGACAGGATAGTGTGTATTGGGGCTGGGCGGGAGCACTCTCTGGTGCTTTGAAGTCCTGCACTGGGGACACATTTGGTGTCCCTGTGCATACCCCAGTTCAAACCGGCTAAGGGGCTTCCAGCCCCTGCTCTGGCGTGAAACTGGACAAAGGGAAAGGGGTGTAACCACCCCTCTGCCCTGACCCTCCCATAGGTGGGTCCCCAGAGTATGTCCAACCCCCTAACTTAGTATAAGTATGGGACCCCAGTCCTTAGGACTTTAGATTTACCTGGACGAAACTCTGACACAGAATCCTGGACCTTCAACGCTCTACTTCAAGATTAGAGGACTGAAGAATCTCCCTTGGGGTCAAGGAGTGACTCCCCTGCTTGGCAGGCACCAAAGAAGCAATTGTCCGGTCTGCATTGCTGAAGCTCCCGCCGGACGCCGAAGTCTTTGTATCACCAGAGGTGAATTTCCAGACTTCCCCGAGGCTGCCCTGAGTCCCCAGCAAAGCTGAGGCCCGTAGCTGTCGTGGGTAACATGGAACTGGGACCCCTAGACACCAATCACATTTGCAAGTGCATCCTCTTCTGGGTCTCCCACGAAGTTGTGCTTTGGGCTCCGAGTAGCCCCAGCCTCCAGCACCGACTGCACCGAAGATCACTGGCCTCCACTCCACGAGTGTCCTGTGAGCTAGCTCCAAGTGCGTCCACTCGAGGCTCCTTCGCGGTCGCTAGTCCGTTGGCTAGTAGGCCCTCCCGAAGGCCAATCTTCTTCTAATTGGGCTCCCTGATTGCTCCAGGCGTACCCTGACTTACCCTTGCTGGGTGAGTCCCACAGACCTTGCTGGTCTGCACCATCGTCCTTCTTCCATTTCCACGAGACTTGCCGTTGCCAAGGCTTGTTGGGTCCAATCCGGTCGCCGACACCCCTGCAATCGACAGACGTCATGGGACAGCTTGAATCCAGCTCCTGGTTGTCGTCGATGCCTCCTGGACCTCGTGGCTGAAGAGTCAAGACGACTGTCAACCTACCTGAAGCACTCAACATCGGTGGGCATCTGCTCATCGCCTTCCTGGTCACTGGCTAGTGACCCAGACTCTGTCCCCTCTGCTTTCAGGTTCTTCAGATCTTCGATCCACCTTTGGATCCACCCGACCACTTTCGACTTGGCCGCCAGCAGCACTTTGCAGCAGATCGCCATTGAAAACGACGACGAAACCCGACCCCGAAAGACACCTATGCACCCGGCTCCCCTGGGTGAGGTAACTCGAGTACTCCGGTGCTCCCGTGGGTATTGACACTAGAACAGCCTAGTTCTAAAAGGGTTTGCTCCAAGTCCTCCTCTAAGTGTCCCTTTTCTTTAAAATTCCAACCGCGACTTTCCCCATAGAAGTCAACGGCGATTAGTGGCTGTGTTCTCACACTGCACGCGTCCCCCGTGGGTCCCCTGTGTCACTACCTTGGGTGGTTCCTTGTGGTCCAAGCACTTCTACAGGGTCTAGGCCTTGTGTCTAGCTCAGTTGTGGTTCTTATACCACTTTATTGGTATATGGTTTGGTACGCCCCTAGGGCTCAAACGTGTATTTGTGCTATTACTGTAGATAACTAACTTATAACTTATGTACTTCGAACTCTAGCCTCATAAAGAGACTAGAGGGGTGTGTTTAGCAATAAATACATATATTTTGAATATATACCTGGTGAGGTCCTCTTTCATTTGGTCACTCAAGAGATTATAGACTGGTAAAACAAGCTGCTTTACATTCCTTCAAGACTTAGCCTGAAGGCTGCTCTCCATAGCTATCACTAGGATAGCTTTCAATAAAGGTTGTCTTTAACCTATCTCCAATAAGGGGTTGTTTGGACTGGTGCAAGGTGCCCACAATAATTAGTGGACAGCATATACCAGGCCAACTTCTCACAATGGGCAGAGTCTCTGTCGACATGCGGGTTTTGCTTCCATCACCAGACACAATGAGGTCCTCATGTCCTGATAGACAATGCGACAATGGTGTGCATGCAGGACATATCACACTACTGCTGGATCACCCTTTGCGAGTTGAATGTCATGGCACAGGCCTGTCTGGCAAGTCAGTCATAACTGTCTCCTGTCACAGGGGCAGTGCATACACACAACACCAGTCTACACTGTGTCACAATAATGGAAGTTTTGGGAATGCAAGCCCTGTAGCTGACAGGTGCACATGTGCACCCCTGGCCACCCACACCATGAGGACTAAGATGATCCCACGTCAATCAAATGAGACATTTGAGTGACTGCAAACACAAATCCAGACACATGAGCACTTCACCGTCTGATGAGAATGAACCAAAGCTGCCTGCACCTCAATGTTTCATACAACATTGTGCACAGTCAAGGGATCAGAGACCTATGCATTGACCTATGTGCAGATCCCATAGTCATAACTCATATGGCTGGCCACCCCAAATTGTTAAACACTCCAGGAGTCCAAATAGCAAGGCCACACCACGGTGACACAGAGGCACACACCTGAGTGCACTCTTCACAATGCCCAATATGTATGCTGACACACGGGAGTGGGAGAACAGAGTGCCTTCGATGTACGGAGTAGGCATTACAGTCCTGGTCCATGTGCAACATGGTATTACCCTGAACACTAGGCAGGTGGCTATGCATGTGTCACACACATGATGTACCTACTTCTGAGCCCCCTACCTTGGTCTCTGCAGCAGCATGGGTGTGTGGCACATACCCCAGACATGTGGTGAGTCAGAGCAGCAATTGGAACACATATTATAGCCATACCCAGAGTACATGTCAGATCACAGGCATTGTGAGCAATTGTACCACCCATGCAGCCCACCACAAAGTTCCTGTAACTGATGCTGTCCCCAACTTGAACCACAGGTAACTGCAAGTACCCAAGTGACCTAAGTCACAGACTGTAAGGGCCACACCTGTGTATCAGATGAGGAGGGGGCATGACACAAGTGAGGGACATGAGTCCAGGACGACATGACAGTTGTACTGTGGAAGTGGAACCAGGCTAAAGGAGTGCATAGAGCATGTCAGTCATAGTACACAGTTGAGGCTAGCACTTACCCCCTCCTTGCTGCTGTCTGGCCTTCAGCTGCCCATCCAGGTCAGGGAAGACCACCGCCAGGATCCGGAGCATGTGGGGGGTCAGGGTCCGGTGTCCGCCCCTCCTGCGAGGAGGCGACAGCTTCAGCTGGACCCTTGCGATCCTCCGGGTCCAGCCCCGAAGGTCCTGCCACCTCTTCTGGCAGTTGCGGATCCTGCGCCTGTAGACCCCCACAGATCGTACTGCCCGGACGATGGTCAGCCAGATCTTCTGCTTCTGGTGGGCATCAACCTGTGAGGATGACAAAGTGAAAAGGCCATTACTACACATGCAATATTTCCGTGCATCACACAGTTGGTTGGATATACATGTCTCAATCACAGGGGCATATGATCTACACAGGTAGTGCAACTATGGCTATGAACAAAGATCGCTTTGGCCTTAATGGCACTGTCCTCAACTGGTTCACCTCCTACTTCCAACATAGAACACAACAAATTAAAATTCAAAACTGCCTCTCTAGCCCAACATCTGTCTCCCTAGGTGTCCCGCAAGGTTCCATCCTCTCTCCTGCCCTTTTTAACCTCTTTATGGAACCCCTCACCCTGATACTTAAACAAGCCAAAATCAACTATCACCTGTACGCTGATGACACCCAACTGTACTATAAAATAAAATCCCATTCCGACATCCTGCACCTCAACACCGCACTAACCAAGATCCAAACCTGGTTCCACAACAACCATCTTAAACTCAACCCCAACAAAACTGAGATCATCCTCTTCTCGCCCAAAAGCAACCCTCTCCCCATTCAAACATGGATCGCTGACCTGAATGCCCTTAACTGCCCTCTCTCCCTCGCCGAATCTGTCAAATCACTCGGCATCACCATCAACAATAATCTTACACTAAACTCCCATGTTTTAAATTCAGCAAAAAGTGCACTTTTCACACTCCGGCATCTCAAAAAAATCAAACCCTTTATTCCAGCGGAAGACTTCAAAGTAATTACCCAATCTCTTGTCCTATCCAAAATCGACTATGGTAACGCCCTTCTCTCTGGTACTCCCAAAATCCACCTTGCCCCCATCAAATCCGTCCTCAACCTCACAGCCAGACTTACAACAAACTGTAAATGTTATGACCACATCTCACCTGCCCTCAAGGCCCTCAAATGGCTCCCCATCGAAGGCAGATCCTCCTATAAAATTGCCTGTATTACACACAAAGCCCTCTATCAGAAGACTCCAACCTATCTTTCAACTAAACTCAAAAAGCTGGCTGCGCCCGAACGCTGAGAAGCACCAACACTCTCCTTCTAATACCCCCTCTACTCAAAAAAAGCACCTCACAATCCCGCTCCTTCTCCGGCAAGGCCCCAACCATCTGGAACGCCCTCCCCAAAGACCTTCGATGCAACCCCTCCTATGCCAACTTCAAAAGAAACCTTAAAATACACCTCCTCACTAAATATTTGGGAAATTAACTCCCTGTTCTCCTTTCTGACTATTTTCCCTCCTCCTGCCGTTGGCTATCCCGCCTACCCCTCACACCCACTTACCCCCCATACCCTCCTCACCCCCTCCCCTTCATTATATTCCCCCTCACCCTCACGATGTCCCTTGAGTCCTCCTTTGCATACTGTAAAAGTGCTTTCTATAATGACACTCTTGCTCTCTCAATTGGTGTTTTTGTTTATCTTATATGCACCCTCCTCACTATGTACTCTAATTGGTTCCTTCTATTTTTGTTTGATCATCTGCTGAATTTGTTTCGTACATTACCACTGCTGTTTTCTTGTTTATTGCCATTGCTGTTGTAAAGCACTCTGATACCCTTGGGTGGAGCTAGCGCTATATAAAACCTTCAAATAAATAAATAAACAGTTTGCCAGCAGTTACTACATGGTATCATTGCCTGGGAAGTCAAACCTTGTTGGAATGCACTGTTACTGCACTATACCTGTTCAGTGCATGTGACTACACACTTTGGGGGTGACAACTACTCAGTGAGCATGCTACCCACTGGTGTACACACTGTAAGTCTTGCTAGTCAGACAACATGCACAATTAGTAAGGCAGTGGACAGCACACTCACCTGCTCCCTGGATTCCCATACAGCTTGCTGTACTGTGGAAGGAGGCTGTCCAGCAGGGCCTGGTTCTCCTCAGTGCTGAAGGCTGGGGCTCTATCCACAGTACGTGCCATTGCAGTAGCCAGAGGATGCAGAGACAGCAGCAGTGGTGGTGGCAGATGTCGTCCTAGAGCATGTAGTGCAGGCAAGTGAGCTCTCAGGGGAACAGCCAGCATTATATGTGTGCTGCAGAGGCAGATACTGTCCCATGTGTCCAAAGTGATAGGTCCAAGTCGTTTGTATCTTCTGAATCTGGCCAATCCATGGAATTGCACCACTTATACACGCCCACAGCATCCTTCAAAAGTTTAACTTCATGACACCCATGAATTTGCAACATTGTTGTGGCTGGCCAACTGAATTCACGGCATCCGACTCGTACAAGCTTCGAAAACGCGTCCGTTACCATGTCAGGCCATAGCCAATGCGTGCGCACCGATCGGTCCATTGCTGTACAATGCGTATTTCGAAAAACAACACGCATCCGTTCACATCATATGCAATGTCCAATGCGTGCGCACCGATCGGTACATTGCTGTACAACGCGTATCCGTTCACATCATATGCAATGTCCAATGCGTGCGCACCGATCGGTCCATTGCTGTACAACGCGTATCCGTTCACATCATATGCAATGTCCAATGCGTGCGCACCGATCGGTCCATTGCTGTACAACGCGTATTTCGGATGACAACACGCATCCGTCCACATCATATGCAATGGCAAATGCGTGCGCACCGATCGGTCCATTGCTGTACAATGCGTATCCGTTCACATCATAAGCAATGTCCAATGCGTGCGCACCCATCGGTCCATTGCTGTACAACGCGTATTTCGAAAAACAACACGCATCCGTTCACATCATATGCAATGTCTGATGCGTGCGCACCGATCGGTACATTGCTGTACAACGCGTATCCGTTCACATCATATGCAATGTCCAATGCGTGCGCACCGATCGGTCTATTGCTGTACAACGCGTATCCGTTCACATCATATGCAATGTCCAATGCGTGCGCACCGATCGGTCCATTGCTGTACAACGCGTATTTCGGATGACAACACGCATCCGTCCACATCATATGCAATGGCCAATGCGTGCGCACCGATCGGTCCATTGCTGTACAACGCGTATTTCGGATGACAACACGCATCCGTCCACATCATATGCAATGGCCAATGCGTGCGCACCGATTGGTCCATTGCTGTATGACGCGTCCCTGTACAAGTCACTCGCATATGTCACCATGGTTGTCACTGGTGAACGTATGCCAGCCACATTTACTTGCCAGGGACTCAGGGGCACACCTACAACACCACAGCCTGTCCACACTGTATCCTAAGGCATGTAAGGCTGTATTACCTTTTCTGTGTATGGGGGTCAACATGTGGTTTTTTGGGTGGCACTTGGGGGCAGCCACTCCCAGGCTGTGCACGTGTTCATGGGGACAGAATCCTTTGTGTGTTGTGCACATGACCACTGTGGTGTGCAACTGTTCATTTCAGAGCATGTGGCATGGTCACATTTCCAGGTTGTGTATGTGTATGTCATGTCACATACCCCCTGAGTCCCATGTGGGATTGTATGTACGTCACAGGGTGACCCATTGCCACAATAGTGATGGCCCTCCACAGTCTGTGTGCATGTTGTGTTTCCGATGTCTCTGATTCCATGTGCACAATGGGAGACAGTCTCCACATCCACGTTGTTTGTGCATGGACTTTGATGTTGTGCGTGTGTGTGTCACAGACGTCCATGTCTGTCCTGCAGAGGCAACAGGGGCCACTACCTGTGGGAGTCATGGTTGTTTTGCTGACGTGTACATGATACGCCATGTCATGCCAGTGTCCATGTGGCAATACAGGGTCCCTGGGAATCTACCTGTCAATGAGCTGTGATGCCTGTGGCACATCTGTCCTCACATGTCACTGTGGTGTGTGTTTGGAACGTGCCAGCAGTACATGGGTACTGTGACACAGCCTAATGATTTCCCATAGCACAACCTGGAACTTGTTGTCAACACATGTTGAACTGTGATGTTAGACGTTGGCCATGTAGGTGCCATATATGTCCATACAGAACGGCACACACATCAGGTACTTGTGTCTCGTAATGATGTATCATGTGATATTGAGTATGGTCTATGCCACATATGTGGGGTGACTGACAATATTTCTTTCTTCACCTATGCACTGCAGGGCACCAGCTGTCCATAGACCATTCCCTGACCTTGCAACGATGGTTGAACGTGACTGCATCCGACGGTACCACTTCAACAGGGCGCTGATTGAGGAATTGGCGGTGCGGTTGGCCCCACATTTGCAACCTGGCCGGCCATACCCTACAGCGCTGACCCCCAAGGTGAAGGTGATGGCAACCCTACACTTCTTTGCCACCGGTACCTTTCAACACACTGTGGCGTCTGCTGGTGGGATGTCACAGACCATGTTCAGCCGTGTGCTACGCGATGTTTTGGAGGCAATGTTGAGATACCTGAACCAGTACATCTATTTCCGTAAACGTCAACAACTCACTGACGTCAAGAGTGACTTCTATGTCCTGGGGAGGATGCCACATGTCATTGGCTCCATTGATGGGACACATGTGGCTTTGGTACCACCACAGGCACATGAGCAGGCATACAGGAACAGGAAACATTACCATTCTATCAATGCTCTGGTGGTATGTCTTGCAGATATGAGCATCTCACACGTGTGTGCCCGTTTCCCCGGTTCGGCACACGATGCCTACGTGATGAGGAGTAGTCACATCCCGAGGATGATGTCACAGATGCAGAACCAGCGTGCCTGGCTTGTCGGTGTGTACTGACTTTGTACCATTGTGTGTGTTCTGCAATGTTGTATTCCGCCCTCTTTTCCAACTCAGCTAATGTGCAATTGTCTGTATGTAGGTGACTCCGGATACCCCAACATGGCGTGGTTGCTGACACCCCTCAGGAACCCTGTGACACCAGCCCAGATGCGCTACAATGAGGCACATGGTCGGACCAGGAGAGTGATCGAGCGGACATTTGGTCTCCTGAAGAGCCGCTTCCGCTGCCTAGACAAGACAGGAGGGGCCCTCCCATATGCCCCAGCAAAGGTGTGCAAGATTGTCATCATCTGCTGCATGCTACACAACCTGGCAATGCGGAAGGAGTTGCCTCTCATCCTGGATGACGATGACCAACATCCGCCACCTGTGGAGGATCCTGGCCTGGGCCACGATGCCAGTGATGATGATGATGATGAGGGTGATGTCCGCACACAGCTCATCACCAACTTCTTCAGCTGAATGTGAGTATCCAGAGATGTCATGTCAATGGTGTGAGTTTGCATGATATGTGTGGGTGGTGCTCTGGTGCTGTTTGAGTGTGGCCATGTGCTACTTGACTGGATGCGTGCAGCGATGTGTCCTTACAGGTAGTCGGTACTCTCCAACAGTGTTGACATGCTAACTTGGTTTTGTGTAGGTATCTTGTGACATGTATTGGGCATGAGTATTGCAGTTCTGTCCTGTTCTTCAGTGCTTTTGACTGTGTGTCATGTCTGTCCTTCACTGGGTACTTTCAGAGTTGTTTGTTCAACTCGGATCCCCCGACACCATGATTCAGCTTTCAGGGTGGAAGCAGTCGTTTCCCTACAGGTGATGTGCCACACACCCCTGGACTTTATTTCTTCTACATTTGTTGACTGTGTGGCCACAGCCACGTGGGATTACCTTGCATTTGTAGTGGAAACAACATGTTACAAATGTGTAATAAACCTGTGCTTCACTTTGGGATGTGCGTTGTCTGTGGTCACACATCTGACTGACATTTGCTTACTGCACCTGTGGGCCAGTTAACACAGACTCTGAATAGGTGTGGTGTCTGTGCATTCCACTGTATTTCCTGGCAACATCAGTGTAGGCGATGAGTCAGATGGCCCTGGTGTGTATGTGTTGTGTAGCACTAGTGGTGTCTCTCCCTCATATGTGTCACGTCGCCATGACTCACATGACGGTGTTGAACTTGCTGTGGCAGTTAGCATGCACAGTGTCATTTAGCAGATCATCATCTCCATGACAAAAACAACGTTGGAATCACAACAGAGGCAAGTATGGTGTATTAGTGAGTTTATTTACATACATGTGTGAGGATAGTGCACAGGATGGTGGGTGCTGTACATTGGTATTGGAATCCAAAGTTCCCAGATGAGTTGGAAGTGTTGGTAGCAGAAATGTCCTGAGTAAAGTCCACAGTCATCTGATACATTAGTCCAACTTAAACTCCCCATGTCATGTGGGAGAGTTGGGTTGCATTCGACAGGGTGAACAGTTTGCACACAAAGGAGAATTTCCAGAACAGGTGTTGGGTTCCTGGGGGATGTACATGGCCATCGGCCTCTCAGTTGTCCTTCCTCGGACGACCCCTCTTCTTTCTGGGGGACCCTCACGTGCAGGCCGCTGCGGTGCAGAGGACTCTCCACCAGAGTCATCCTCCCTCCCTGTGGCAGTTGCAGTTGTTGCGGCACCAGATGTTGTGGGCACACAGGGAGGTGTGGACATGTTGGTGCTAATCTGGCGGAGGCATGTCAATATGTCCCTCTGCACCGCTGTCAGTTCTTCCAATGTGTCCCACTTGGACTCCATGCGAGACATGTGTGTCTCCACACGGGACATGTGGGAGTCCAAGCGGGCATGATGGGCAGCCTGCTGCTGTTGAATGTCCTTGAGGATCCCCACTACCTGGCTGACCTCTCCGGTGCTATTCTGGTACGCATCAGCAATGCGTGCCAGTTGTGGGTCATCATGCAGTCCAGACCCCTCTGCAAACAGCGACCTCTGCCTACCACCCCTCCCACCACCCCTGGCAACACGTGCAGGAGCTGCGGTGGCACGCACAAGTGACCCTAGGCCCCCTTGGGGGTTGGTACTGGGGTTGTTGTCCGTTGCTTCACGGTGGGCTGGGGTCCCTGTGCTGTTGTCATCCAGTGTCCTTGGTCTGTCCGTGTGGGCGGGGGTGGTGTGTGTGTTGGCAGCTGTTGGAGGAATGGGTGCAGGGGGTGCAGATGGTGGTCCTGCTGGTGCTGCATGATGACTCACACCGGAGGTGCCAGGTTGGTCTTCGCCATCCGATGAGGGCAGAGGCTGTTCCACACCAGAGAGCTCAGGGTCCCCCGGAGCCTGGGACAGGGACTCCTCCTCCTCTGCTGCTGTGTCCCCATCATCACCTGTTTTTAGAAGAGACACACAATGTATGTTATGTTTCTGCAGGCATCAATGGTTCAAACACATGACAGTTGTGACTGTACCTCTGGATGCGGCCCTGTACATTGCATTGTCCTAAGTTGTCACAGTCAGAGGTTGATATTGGTGTGGTTCATTGTCCTGCCAACCTGATGCATTTCAATGTGGATGTTGAGGTGTGTGCATGACCAACATTGGTGGTATTTGGTTGACATCCGGACCTCCTTCTCCCCCCAGCCCAGTTCTCACACCATGAAGCATGCCACCCTTGCAGTGGGTGCAGGTTGACTCTCAGGATGTCAGTCAGTGGTGTCCTGCTGTTGGTTGGTGCCCAGTTCCCAGCAGGGCCTGGTACTCCCCACAACAGAGCACCATTGTCAGACATCTTAGAAGTGGCTTTTCACTCCCTATGAGGTGTGCATGCTTCAGTGTGAGCTTGCTGGGCCATGTGGGTGGGGGATGTTGAGCTGTGACTACCACTCCCATCATGCTATTGCCTACACCCCCCTTCCCAGCATGCTCATACTTCCTTCCGTTTGACTCTGCTTCCCTGTGGGGTAGTGTGCCTGTACTGACAGGATGGCTGACAGTGTTGTCCTGGCGTTTGTTTGGCTACAAGTCCCAAAAGTGTCCCTATGCTTCACACAGCATAACCCAGTGTGGTAGTTCTTTGTGGGATATTTAATTAGAGTGTGAGGCAATGCATTCTCCCACGTGAGTTGTGTGGAGTTTGTGTTAAGGGGGTGTGTGAGAAAAGCTGCTGGTAACTATGGTCAGAGCTGTCAGTCCTCCTTCCCACCCAGCCAGATATCCCACCATGGAACGTGCTTCCATTGCAGGGAGTGCAAGTTGGCTTTCAGGATGTCAGTCAGTGGTGTCCTGCTGTTGGTTGTTACACAGTTCCCAGCAGGGCCTTGTGCTCCCCACAGCAGTACCCAGTGTCAGCCATCTTGTCAGTTCTTTTCCACTCCCTGTGATGTGAGCATGGTTCAGAGTGGTGATGATGGGCCAATTGTGAGGGTGACCAATATCTGTGACTACCACTCCCATCATGCTATTGCCTACACCCCCCTTCCCAGCATGCCCATACTTCCTTCCTTTTGAGTGGACTTCACTGTGTGTGAGTGTGACAGCAATGGCAAGATGGCTGACAGTGTGGTCCTGTTGTTTGTTGGTGCACAGTTCCCAGCAGGGCCTTGTGCTCCCCACAACAGAGCACCATTGTCAGACATCTTTGAAGTGGCTTTTCAATCCCTGTGAGGTGTGCATGCTTCAGTGTGAGCTTCCTGGGCCATGTGGGTGGGGGATGTTGAGCTGTGACTACCACTCCCATCATGCTATTGCCTACACCCCCTTCCCAGCATGCCCATACTTCCTTCCTTTTGACTCTGCTTCCCTGTGGGGTAGTGTGCCTGTGCTGACAGGATGGCTGACAGTGTAGTCCTGGCGTTTGTTTGGCTACAAGTCCCAAAAGTGTCCCTATGCTTCACACAGCATAACCCAGTGTGGTAGTTCTTTGTGGGATATTTAATTAGAGTGTGAGGCAATGCATTCTCCCAGGTGAGTTGTGTAGAGTTTGTGTTAAGGGGGTGTGTGAGAAAAGCTGCTGGTAACTATGGTCAGAGCTGTCAGTCTTCCTTCCCACCCAGCCAGATATCCCACCATGGAACGTGCTTCCATTGCAGGGAGTGCAAGTTGGCTTTCCGGATGTCAGTCAGTGGTGTCCTGCTGTTGGTTGTTGCACAGTTCCCAGCAGGGCCTTGTGCTCCCCACAGCAGTACCCAGTGTCAGCCATCTTGTCAGTTCTTTTCCACTCCCTGTGATGTGAGCATGGTTCAGAGTGGTGATGATGGGCCAATTGTGAGGGTGACCAATATCTGTGACTACCACTCCCATCATGCTATTGCCTACACCCCCTTCCCAGCATGCCCATACTTCCTTCCTTTTGAGTGGACTTCACTGTGTGTGAGTGTGACAGCAATGGCAAGATGGCTGACAGTGTGGTCCTGTTGTTTGTTGGTGCACAGTTCCCAGCAGGGCCTTGTGCTCCCCACAGCTGAGGGCAGTGTCAGACATCTTTGAAGTGGCTTTTCACTCCCTGTGAGGTGTGCATGCTTCAGTGTGAGCTTGCTGGGCCATGTGGGTGGGGGATGTTGAGCTGTGACTACCACTTCCATCATGCTATTGCCTACACCCCCTTCCCAGCATGCACATACTTCCTTCCTTTTGAGTGGACTTTTCTGTGTGTGAGTGTGACAGCACTGGCAAGATGGCTGACAGTGTGGTCCTGCTGTTGGTTGTTGCACAGTTCCCAGCAGGGCCTTGTGCTCCCCACAGCAGTACCCAGTGTCAGCCATCTTGTCAGTTCTTTTCCACTCCCTGTGATGTGAGCATGGTTCAGAGTGGTGTTGATGGGCCAATTGTGAGGGTGACCAATATCTGTGACTACAACTCCCATCATGCTATTGGCTACACTCACTTCACCAGCATACACAGAATTACTTCCTTTCAGTGAGCTTCCCTGTGAGGTGGTGTTCTAGTGGTGGCAACATTTCTGACAGTGTTTGTTGGTTAGATTAGTGCCACTGCCTTGCTCTATTTGTTGTTGGGTTTGTACATGTCATGACACAGTTACATGTCACTATGGGATGGCAGGTATTGTGTTTGTCTGACTAACATACACATCTTGGGATGATTATGTTTTGGTTACTGTGGCTTTGCTAACGGTGCATGGTTTGACTATCCCCTTGACAGTGATGTATGTTTATTGTCACACAATATTGGGTATATTGGTTGTGTACTCACCAGGCTCTGGGATGTTTGATAGTCCATGTACGCTATCTGGTGGTAGGATGGCCCGCACCTTCTCCTCCCAGGGCCTGAGGTATACTGGTTGGCAGGAGGGCCACTGCCGATGCGATGGCTCAAGGTGTAATCCTTCTTGAGTAGGGCCTTGACCCTCCTGCGCACATCATACCACCTGTTCTGGATGTCTTCCTTTGTGCGCAAACATGGTGATTGTGCGTTCACCCTGTCGACGATCCTCTCCCACATCTTGGTTTTCTGCGACATGGGGGTCTGTTGGACCAATGTACCAAACAACTGTGGCTCTACCCTGAGGATCTCATCTACCAGGACTTCCAATTCACTGTCTAGGAACTTTGGATTCTTCTTTGGGGGCATGGTGATGGGTGGTGGTGGGGATTGATGTGTGTGTGAGTGTGCAAGTGAGGGTGGGTGAGGGTAGGTTTTGCTGGGTGTATGTGAGTGTGCTATTTGTGAGGTGCTAATGGTGTGTGGCTTGTGTGATGGATGAGTTGTGAGTTTGTCTGTGGTTGCTGTCTGATGGTGTTCTGTGCTGGCAGGTCAGTTGAATTAGCAAAGGATCATGGTAGGGATTTGTGGCCTTTATATGGGTGGAGTTGTGGGTGTGTCTTTGTTCCATTTGTTTTTTCCCCCCAGTATTTATTGACTTTGTCATTGCTTGTTTGGCCCTTTTTTTTGTATTTTTTCCTTTGTATTTTTTGGGCATGTAGGAGACGTTCTTCTGACCGAGTCGGATGCTGCAGTTGTCTCGTGCGAGCTTCTCCGAGTCTTTCACGCTGTCTTTCTGCTGGGTTTCATGTGCGGCGTACGCGTCGGTCGCGGAGTATTGGGTTGCTTCGGCTGGGTTTTGTATGCGTGTCAGTCGTACGGCTTTGGCTCCGTGCGACTCGGTCTCGTTTTACACGCATTGCATCGTACTGCGCGGGTCGGAGTTCGCGGGTACGTTTCTGTCGGGTTCATTCATGGTGCGTGTCGGTCGGTTCGATTCGCGTTGTTTCCCGGCCAGATAGCTTGTTTCCGTGCGGTTCGGTCGTTTGGCTTGTGTTCCGTGCGAGTCGGTCGTGATTCACATGCATTGCATCGTACTACGCAGGTCGGGCAGCGCCGGTACGTGTCGGTTGGACAACATTCCCGTACCGAGTCGGTCGGTATGTTTTCCGGCCCGAATCGGAATCGGCCCCTAAGTCGTGGGCAGCCTGCATATTCACTAGGGACGTTGTCCGAGATGCATAGGGACATCAACACTGAAAATTATCCATATATTCAATATTAGGAATAGAAGTTGCAAGGAAGGTGGTAGAACCAAAGATGCCCTCATCTATTTGCATCATTTCATGAATATCCTTCTGCAACATAATCGCAGCAGTGCCACGGACTGTCTTCTGTGGCTTAGGGGTGAGGAGCGTTGTACAGTAAGAACAGCATAAGGGAAGGCACTGCACCAGAATGCAACAGACAACTAGAATCACAACAAAGTAGATCACCTTTTCCAGAATCCAACCCCATCCACCAAAGAGGGACCAACCCCAATTTCCGCTCTCCATCCCCTTGACATTCTCCAAAATATCCAAAATGTGTTGGGTAATATTATTTTCCATATTTGTGATCCCGACTACACACTGGTCTCCTACTACTGCGCACACACCACTGCTCTTAGCCAAGATGAATTCAACTGCATCTCTTGTTTGCTCGGAGAATACTCACATACTTTCCAACTGGGTGGTGATATCATGAAAAGCTGCTACTGTAGAGTTAGACAGTATCTGCAGCTTACATCCAAAATATTCCCTAGCCCTTTCACCCCTGGCCATAGCGGTACCACCAAACGTAATAATGGAGGAAAGTATATACCCAAAGGTGATACCATTACTATAATTATTGACCTCCAGGTCTGTCACTCCGTCGCAAAATTCCTTTGTTAATGTCCTTTTAACCCACCTTATATTTTGTTTACTATACTTACAAGGCACCCCAAGAGGAAGCACCATTCCCAAAGCCACGTCCTCAGTACCATTATGAACCTTGGACTAAGTACCATTAGACAAGAAGTAAAATCCTGGGTGTGCATAAAGTGGACCTTGGTAATCTACAGGAGCATATCTGGTATTCATCCCCATTGTACTCGGATCATGTTTCCTCACTAAAGACATTGTATTCTTGAACAATATCAGTCCAGAACAATTTATGTATATGAAAGCGTCAGTACTATTTACTATCGGACAGTATGCAGGATAGTAACCTGCTTCTCGAGTGACTGTCAAATCTTGATAATGCCAACCCGTTAAAGTAATGTTATGTTCCTCTATATACAGATTGTCACAATACACATTAATGTTACAACCTGGATATCCCTTCCCTCGCGGCTTCCTATAATACAAACAGGGACCGGGATATCCCATCCCGAACTCACCCTTTACCTCTACAACTTGTAGTGGGCGAACATATGTATAATTAACCAGTGACAATGGGTAAGCAGTCCACAAACTCGTAACAGATTCAGTAGGATAACAAGCTGTACCTTCACCAAAAATTTCCTGTTTGTATCTAGAAATACATTGCTTGGTATTGTTCTTTTGGCACGAACTGGAGAAACAATGTTGTATATAACACATGATGGGTGTTAGAAATGGGATTTCTGGTTGGCTAGGGCAAGCGCCTAAGCCAGGCAGAAACCACCACTCTAGTCAGGGCAAGGGAGTTACACACCATAGATAACCCCTGCTCACCCCCTTAGTAGCTTGGCAGAGCAGTCAGGCTTATCCCAAAGGCAATGTGTAAAGCGTTTGCGCAACACACTCACTCAGCAGCGACACACTAGGCACACCACAAAAGAAACTCCACACTAGGTTATATAAAAATAGCCTTTGTATTACTCAGAAACACCTTAGAATGTAATCACATATGTACACTGTGCCACCTGGCACTAGATATAACTTTTACAGGGGATTATATACATGACAGGGCCAATCGGGCCACTGTCATAACCATTAGAATGCAAGTAGTGAAAATAAAACAACCAGCAACTACTGGTTTTAGCGCTTATGCATAAACCACATTTGGCATTCACATTAGGCATAAACACATTATGCGTTCACATTAGGTATAAACACATTATGCATAAATCACATTTAGCAGTGCACCATAGTACCACTAGTAAGGTGCCCACCTTGCCTGAGGGCCTTACGCCCCCCCAGGACGCAAAGTGATCCCAGGCGAACTGGCCTTCCTCGGGGGGCCCATCTTGGACTTCCCCGCAATGCCCTCTGTCCACAAAAGTCAGGGCTCTAATGGGGGCGAGGGTGAAACTCACCCTTGTTTCTCTTATGCCAAAAAGAAATGCCCCCGTCGTTGCAGCTGCCCGCAACCTTGCGGTGCAGCTGGGAACACCAACTCTTGCCCCCAAACTCAGGTCAACACAAGGGTGACTTAGGGTGGCCTCGCTCGTCAAGGGGGGAGGGAAGCTGGCACCTGGCTCCCCCTCCTCTGCCCTGGCCCAATAAGGAATACTGCTCCCACCCTCACGGTGACCGGAGCACGATATTCGAACGCTCAGCCCCACTCACCATTCCTTGGGGGCTGAGCGGTTCTGCCCGCAGCCATCGGCTGTAAAATGCGGGAGTCGGGAGGGCTCCTGCCTCTCGCCGGCTGCGCTCTCAGGGGACTGCCTCTCCGTCTAGCCACTCACTAGGAAATAGGCGGAGAGTGGCAGAAAGGAGCCCGCGAGGTTCCGGCCCTTTACTTTGACAATGAGGAGGTAGTCCCGCCGTGAGTGAAGTCTCCGATGACCTCGTCTCCCTTGTTACACAACTCGCGTGGCTCTCACCGGCACACGGGAGCCCTGCCCTCCTCCAAGCATGAGCTTGCCTGACTTCCGGTGGCCACATCCGCGATAGGCTTCTCCTCTGGGTCAGCCTCGCTCCTGGCCAGGCAACGGTTTGGCGTTGCAGCCGGAGCGCCTGTCTCGGGCTCCGGGGACAGCAACCTTCGAGGCGTCCACGGCAAACTTCAGATGTGGGGACACCGCACTTCCTCCTGACACCCACAATGCGGGGTAGGCTCCCGCCACCAGCGCCTCAGTTGGTGAGCCCGCACCTCGGGCTCCGGGGCTAATTTCAGCCCTCCACCCTGCGTCTTCTCCACGAGGGGAGCCAGCCACACGCTCTCCCCGGCAGGGCCAGGAAAACAGGCAACACAAGCAGCGCTCGCAAGACGCTCACACCTGCAGGCACCAGCAGGGAGCCAGCAGCACTTCCCTCCAAGAAGTGCACAGGCAGGCCAGCACACTGGGGCTCCAAGATGGCCAGCAGACCCCTCAGCTGCCCAGCAGGGCAGCAAGTCAATCCCCAGCAGTGGTTCCTCCTGGCAGACCGGCAGCCTGCCAGCAGCAGGTAAACACCAAGCAGCACACACCCTTACATGGGGTCACAGCCCCAATATTTATACCTGCAATGTCTTTGTTCTGCCCTGGCACAGGGCTTAGGACCCAGTTTCAACCAGTTCTGGGGGGCACTTAACGAGTGCACAACAGTCCCCATTGATAGTGTAGGTCCTGGCCCCAGACACACCACAGGGGGGCGGAGCCAGCATTGTACAAGGCAGGCACAGACCTATTCAGGGTCAGGGACTACTCCTCCCACTACTCCAAATACAGATCTGCCTATTCGGCCTAGCGCTGACTCACCCAGCCCCTCTGGAGCCACGGCACCTTCCCAGTCCCTGTCACTCCAGAGCCAGACATGCAATACACATCAGGTAGGCACACAGACATATAGCACACAGAAATGCCAACTTCTAAAAGTGGCATTTCTAAAATAGTGATAATAAATCTGCGCAAACCATTACACAGCATTTATTACCACTATTCCAAACATACCAAACTTGACCACGCTGCTCCTCTCATATCAGGAATTACCACTGAAACACTTATCAGGGAATCCCCAATACATTCCTATGAGAGGGCAGCCTCACAGCAGTGAGAAACCAAAATGGCTGTTTGTCACTACCAGGACATGCCACACAGTTAAGGCACATGTCCTGCCTTTTACCTACAATGCACCCTGCCCATAGGGCTAGCTAGGGCCTACCTTAGGGGTGACTGATAGGTAGTAAAAGGGGAGTTACAGACGTGGCACTCACTTTATGTGCCACGTCACAGCGGCAGTAAACAGCGGGTGCAGGCCCTGCAAGGACAGAGGCCTGAGACAGGTTTGAAAGGCTACTTTGGTGGGTGGCGCAATCAGCGCTGCAGGCCCACCAGTAGCATTTAATTTACTCGCCCCGGGTATATGAGATACCACATTACTGGGGACTGATTGGTAAATTAAATTAGCCAAACAGGTGTAGACCAATCTTACCACGTTTTACCATAGAGAGCACATGCACTTTACACTGGACAGCAGTGATAAAGTGCCCAGAGTCCTAAAACCACCTACACCAGGTCCGAAAAAATACCAGGAGGGAGGCAAAAAGTTCAGGGATGACCCTGCAAAAAGGGCCAAGTCCAACAATGGGGCATTACAATTACACTCCAAAACCCAGGACACCCCTCCCAAAATCAACAACAGTAACAATACAAAAACAGCACAGAGCACTTTTTCTTAGCAGACCAACTAGACCAACCAGACCCATTTTGCTTGAAACGCGGGGCTGCAAAGGGCTGTTCTCCCACCATAATAGGACGGGCAAATGGGTAAATTTGTGAATCAGAGGAAAGGTCATGTAATGGAGCCAACAATAATAAAGCAAGAAAGGGGCAAAGTTCCCAGCGTCCGTCTCGCTGGTAGACTCCTATTGTTCATCTACGGTGGTGCTGTTGAGCACTTTCCGGTGGAGCTGCGCGATCGCAGCCCTTTCTGAAGAAATCACGCGTTGTTCAGGGTAGTGTACCCCCCTTTTTCCAGGGGAGCACGTCGAATTCACCCTGTCCAATATCTGAACCATGCACCAATCTCCCTTTCCCTAAACTACCGTTGGTACCACAGGCAAGGTACACCCTATTCTTCTTCCTCGCAGTCCATCCCTACTAGTCTGACTTTTCCTTTGGTGCTGTCATGGTTCGGTGGGAGGCCTGCCCCATGTTCATCTGGTGTGTGTATGCGCTTCTTCACACATGCGGAAATGAGTGTTCCTCACTTCCGTAATGCAGGAGGTCGGCGGTCCAGTTCCCAGCTACAGGAAACCGCCGCCACGTCACACAGCGCTTCCGGGGGAGACCGCATAACCGCAGCAGCTCCCGCCGGCTCAGCGCTTCGTATTGACGCCCTTGCCCTTGTCGGATCCCGTATCTACATTGGATCCTATTGCAGGTATTCCGAGGCCGCGCTGGAGCGCTGCCTCGTTTTTCTAATTTCATTTCTCCAAACTACCTGCCAGCGCGGACTGCATTATCAGGGCCTTGTCTCTCCTCCCAGTACGATCGAGAGTGCCTTGACTGTGTTTGTGTACTTGACACGTACTTTGGGGGTCTTGTTGTTGGCATCTGGTCGCGCTGGGGCGCTAGTTTCCTGTTGTGCATAACGCCGAGCTGGAGCGCTTGTTTCAGTTGTCTTTGCATCGCGCAGGAGCGCTTATTACTTTGTCCACACCACGCTGGAGCTCTAGTGCCTGGTTTTCATTCTATCGCGCAGGAGCGCTTATATTGTTTATAGTTCATAACGTCGCGCTGGAGCGCTTGTTTCTGTTTTCTTTGTACTGCACAGGAGCGCTTATTACTTTGTCTACACCGCGCTGGAGCGCTAGTGCCTGGTTTTCATTATATCGCACAGGAGCGCTTATTGATGTATTACGATGATGGTTTCTGGTTACATGGTGTTTCCAGTTCTAAGGTAATTACTACTTTCCGCATGTGTGCAAGGAGTAATAAGAAGGGGGTTTGTCTGTGCCTGTTGTAACAGGGTCTTCCTTGTCTTCCCTCCAGCCGGTGTTCACAGTGATACTCCGAATAGAAGGAGGTCCTCTACTGGTCTTCTGGACACCTTTCCCGTCATCTTTAGCTTCCTTCCCTGATCCCATCTCCATCCTGGTTGTGTACACGTCTCAATTGGGGTAAGGTGGGTGTGGGGGCGATAGCTCATGTCGTCTCTGTGAGATTACTCCGCAAGCAGCAGATAAGACTTGTGGGGCACCCTGACAGAATACGAAGCCCAAGTGTTTCATCTCGCCCGGACGACATGAGCGATCCTGAGATCACACTACAGGACATAGCGGCTATGCTTACCAGCATGCAGGCTGTAAACCTCAGCTTACGCCAGGACCTGACGGCCTTACAAAGCCAGGTGGCGGCTGGGGTAACGGGTCCTTCTCCCACTGCTAGGGTTAGGCAGGAGGGGTTACTACGGCCTCCCTTGTTCACCTTTGGAAGCACCCCCTCTGCTTCCTATCAAGACAATGCCATACAAGTAATAGCACCTCATCCCGTACAACTAGCTCCACCCGAGCGCTTTTATGGTGATAGCACCAAATACAGTGTCTTTCTGCACCAGTGCCATCTACACTTCATGGCCAGAGCAACCGCTTTTCCGGACGATGCATCCAAGGTCGCCTTCATACTCTCCTACATGGGTGGCGATGCCTCCCAATGGTCCATCTCATTGGTGGATAATGACGACCCCATGTTGTACAATCTGCCGGTCTTCAAAGAAACAATGTGGCGTATGTTCGCCCGTCACACCTTTGTTCAAGCCGCAGACAACGAACTGCTCAGTCTGAAGCAAGGCAACACAGACCTGCTCCATTATATCACGACGTTCAGTAGGCTTGTTATTGAGGCCCGTTGGCCCGAGTCCAAGAAGGTGTCCGTCTTCTACAGGGGTTTACGCGACGAACTGAAGGACCTGATTTCTCAGATGCCTGATCCTCCGGAAGAAATAGGACCGTTTATCGATCTGGTGGTCAAGGTGAACTACAGGATACAGGAACGAAAGAACGAGAGAACCAAGGGAGGCGATAACCGGTTCCTAACCTTCAAGGACAAAGCAAAGGATGAACCGGCTCCATCCAGTGACGTGCCTGAACCAATGCAAATAGGAGGCATACGGGGACCTCTCACCAATGAGGAAAGAGAGAAAAGAAGGAAACAGAACCAGTGCTTGTACTGCGGCAAGAACGGACACTTTGTTAGGGAATGCCCAGTAAAGCCTACCCGAGCTAGAGGAAGAAGACCGTTCGCATTTCCCGTATCCAAAGGTGACAAGGCGGGAAACGGAGAAACCCAGTATTCAGAGGGGTCTGACTACTGGGTTCTTCGTCCAGCAAGACCACGACCCCTGCCTTTTTCGGTGGCAGCCATCACCTGGGTGTTGAGGTGGCCCTACGAGCATGGACAGGCCAGGTATGGCAGGTGACCGCCCTTCTCGATTCAGGAGCCACCGGCAATTTCATCGACACCCAGTACATGAAGGACCTGGGTATGGCCACTGTACCTAAGGCAAAACCAGAAACAGTAAAGGCAGTGGACGGTACGGACCTTACCTCCGGCCTCATCCTGTACCAAACCGAGGACATGGTTATGTCATTCAAAAACAAACACACGGAAACCATCACCTTTGATGTCATCGATGCACCCCAGTTTCGAGTGATATTGGGTCTTCCGTGGCTGGTGAGCCACAATCCACGGATTGATTGGGCGTCCGGAATCCTATCCTTGGATTCAGCCCATTGCTGTACTTCCTGTTATACGCAGATCGACTCTTCCTGGGTCCATACGGTCCAGGCCCACGCTTTACCCTTGACAGGAATGGGTATGATAACACAGGACAACGTACCAGAGGAATACCTAGACCTAGCTGCAGTGTTCGACAAAAAGGGGGCCAATACCCTCCCTCCTCACCGCTCGTTCGACTGCAGAATAGACCTGATTCCTGGCTCCACACTTCCTTACAGTCGAATATACTCCCTCACGGAAAAGGAGAATGAGCATCTCCGCTCCTACCTGGACGAGTACCTATGCAACGGGTTCATACGCCATTCCAGGTCCCCGGTGTCCTCTCCTCTTTTCTTCGTGACTAAGAAGGAGGGGGACCTTCGGACTTGCATAGACTTCAGGGCTATGAACGCCATCACTGTTAAAAACAGGTATCCTTTACCTTTGATTTCTAACCTGTTGGACCAGGTGAAATACGCCTCCATTTATACCAAGCTAGACCTGCGGGGAGCATATCATCTTGTCAGAGTCCGGAAAGGTGACGAATGGAAGACCGCATTCTGGACCAGGTTCGGCCTCTTCGAGTACCAGGTCATGCCTTTTGGGCTCTGTAACGCCCCCGCAGCATTCCAGTACTTCATCGACGAGGTGTTGAGAGACTACATCGATATCTTCTGTATAGTATATATCGACGATATACTGATATATTCACAAACCATTACAGAACACATCCAACACGTACGCACCGTCCTCCAGCAGTTAGGACAACATGGTTTGTACGTCAAACTGGAGAAAAGCGTATTCCACACTACTGCTGTCGAGTTCTTGGGACATATCATCACTCCTGCAGGAATCCAGATGGACAACAAGAAGGTGGAAGCCATCTTGCAATGGCCTTCTCCGACCACCGTCAAGCACGTCCAGAGGTTCTTGGTATTTTCCAATTATTATCGCCGTTTCATTACAGGCTTTTCCAGGATTGTCACTCCCATCACCCGATTACTGCGTAAAGGAGTCCAATACTGCTGGGATTCGGAAGCTGAACACGCCTTCCAAGAACTGAAAAGGAGGTTCACCACAGCTCCCATTCTGAAACACCCTGACTCAGAACAGCCGTTTATCGTGGAAGCCGATGCCTCGCAAGACGCCCTGGGGGGTGTGTTGTCACAAAGAGACACTGGAACGGGTCTATTGCACCCCATAGCGTTCTATTCCAGAAAACTACAACCAGCCGAACGCAACTACACTATATCAGACCGAGAACTCCTGGCCATCAAGACAGCGTTCGAAGAATGGCGCCATTACCTGAAAGACGCCAAACATTCCGTGACTATCTACACAGACCACCGGAACTTACAATTCCTTCGCTCAGCCCGTGCCCTCACATCCAGACAACTACGATGGACTCTGTTTTTTAACGAATACGATTTTCATATCACGTACCGACCTGGTATAGAGAACGCCAAGGCCGACGCGCTGTCCCGTCTTGAGGAAACCGACGAAACCATGTCCACCGCTGAGCCGATGTCTATCATTCCTGAACAGTGTTTCCAGGGTGTGGTTCTATCCTCTGTTTTCCTTTCCCAGCTACAGGATGACATAAATCAGGCTGATCCTGCTTCCTTGGCAGGGAACCATGAAGGTGTAACCACACAGAACGGATTCTTGTATAAGGAAGACAGATACTACCTTCCACTGGTGGCCCGCCAACAGCAAGCCCTGTCTATGTGTCATGATCACATCCTGTCCAATCATCCGCTGCCTGCTGTTGGCAGTGGAAAGGGAATGGGCGGAAGTGCTATGGATGGTGGAATACGCATACAACAACAACAAGCATTCTGCCATCGGTATGTCTCCCTTCTTTTGCCTCCAGGGAAGGCATCCTCGAACAATACCATGGGAAGAACCACAGAACAGCCCCCTGCCCACGGTTCAGGCATACTATGCCAAGCTTTGCGATCTCTGGCAACAGGCCCGATTCGAGTTGGCCAAGGCCAAAGAGACCTATAAACAATACGCAGACAACCGCCGGAAGGTGGAACCCGCCTACAAAAAAGGAGACAGAGTATGGCTCTCCATTCGAAACCTCAACTTGCATGGCCCCAAGAAACTCCTGCCCCATTTTGTGTGGCCTTATGACATTGAGAAGGTAATTAACCATGTGACCATGAAGCTCTCGTTGCCTCCTCAGATGAAGATACACCCTGTCTTCCATGTGTTCCTTCTACGTGCTGTTCACCCTGAGTGCACTGTATCATCTCCTCCTTTTCTGGTTCTTAGGGACGATCACATTGAGTATGAGGTCCGGGCTATACTTGGTTCCCGTCGTACACGGGGGAGGCTCTTTTACTTGGTGGACTGGAAAGGGTACGGTCCAGAGGAGCGGTCCTGGGAGCCCCTGTCTCATGTACGTCACGCTTTCCGATTGGTTCGTGCCTTCCATGTCAGTCACCCGCTTAGCCCTCGCCCTGCCACCCCTGTTTGAGGCTGCTGTTTTGGGTGGGGGTTCTGTTTTGGGAGGGGGTACTGTCATGGTTCGGTGGGAGGCCTGCCCCATGTTCATCTGGTGTGTGTATGCGCTTCTTCACACATGCGGAAATGAGTGTTCCTCACTTCCGTAATGCAGGAGGTCGCAGGTCCAGTTCCCAGCTACAGGAAACCGCCGCCACGTCACACAGCGCTTCCAGGGGAGACCGCATAACCGCAGCAGCTCCCGCCGGCTCAGCGCTTCGTATTGACGCCCTTGCCCTTGTCGGATCCCGTATCTACATTGGATCCTATTACAGGTATTCCGAGGCCGCGCTGGAGCGCTGCCTCGTTTTTCTAATTTCATTTCTCCAAACTACCTGCCAGCGCGGACTGCATTATCAGGGCCTTGTCTCTCCTCCCAGTACGATCGAGAGTGCCTTGACTGTGTTTGTGTACTTGACACGTACTTTGGGGGTCTTGTTGTTGGCATCTGGTCGCGCTGGAGCGCTAGTTTCCTGTTGTCCATAACGCCGCGCTGGAGCGCTTGTTTCAGTTGTCTTTGCATCGCGCAGGAGCGCTTATTACTTTGTCCACACCACGCTGGAGCTCTAGTGCCTGGTTTTCATTCTATCGCGCAGGAGCGCTTATATTGTTTATAGTTCATAACGTCGCGCTGGAGCGCTTGTTTCTGTTTTCTTTGTACTGCACAGGAGCGCTTATTACTTTGTCTACACCGCGCTGGAGCGCTAGTGCCTGGTTTTCATTATATCGCACAGGAGCGCTTATTGATGTATTACGATGATGGTTTCTGGTTACATGGTGTTTCCAGTTCTAAGGTAATTACTACTTTCCGCATGTGTGCAAGGAGTAATAAGAAGGGGGTTTGTCTGTGCCTGTTGTAACAGGGTCTTCCTTGTCTTCCCTCCAGCCGGTGTTCACAGTGATACTCCGAATAGAAGGAGGTCCTCTACTGGTCTTCTGGACACCTTTCCCGTCATCTTTAGCTTCCTTCCCCGATCCCATTTCCATCCTGGTTGTGTACACGTCTCAATTGGGGTAAGGTGGGTGCGGGGGCGATAGCTCATGTCGTCTCTGTGAGATTACTCCGCAAGCAGCAGGTAAGACTTGTGGGGCACCCTGACAGGTGCACTGTTCTTCCGTCGGGGGCGCAGATTGTACCTAACTACTCCAGGGGCAGAGGGGTCTGCAAACAAAGGCTCAGACTCAGAGGGACCAATGGACTCTGGGGCTCAAGCACAGATGGGCCAACAGGCTGGGGCTCCTGGATGGCCTTAATCTCAGGTGGCACTGCCTCGTTCAACACTGCGTTGCTCTCCTCCTCGGCGGGTGCCCACATCGGTTGTGCATCTGAGAAGGGAACAAAACGAGGTACCTGCTCTGTTTCAGAGTCGCCAATCCCATCGAGCACCCAGCGGTCCTAGGGCAACGGAAGAGGCACCTTCTTTAGATGGTTAGAGTGGACCCAGTTCTTCCGACCTTCCACCTTCATTGCCGTGCGAGTGGCGAGGAGGACCTGGATGGGCCCTTTCCAGCGGGGCTCCAAACTTCCTTTCCTCTGAAAATTTCTCACCAAGACGTAATCCCCAGGCCGGATATCATTGCCTGGCCCCTCGGGAGCTGGTGGCAAGGCGACATGGATCTGTTGGTGAATAGAACACAAGCTTTTAGTCAATTCATATAAATAATCCACAAGTAAAGGGTATTCTATCTCCGAGAACCATTGAGGTCGCAGGACGCCACAGACGTTCGCCGGGCGGCCAAACACGACCTCATATGGTGACAATCATGTCCTAGAGTGAGCTATAGCTCTTGTAGACAAAAGAGCTAATGGTAAAGCATCTGGCCACCGCAATCCTGTGCTCTCCTTGATCTTTGCCAATTTCAGTACCATTGTACTTCTCAACCAGGCCTGCTGACTGGGGGTGGTTTGCGGCATGAAATTTCTGCTTGATGTGCAGACCGTCGCACACCAGCTGAATAACTTTTGAGTTGAAGTGACTTACGTTGTCACTCCAAATCAAACGGGGCAAATCAAAACGTGGGAAGAACTCTTTCAAGAGTGCCTTCGCCGTCGCCATGGCTGTGTTCTCTTTAGTGAGGTAAACCTCAATCCATTTACTGAATGCACAAACAACCACCAATACATATTTCATATTGTTAACTCATTCCATTTCGATGAAATCCATCTGGAGAACCTCGAAAGGGAAGGAGGGCGGTGCAAAATTACCAGGAGGTGTAGGGGTGCCCTTTCCAGGATTATACATCATGCATACCATACAATACTTCACTAAGTGAGCAGCTACTTTGGGAATGCTGTCATTCTGCCATACAGGATCTAACAGCTTACATATTCCCTTCACACTAATGTGGGCTGGCCCTTGCGCCATAGTGACCACAGGAAGAACATATGCATCTGGTAACATCCATCTCTGCTTTTCTGTCTTGTCAGTCCAGCACCCATCCTCATCCAAACGTGCCGTACGTTCCTGCCATACTGCTAACTCCTCAATCGTTGCCTCACTCTGGATCTCCTTGACATTGTCCAGAGTGTCCTCAAACATGATGGCCTCGGGTACCCACCTGGCAGGACCCACTATAAACATCTTTTTAATCTTCATTCGAGCTGTCTCCTTAGCTATCTGATCTGAAAATGCATTTCCCCTCCCCACATCATCGGTGATTGCTTTGTGGGCACTGCACTTCGCTATAGTCAATTTCTTAGGGAGTGTCAGGGCAGACAAAAGCCTATGTATAAGGGGCCCCTTCTGAATGCGTGTCCCATGGGATGTGAGAAACCCTCTCTCTGCCCAGAGCCGCCCAAAATTATGGGCGACCCCGAAGGCGTACTGACTGTCAGTGTAGATATTGACAGCCAGTTCCTCGCTCAACTCACAAGCTCTAATAAGGGCGACTAACTCAGCTGCCTGGGCGGACTGATAAGAAAGTTGTGATGTGTCAACTACCGTATGCAGTGTAGTGAGTGCATATGCTGCGGTGGTAGTGCCATCTGGTAATTTGAAACAAGAGCCATCAACATATAGTTCCCCTTGGGGGTCCGATAAGGGAACATCAGTCAAGTCTACCCGTCCCTTCGTCTCTTCCTCCGTCTGAAACAGAAAATCATGTATGTCTTAGTCTTCACTCTCGGAAGGGAGGGGTAATAACGTGGCAGGGTTCAGAGTGGCACATCTTTTTATCTTAATATGCGGGGCAAAAAGTGTTAACTCATAGCCGGTCAGACGTGCACTGGTAAGGTGCTGCGTCTTTGCGTGTTCAAAAGATGTGTCCCCAGCATGCGGTACCATGACTTGAGGTCGGTATCAAGTACGAGCCCAGCCGATTGCATTATAGAGATGGCCACAGCCGCGACCGCTCTTAGACAGCTCGGGAGGGCTCTGGCGACTGGGTCAAGCAAAGCTGAAAAATAAGCACACAGCTGTTGCTTACCTCCAAAGGCCTGTGTTAAAACAGAAAGCGCACAACCAGCCATCTCGTGTACGTACAACACGAATGGCTTTGCATAATCAGGTGTGCCAAGCACAGGAGCAGAGCAAAGTGCAACTTTTAATTTCTCAAAAGACTGCTGACATTCATGCGTCCAAGGCAGGTGCTCATGCACGTCTTTAGTGGTTAGCACTAGCAGACACTTTATTAGTAATGAGTAGTTAGGGATCCAATGTGGACACTCAGGGGCCGATTCCGATTCGGGCCGGAAATCTCTCCGACCGAGCCGGACCCGGAGAGATTTCCGACCGAATCGGACCCTAGCAGTGAGACCGAACAAGTACGATGCGCACGCATGCTATCGGACTCGATTCGGTTGGACTCCCATTGAAGTCAATGGGAGCCGGTCGTACAACACGTACGCGGGCTCCCATTGACTCAATGGGTGCGAGGCAAACAAGGGCGCCCCCTACAGCGGGTACGCGTCGAAGCGGGTCGCGCCGTACATGCACAGGTAGGGGGGACCCATGGGTCCCCCTGTGTGCGACTCGCGTGGCTACGCGTACAGGGGGGTCCAACACGGACCCCCAAAGTGCGGCTCCGACTGCTCTTTTGAGCCGGACGGCGCGAGTCGGTCGGACTGCTCGAGGCGCGCATCGTACTTACCCGGCCGGGGAACGTCTCCATTGCGCGGTGCGAGTCGTGTCCGTGCGAGTCGGTCGGAGCGGTCGGCTCTCGCGAACGAGTCGGTCGGTGCGGTTGGGTCTCGCGAACGAGTCAGTCGGAGATTTCGCATCGTACTCGCTCGCCCGGATGCACGTACGAATCGGTCGGGAAACAGGGCTCCGAATCGGATCCGGTAAAGCCGAATCCGATTCGGAGCCCTACCGGCCGAGATCGGAATCGGCCCCTAAGTAGGAAGTGATGCCAATGAAGGCGCGTACATCCCTCTGAGTTTTAGGGATGGGTGTTTTAACAATGACTCTAATGCGCTCAGGTGTCAATCTCCTACCCTCCTTCGACAGTAGGTGACCTAAATAGGTGACCTCCTGTCGACAATACTGAAATTTAGAAAGGGACACTTTATGTCCGTGGTGGGCCAAATGTAGCAACAACTTAACCGTACTGTCTTTGCATCCCTGTTTAGTGTCAGAAGCAATTAGTAGGTCATCCACATACTGAAGCAATACAGTACCTGAGGGAAGCGTGAAGGAGTCCAATTGGGCTTTCAAGGCTTGACTATATATACTAGGGCTCTCAGTATAGCCCTGAGGAGCGCTGCAGAATCTAAAGCTTCTGCCAGCTAGTGTAAAACCAAACAGGTGGCGGCTATCGGGATGAATTGGGATACTGAAGAATGCATTTTTCAAATCAATGACAGAGAAGAATTTGACAGAGGAAGGAATCATTGTGAGAAGGGCAGTAATGTCAGGGACCACCAGGAAGTAAGGAACCACTATTTTGTTAACTGCGCACAAATCAATCACAAAACGATAAACATCGGCATTGTCATCGGGGGAGTTTGGGGTTGTCTTCTTGAGAATAGGAAGAATAGGACTGTTACAAACATTCAATGCTGTCTCCTCAACCACCCCCGACTCAATCAGATCCTGTATAATGCGCAACAAAGCTCGCTCTCCCGCTTGTGGTATCTTGTACTGAGGAATACGGGGCAAGATAGCATTATCTTTAACCTTAATGGAAACTGGGGGAATCTGCATTAATCCTACGTCCGCGTCACCTGTTGCCCACAAAGTGGGCGGCTTAGCTTGAAACTCAGCAGGGAGGTGCGCATCTTTGGACAGGCACTGCTTAGAGCTAATCACATTTGGTCCCATTGTCATGTAAACACCATCCGGAGAACAACTTCTTCAATAAATCTAAGCCCATTAGATTTTCCCCACAATTGGATGTCAATAGAAAGGGTGAATCCACAGTAAAGGGACCTATAGTCAAGGCAAGTGGTTTGGAAATGGGGCTCACAACCGGTACACCTGAAAAGCCTACCGAAACATTATTTTGGCCAGACAGAGCTACCCCGGGGACCAGCGAATGAGAAACAGAGCTATTCATTGCACCTATATCCACTAAGAATTTCATAACTGAACCTTGCAAATCTGCGGTGACATAAGGACCGCGCTGATCTACAGGTATCTGAACTGGTCCCTCACCCTGCCCCTAGCTGTCCTAGCTGTAAGTAATCCCTGTCACCTCGTCCAGATCATAATCATCGTGATAATACTGTTTCCCTCGAGGGTCATCAAAGTAATGCTGATCAGAGTGACCCTGCGATGTCCCATCCTCCCGAGCCTTGTCCCGATCACTTACCACCCAATTCCACAGCATGATCCTGCGTGTGCACCTGCCTCCAAATGCCGACAGGCACCAGCAGACCAAAGAACATCTCAATGTCCGCAAGCGTCATTACTGTTGATGAAGCAGCTTCTGTCAATTCCTTATAATATGCAGTAGGATTTTTCCTAGGGTCAGGTAACTGAGTCTTAAGGGATAACACCTCACTCCTCTTCCATGGGGTGTAGACCCACTGTTCTTGGAAGTGGGCTTCTACCTTTTGTCTAATGACAGAATCATGCTGATCTCTGGCACCTCAGGGTGCTATATGGGGTGGACTTCCCTCATCGGAAACTGGGACACTGTCTTCGGGCTCTTCTCGAACAGCCTACCTCGGTAAGCGACCAATGTCACAACATTTCCGAAAACCTCCTCAGGTGCCATACCAGCTACATATACATTATCTCTAATATCATAAATAATCTGGGGCACTATAGCATTAAAGCACTGTTCTCACAACCCAGTCAATGTAGCCAACATATGCTTGAGGGCATGCTGTTGTAGAAACAGCTCATAATCTCTCATCACACTCCACACATCTTCAGTACTATAGATTGGATGACGGGCCCACTGAGCGGCCTGATTTGCTATCACCCTTTTTTCTTCCTCCCCCACATCAGATCGTATTAAAATTCATCCCAACCGCTCCCTAGCTGTCGCCCAAACCGTCCCCCAGTCCACGTACAGGTGTTCCACTACCTAGTACTGCCGGGGAGTGAGGGAAGAGGGAAGGAGTAGTAACCGAGTGGGTAGGCACCGATGCCATTAATGGCTGTGTTGTGGGCATAAGGGCTGGAGAAAGAGAAGACATGGACACGATAGGCATAGCAGAGAGGCCAGCAGTCATAGCAGGCGCAGAGGGTGAAGCCACAGAATCAACAGGAGGAGCAGCTGTTGAAGCAACTGAGTCAATAACAGAAGACACAGAAACAACAGGGGCAGAAGAGACAGGCGACTGAGGCTGTGGCAAAGCAGGGTATATTCTCTGTGGGGCGTATGGAGGCGGAGGTCGGGTGTCTAACAATTCCTCCACAAATGTATCTCCTCCCTCTCGGGCAACATAGGACTTGTCACATTGCAATCGAAACTTTTTATCAGCACACTCTATACCTTTTTCCACTTTCTCAATATCATATGCTACTGCTTTCTGCGTCACTGTCTGCATTCTCCCCTTTCGGGCCTCCTTTTCTGCTTTCATTCGTCTCTGTTTAGCTTCCTTCTGCCGCATTCTAAGGGAATCAAACATTGACTGCCTACTCCTTTTCGCAAACAATTTATCCTGCAGGAAATTATGCTTTCGCTCATCAAAAGTGCCCGTCAACGGCCACTGCAACTCGGCGTAGTCCCTCGCATATTTGTGCCATAATGTACTAAACATAATAGGGCCAAGGCCATGTTTGACATACATGTCAAAGTTTGGGGTGCCTTCTGGAGGCGCAGGCTGACTCTCTTCCAATCGAGCATCAGTAGAACAACAACGACGACTCACACAACATCATTTACTAAGACAAGGCATCCTAAAATGAAAACGTTTTCACTATCTATGCCGAGCAGATATTTTGCAACTATCTTCCCAAAGTTGGTCCACAGACCACACCAATTCAGGATCAGAACAATACCATGTTCACAAAGAATTCAAATAAATTCAAGCGCTTGTCCAAAAACAATCCTCAGACCGTACCAAACTCAAACAAAAGTGGCGCCATGGCCCAAAGCAAACTCACCTGGTGCACACAGGTCAAAACGAAGTTATTCTCCACTGCCGACTCTTCGGACCAAACAGTCAGATCCGAGGGTTTTGCCGTTCAGGACCCCAGCCAGGATGACCGCTGGCCGAGGCACTGCCTGGTCAGACAGACTGGGCAGCTGCGAGTACCAGACTCTCTCATGCAGGGATCCCTGGTCTGCCCGTCCGACCCGACGTGGCGCCATCCTCCTCACCCGTCTGCGGGCAAAGATGGGTCACTCACCCGATGGGGTCCCTGTTCGGGCGCCAACTGAAGGAAGTGACCTGATTTGGGCCACCCGGGTCACTCACGACCACCTCTCAGCCTTCCATACAAATGAAGAGTCGGTCAGACAGTAGAGAATACAAATCAAAGTTATTTATTAGTATTCGCTCAAGCGGAGTCCAGTCTGACCAGCCTCCTTAGATAGCTGCCGAGGGACTGACCCTGACCAGCATAACATCAGATATTATACATTTCAATACCCAACAGGACCCGCCCAGACTGGAAATTTCCAGTTGGAGCAGGTTAACAAAGGAGGCACAGAAGGATGAGCTACCATCCTGAGACCAGGAACACACTATCTTAGCTTCAAGGTTACTCAGCCCGTACCTGTCTCTCTGAGAGTGGGAGCAGGGCTACCTACAAGGAAAGGCATGCAAAACAGAACGAACTATTCATTAGTGCAACGAAGCTCAACCTTGAATAATAAAGAAACAATCAAGGCTGTTTTCTGCTGAGGCAGAGAGTGTGAGACAGAAGCTTAATTTCGATCTTGGCACAAAATGGCGGCTGAATACAAAATGGTGCCGCAAATGCTAACTTAACTTGCATAATGCTAAAAGAAGTCAGCCAGACACATTTTCAGGCTAATACATGCTTTTTGTGCTGTCTGCTGTTTGGACTGGCCCATCTTGATGTGGCGTATTCTTGGGTTGCAGATACAAGCTGAGGCTCTAGCTCCTGTAGTAATATTGACCTGATGAGTATGGAGCAAAGGTCCATGCATTGTTTATAATATCTGGGGGCTGGGATTGGTTTGAATCCCTTGGGCAGCGGGCAGTGACTGGAAGCAGAATTTAATCAGCACTCTGGTAGGGACCACCAAACCCAGAATTCTTCGCGCCTGAAGGTGTTGACTGATCTAGAAGGGGACAGGGCCACCTGGCTCATAACACACCAAAATTGTTTGCCCGTCCTTCAGCAGCACAGTGTGGTCAGATAAGGCTGCCTGGACCTCGTCTTCTGGCCATTAGATTTGTCCCATAGACACTCAAAACCATGGGGAAGTGGAAAGCCCCAGGGGAGAAGGTTGTTGTCCCTACTAACCAGACAAGTGGTACAACACTGGATTCTTTTTTAGTCCATGCAGTAAGTGTTGTTTCTAAGGAGACTGAACTAGCCGAGAGGCGATTATCCTGGCACTTTGGTGTTGCCTCTGGTTGCCCATTAGCTTCTTCTGTTAGCTGTTGGAAAGTGGTTTATTAGTAGGTGTAAGTAGGTACCTATCACTAATAATAAGGCCACAATCACAATATAAAGTCTAGTCAACATCTCAATAAATTATTCCCTTGCTCAACCCTTGGTAGCTGGCAACGAGCAGGCAGGCTTAACTTAGGAGACAGGTGTGTAAAGCATTTAAAAACACCAATACATTGAGTTAGTAAGGCACAACATACAATAAAAATACAAATTCAATTTATAAAAATAGAATATATTTATACGAACAAATAGACACCAAAACGACATAAATCCAATGTAGGGAACCAGAGATATGAATTTGTAAAGATTAAAGTTAACACTAGTGCTTAGAAGCAACTAGCGCTCAAAGGGTCAAAAAAAGGTTGTGCTGGACCGGGGCAAAGTCATCAGTTCTTTACACTTACTCCCTCCCCTTTTATATACTAGGGACTTATAGGTAGTTTGAATCCCCCTTGCCTTATTATATACTTGGAACTTACAGGGGTCTGTCAGTACCAGTTGTAATTATACCTAATTACCATATACTTTTAATCAGAGCACAGGCCCTGAGTCTGGTTACCAGAGGGCAGGGCACCATCAGAGTCTGAAAACCAGCACCTAGTAGTCAAAACGGGGTCAAAAGTGGGGGTACTCTGCAAACAGGCCCTGATATCTCACATTACTTTACTCACAGATTCTACTAGGGTACCTCCTCAAAGCATTCCTGATCCGCCCCCTGGTTGCAGCAGTAGGTCATGCTGTGGCCGAGTCGATTAACACTTCCCGCTGTTTTGTTGAATGGTTAGGCCAAGCACTTATCTATGGGCATATGGCCTTTGGCTTGTGGGATTAGTTGCAGGAGTTCTTTTGCAGTAGATGCCTGTGCTTACTATTAGTATGAGACTGAGGGATGAGAAAAGTGTTCGACAACTGGGGTTTATTTATTGGTGAACGAATGTGTGAATGATTCCATGAGCGTCTGGATGAATTTGTTAGCTGAGAAATTTCATTAACGAAATTATTTACATTGGCACATTATTGAGGGAGGTTAATATATGATTTTAAAATGACTGACAGTCAAGCTTCTGTTTATCTCTGCTATAATTTGATGGAATAGTCCGTAGGCATTAAGTTTGCTAAGATATGGTGGGTACATGGGCTGCTGTATTTGTAATGAAGAGACAGATGGATAAAGGTGGTATGTGATATTGTGTGTATTGCATTTTTTCCGGAGCACTGACCTAGTTAAGAATAGCGCATTATATGATAAAGTCAGTGTAAAGGGAACACACAGAAAGAGTATGTTTTTCCAAGGAATGTTTGTTGATTGTTGGATGGGAGGTGCCTGTGCTTTTTTTGTCTGGCTATAGTTTTTATGGTATACCTGTAGGTTATCTTACTTGAAGGTAAGAGGGCGAGGGGCTCTGTAGAAAGATTTGGAGACGCCTGGTTGTATGGATGAAAGGAGGGATATGTAAGCTGTGTGTATTCAGTGGCTGTTAGTGTTGTTGGGGGTAATTCATTCTGATGGGAGTTGACAGTTGTGAGATAAAGGCAGCACTGAATGAATAGTTAAAAAGCATGCTATGGTGGAGGGGTCTCACTGAGGGTGTTTAGATAATATATTGAGTTTTTAGTATCTTGATACAAAAATACTGTCTCAAAAATATCGTTAGTGCAGAAATATCCCTGTCCAGAATATTGTTGTCAAGAATATAAGTGTATTTGGTGTATAATATTGTTTCAAATAAATCATTTTTGCAAGACATATCTTTTGTGTGTGTAATTTTATGTATATGAGTTATAATATAATTTTTAGGTGTTAGTCTTGTTAGTAGCCAATCAGTCAGTAGGTATGCTTTATTCGGTTAAATCGCCATAAAAGTAGTACATCACGTAATAAAAGGATAAAATAGCAGTTTTAAAACTTAGAGATTTTTTTTTCTATGTTTAAAAATATAAATCTACACAATCAGAAAAAGAAAAGTCAAAGCTATTTGTCTACTTTCTATCTGTCATGCTAATAAAGGCTATAAGCTTGCCGTCATTAGTAAGAACACAATATTTTATAAATCACTTAATACATTTATTACAATTTAAGATAAAAACATGAAACAAGATTCCACGAACTATACAGTAGAGCAAGAAATGCAAAATGAAATTATATCACAGGACTACCGTCTTTTCAGTTGAAAATTCATATCTTTTCCTTACTTTTAAGGAACTTCTCATAAAACTAATCACTGCAAAGCATACTTCCAGAGAACCTAGCTGCTGTAGATAAAGCATCCCCATCTTATAATTTCTGATGTTGTTGGTTCGCAAAATAGGAGCTAATAAGCGTAAGCACTATGGGCCAGACGCTGATGCATTTTACCAGTTGCAAATGGCCTATTGGGCCGTTTGTGACTGGTAAAATGCATTTTACTATGTATAAACCCTATTTTGCGAGTCAGTAACCTATTACCCACTCTCAAAATAGGGTGTGCGAGTTGCTATTAGGAAGGGGTGTGCCAAGGGCGTCCCTTCCTAATATCAAGTCACAGGGGGATGTACAATTGTTTTGCGACCGGAATGCGGTCGCAAAACAATCTGAGTTTACCGCCGACTTTAAGTAGGTGGAAAGCCAGTCGCAAATGGGAAGGGGTCCCCAGAGCACCCTCTTCCCCTTTGTGACTGGCAGCAGTTTTAAGAGCTGGCAGTGGTCCCACGGACCACTGCCTACTCTTAAAAAATGAAACAGAAAAGTTTCATTTTTCTTTTTGTAACGCATCCCATTTTCCTTTAAGGAAAACGGGCTACATTAAAAAAAAAATAGCTGCTTTATTTAAAAGCAAACACAGACATACTGGTCTGCTGTCCCCAGCAGGCCACCATCACTGTTTTATTGCCCATGGGAAACAGCCCTCACAACGAATCCGTCATCCGCCTGCAATTACAACGCGGTCGTTACAACGACCGCGTTGTAACAACGCATACCATTACCCCGCAAGTCGAGACAACGACTTGCGGAGGGAGGAGAAGGTGTTGGATTTAAAATCCAACACCTTCCCTACTGTCCGCACAGACTGGAGTTGGAATAGTAAATAATACTATTCCAACATCCAGCGCCCCCCTCCGCAAGTCGTTGTTCCGACTTGGGGGTAATGGTATGCGTTGTTACAACACGGTCGTTGTAACGACCGTGTTGTAATTGTATGCGGGGTGACGGCAAGCGTGAAAAGGAGGCATATTTATTGCCCATTCCCAATGGGTCGCAAATTGCGACCTGCCTCATGAATATTGATGAGGCAGGTCCATTGTGACCCCATTGGGAATCGCTAATGTGTCTGAGACACATTAGTACTTTTTATTTAGCGAGTCTCGAATTGCGAGCAGCAAAATATCGCAATTAGAGACTCGCAAAATGAAAGGGTCGGGCATGTGGCCCTATGTTCTGTGCAATGTGCAAAATAGCATAAAGTGAATAGTGCTTTAAGGGGAGCAGTTTGGGAGGAATGAAAACCATGCGCTCTGTTCTGGAAATGCTAAAAGAAAATGTAGTGTGCCAAGGCGTAGATGGGTTAAGTATAGACTGTGTTGCGAATTTGGTGTAAAAATGAGGTAATGTTCCAGGCTATATTTAGGGGACAATGATGAACAGTTAACCAACATTTGCAATCAGCAGGTCTTTGCAAGATGTTCACTATGACGATATTCCTAAAATAAAGGCTCGAGTTGGGCTTTAGCAATTTCCCAAGAGACTCAGGTTTGGAGAAAAACTCCTGGACGCCCAGTCTCCCAAAAATATATTTGACATAGGCAAGCCGAGGGATATTTGCCATATTATCCGGCGGTGAGGGGTAGGTCACCCGGCTCACTCTCGAGGCTTCATGGACACAGTACTCTATGGGGTACATTCTCATGGAGCTATCGCCGAGTTATTATCACTTTATCGCAGCCAAATTCACGATAAATTTATCACCCCATTCACAAGCTGGTGCTAACAGCCGATACCACCAGTTAACGTGCGAAAGCATTCGCAAAAAACATCGCCACAGATGACCACGGCAACTATCACTAATGAGACGCAGAGTAGGCTTTCCCGAGCAAAAATCCGCGACAACACCACACCTCAACATTCTCAACGACCAGCCACATCGGCGGTAAGACCACAAAACAGGCGATAAGGCGCGTTAGCAGCAGGAGATTAACACCTGCTCCGACCTGGTGTAAAGTCGGACGACAACCTGCACCATCAAAGGGAGCCCAGCCCAGAACCACACATTAAGAACAACAGATGCCATGGAGCCACTCACCATGCATCCCGGAGCCCCGAGAGGGCATCAACACCCACCGCTACCACCCCCAGTACCGCCACCCCCCCCAGGACCACCACAGAGGCAGCGCAGACAAAGACAGCGGACCTTCAGGAAATGCACCAGCCTCACAGACCTAACACCAGACAACGTCAATGCCCACTACAGGCTCAAAAGGACAACCATCCTCGGCATCCTGAACATCGTTGCCCACAGGCTGATGGTAGCAACACAGCGGACAACCAACATCCCTCCGCAGACAAAGCTGCTGGCTGTGCTGCACCTGTTGGCCTCTGGTACCTCCCAACCAACAACCGCCAGAGTCGGAGGAGTCGCACAGCCAGCCCCATCCAAGTTCCTCACAACTGTCCTGGATGCCATCATCAGCTAGGTACCCCAGTACCTATACGTCCCCACAATGCGCAGGAACAGCTGGAGACCAAGCAAGGACTATACGCCATAGCTGGATTCCCGCACGTGTTGGGGGCAATCGACTGCACACATGTCCTACTTGTGCCCCCTGCCGACACCGCACACAAGTGCCGCAACAGACAGCACACACATCCCATCAATGTGCAGGCAATAGTGGACCACAGGGGAATCTTCACCAATGTCGTAGCCAACTACCCAGGCAGTGTGCATGATCCCTTCCTCTTCCGACAGTCCAACATCAACCAGCGCTTCCAGGATGGCACCTATGGAAATGCACTGCACGTTGGCAAGTACCAAATGAACACACCACACCCCATAACTCCACAATCATGCAACTCACAACTCTGGCACTGCACACGTCACAAAATCACATGCAACATGCCAAACAACATGCCCACCCACCAGACACGACAGCACAACTTACTGTGGCAACCTTGGTTAGCCATGTACATGAGCCATCAACGGCATGGCACCTCAGCCACACAATACTGGAATGTGGGGAGAGGTGGGAACCAGGCATGTGCGAAGGAGGCAAGTGACCCATGAATGAGAATGTACACAATGCCAAGTGTGGCGGAGATGTGCTGGACAGACTGCAGTATGCAGACCACAGACATATCCATGTCTACATGCACTGCTGGTGTCTGGAGTGTAGTGGACAGTGGACGCAACCATGTCACCCCAGCCAGTGGGGAAGCCCGCGGAAATGTAGCTTGTGACGTCCCCCCTGTAAGCGTGTGCGGAGTGGGCTGGCCCGGCGTACGCCAGGCCAGCGTAGGGGTGTGAATAAAAAGCACGTAGCTCTGGGCGTGGTTCTCTTCCGGAATGCCCAACGTGTCTGCCAGGGCGGCGCCTCCCACCCGGCCACGAGGCCGACGCCGTCGCCGTGAGCGGTGTGGCCTGCGATCCTGTGCGCCTGCTGCACCCCGGGCCGCTGGTCCCCGAACCCGTCATGCCCGCCCCTGCGCAGCCAGGCCTCACTGCTCACCTGCCGACACCGGCGTGTGTCAAAGAGGGCCCACCACGTGCCGGCGCAAGCTCCAAGCCCGAAGCCCGCGACCTTGGCAGCCTCCTCAGACCATCACGGCCTCCGCGACACAGGCCCGCTTTACTCCTTTTTCGTTGACGTACTCCACCGCTGCCTCGGGCCTACACTACGGTCAAGTAGGTCACACATTTGGGACTGAGTCTTGATTATGCAATGGCAGAGTACACACTTTATGGCTGCGTTTATATCACTATACTCCTTTCGATGTGGTGCCACCAACTCTGTGCATAGCATTTGAACTACACCTGTCTGTGGTCCCTTGCTGACTACTGCCTTCGGCCTACACTGCGGTCGAGTAGGTCACACATGTGGAACTGAGTCGTGATTTCTGCATGGCGGAGTTCATATCATTGTACGCAAGGAGACGAGTAAGAGGAAGACGCGGTTCAGTCCGGAGGAGAAAAGGACCATCGTTACGGAGGTGTTCGAACACTGCCGACAACTGCCCTGGTGTCACTAACTCTGTGCATCGCGGGCCAACAACACGTGGCTGTGGGCCCCTGCTGACCGCTGCCTCGGGCCTACACTGCGGTCAAGTAGGTCACACATTTGGAACTGAGTCTTGATTACACAATGGCCGAGTACACATGTCAATGCAGAGTTTATATCACTATACTCCCTTCGATGTGGTGACACAAAGTATGTGCATGGCATCCCAACCACACGTGTCTGTGGGCCCTTGATGACTACGCATTCGGCCTACACTGCGGTCGAGTAGGTCACACATTGGGAATTCAGTCATGAATCATTTATGGCAGACTTGACATCATTGTACTGGCCTCATCGCAGACTGCATCGCCTTTCAGCTCCGGTGCCACTAAGTCTGTTCCCCGACATCCATGGACACTTTCTGGTTGAACTTTGGTGGTGACTGAGTCTATGGACTGGGGCTTGTCTTCATCATCATGTCGGTGATACTGACTTTTGTGGCAAAAATGAGGCTGTAGCATTCCACTCCTCCATTTGCCGCTTCTGGCCGGCTTCTGCCCTCTGCATCATGCCCTGGAGGACACCTTCCACTGTCCCACGCAAACCTCCACTACATTCACCTTCGACATCGACGAGGACCTGCTCACCTCGCGTGGCCCTATCTCACTGCACCGCAAGTCACCGTCCCGTGGCGGTGCGCCTGTGCCGGCCGCAGTGCATCCGGGGCCACTAACTCTGTGCAGCTCAAGTCATGGCCCCTGTCTGATAGCATATTGGATGGGCTCTGGGTCAATGGACTGGGGGTCATCAAGGCCATGTGTCTGTGGCCCTGTGCTGTCCGCTGCCTCCAGCCTCAACTGCGGCCCACCTGGGCTCACACATCAAATCGAGTCCTGGCCTGCCCGGACGTCGCATCACCGCAGGATGCACACGCCACCACCGCCAGGACCATCTCCAAACAACAGGTGCCAGAGTCGGAAGTTTCTTACTGCCAGACTATCAGAGTTTCTCACACCAGTCGTGGGTGCCATCATCAGCTTGTTCCCTGCTCAGCTCTTCAGGTGCCACTAACTCAGTGCACCACAAATCATGGACCATTCTGCTTGCATGTTGGGTGAACACTGTACTTTCTCCGGCTACCACCATGATGCTTCACAGTTGTTTCTGTTATGCTGGTGTTTTCTGTTTCCGCTTTAATTGTGATCACTGTTCAAGTTGTTGCCAGCACCAACGACTCCATGAGGGCTGGCTTACACTCACCCCACACACATCCAGCACATGCGTCACTGTACATGTGACCATGCCAATAAAGGTGTCGAGCGCACGTGCCCGTAGCCAGTTCAACGAACTATCTGAGTGTGTCCGTGTGCTCATGATGTATGCATTTGTGCCCCGGGCCCTACAACATTACATTGTGCCGTGTACAGAGGACGCAGCCATGTCACCGCAGGCAGTGGGTGGGACATTGCACATGTAGCTTTGTCGTCCCCCACTCAATACGTAAGAGGAGTGAACTGGGCCGGCGTACGCCAGTCCAGTGTGGGGGTGTGGATGATTATCCCATGGCTCTGGGTGTGGTTCAGTACTGGAAATGTGCAAAGGCATGTGTCTCTGTCGGAGTGTGGGTCTCCGTTGGGGAGTGTAGGTGGTCTCTGATGGGACTTAGACACCCACGTATGTGATCTAGTTTGGCTTCCATGAGGTAGTACCCCACCCGCACATGTTCGGCCACCCCCTTCTGGCAGTCTGACACCTGGCCTTGGAATGCGATGTGTGCTTCGGTGGGCTGCTGGGAGCCAGCCAGGGTGGTGGGTGCGTCCAGCTGTGTTGTCTGTGCAGGGGGTGGGGTATCCTCGATGCAGCGGTGCTGCCCTGCTCCTGGAGGTCGATTGCCTAAGATGTCCATGGACTGTTGTGGGGCGTCGGTGTCGGAAGTGTGGGGGTCCTCTTCAGCATCACTGTAGAGTTGTCTGGTCTGCTCTGCTGGAGGTGTTGTTTGTCCCTCTGCAATGTTAAGGGGAGATGCTTGTTGACATTGTGTTGGCATGTATGTTGCCCAGGGCCGGACTGGCTACCGGGCGTTTTGGAATGCTGCCGAGCTGGGGGCTGATTTCGTTGATGGGGACCTGCGTGTGCTGAACGAAATTCGTTTTGCTTTGTTGATTTCGAAGCACACGCAGGTCTCCATCAACGAAATTAGCCCCCACCGCAGTGACATCAGCCCCCAGCTCGGCAGCATTCCAAAACGCCCGGTAGCCAGTCCGGCCCTGATGTTGCCGCATTGTTCAAGTTTACATACAGACTGCATGACAATGTACATTGTGGCAGTTTGGGAGGGGCGGACTATTTGATGCGGGACAGTGGACATTTGGACTACATGACGTAGGTGAGGTTGTACACGTACATTTGCATCTCACAGTTTCCTGCTATGTCAGATGTGATTGGCCATTTTCTACGCACAGGCGGACCCAGTTGTGTCCTCTGTTCTGCAGTGTAGGTGTTGGACTGTGTACCACATTGTCGTCCATGTGGGTGTGCTGTCATTGCTATGTGTGTGTGCTGCATTGTGTGGGAGTCGCACCTGCAGCTGTGATTTTGCTGCCCCTTATCCCTTGGAGGCGGTGTGCCTTTGGCTTTTGTGCTTTTGAGGTGCTGTGATGTTGGCGACTTGGGTCATTTGTGCTCTTGGACGGTTTTTGTACTCTTGTGCATTGTTTGTCTGCAGATGTGTTGTTGACGTCAGTGGTTGTTTGTGCAGGTGGATGTGTCAGTGTGACCTGCTCCTTTCCAGATGTGGTCCACACTCAGCCACCTCAGTCTCGTGGCGTGCACAGTGTCATGGTGATTGTACTCCATCCATGCTGCTGGTCATGTGGTGTCACTTGCATTGTCAGTGTGGCTCTCACATACGCATCTTTGCTGTGTTTCGCACGGGTGCATGTGTGTGTTGTGTAATTGGTGATGTGTGTGGTGGGACCCCTTTGGGCACATGGTGGACGGGGGCCTACTTGATGTTTGTATGTGTGCTGCAGTGTGCCACAGGGATCAGGGACATGACCCAGGGTCATTGTGGGTGAGCAGTGTGCTACACGTCGTTGTGCATGTGTGCCATTGTGCCCGTCCCCCCGTCCCCACAGTCCCTGTTCATTACTCACCCTGTTGCTGTTGTGTCAGGTCATGTCAAGCAGTGTCCGGACTCCCGACTCCTTGCACCGTCTCCACACTGATGACTGTGGCCGCCATTTGCTCCAGCTCCTCCTGTGGCGCAGGACTCCCACCTCCATTCGCCGTTGCTGCCTTCCTGTTGGCAGCGGGTTTCTGCTTGGTTTGGCTTTTCACATCATGCCAGCGCATCTTGGCCTCCTCGACACTCCGGCTGCATTCACGATGGAATGCCATTTTTCCGTCTGTGTTGCCAATGACACGGTGGAGGTGACGGACAGTTGTTGTTGGTGCTCTGTCACCTCCGTGACGACGATCCGGTTGTCATGCGGACTGTACCCCGTCTTCCTCTTCCTCTTCTCCTTGGCCTTCCCCGACCCCGAGGTTCCTTGCTGGTGGTCTGTGGGGTTTGTGGGGTTCGCGTTGACCTGGGCACTCGTTCCGGGTGCCTCCATGTTGCTACGCAGTTTATTTTGTTTATGGTGTGTTTTTCTTGTTCAGCTTTTATAGTGCATTTTCCCGCATGACGCGTGGGGATTGCAGGCCTGTCGCTGGTTATCGCTGATTTTTGTATCGCGGTTGGCCTCATCGCAACTTTATTCGCGTTTCGCATTTTTGCGGCTTCGCGTTAATTTTAACACGGTCATTTGACACGTTATCGTGGGGCTATTGCATGGTGCCGCCAGGTTGGGAATACTACGTTAACACGGCGTTGTTTTCCAGCGATAGACTGCGATGTGCAAAGTTGCGTTAAGCTAAACTAGCTGTGGTTATCACACGTTCTTGAGAATATGCCCCTATGTGTCTCTTTAACACACCGGATACTGTTGAGGCGATACTCTGAAAACAATTAGGTCGTCCTTTGATGCTGTGGGTACTTTACTTGTAGCGCTGACACGTGGTAGGTAGGTTGCCCACCGTCCACGGTGTGTAGATAGTTTTTTCACTAGGTCCTGATGAATTGCCACTGATCCTCCAGACTATTTGGCAAGAAACATGTTGACCCCACAAGAGTAGAGCACAGTTATCCAGAACCATTTATTCAGATAGTCGCCACTCTTCCCCCCTTTTTAACCAGGTGGAGAGCCCACTTGAATAAAAATCTTTTTTGTATTACCCAACCTGTTTTAATCACCTTTCACTACACCACATCTACACTTTTTAGGTCCCTCACCCCCACTGCACCAAATGGCAAGGAACAAAAGATCTCCGCCAAAGAGCTCCTCTATGGGTGCCCGTCGGGTATTACAGCGCCGACCCGACGAGGAGCAGGCCCATATGATGAAGCATGACACCTAGATGGCTGGGTGTGTGAGAGCCCTAGTTCCGAAAGGAGGAATTTTCCTCCTGCCGATTGTCGTAGGACAACCACTTCCCTTTGTGACAACCTGACATTCCTTATCTCTCTCCTCCGCTCTTGACCCACTTAAGGAACTGCATACTCTCTTCTTTATTATTTTTTACCATATTATCCAGAGCCAGGAAAATATTTAAGAATAATCTTGAAATGCCCATCTCCGGGGTTTGCCAGATCTGAAACCATAACAACAGGGACGCAAGACTTATGATGTCCTCCAGATAATTCAGCCCAACCCCTCAGCATGGCAAGTATAGGTGGCCGTGCCTGGGGGAACAGTGAGAAGTCTACGTAGAAAGCTGTTTTCTACCTTTTGCATGATTTCACAATTACAATAACCCCAGACTCCAGCCCCATAAAGATCCACCAGAATACATTTGGCCTTGTAAAAAAACAATATCTCTCTGACAGGCTTGTGTCCCAGCTTGGAAGCAAAGCAGAAAAGCGCTTCCACCACTTACAGAGTTGCTATGATCTCAAGGTCAAAAGCGATCACCAATTGTGCACAAATCAATGGGAATACCTAAGTGATTAAAATTTCCCACTTTAGCGACTGGCACCCCTTCGATTGAGCGAACTTTGGTTTTAGTGCATTTAGGACTACTAATGATTGTGAAGGCTAAGTGTGATCTACCTTCAAATCTAGATACCTCAGGAAAGCATCCATCAAGATTTGCAGGCCATAAGCGGCCCTTGCTATGAGAACTGCATCGTTTGCTTATAATAAAGTAGGGATATGGGGCGATTCCCCATTTTCTTCAGCTCCTTCCCATTTCACAATAACTAACTAACTACCCACCCGCTAATATAAATTAAAAACAAAAACGGGGCCAGAATAGAAACCTGGCGCACACCCCAATTACAACTTATCAGTGGGAACACACTCGTTAGGGCTGTATCAAAACCTAACAGAGGTGTCCCAATGTAAGCACCACAATAAAGTAACTAGTTCCTTTTCTACCCCCATATTTTCCAGCACGGACCATAGTTTGGAACGATTTACAGCATCGAATGCACATGAAAGGTCCATGAACGTTAAATGTAGGATGCTTTTGCTTGAACATACTTTCCTATCAGGAGGTACACGTTTAAACATTGCTCTACATTACCAATACCTGGCCTGAAAACAAATTGTCTATGTATACAGTGTACCGTAGGACTCATTCAACATGTGGGACACCCTTCAACTTGTTTGGGGAGTCCACCGATCAATGTATTAGTATAACAACCCAGTAATGACTTATTACTTCAATTATACAAAAAGACCACACGAGACTGAGAGGGTTCCTGTTACTGGTATGCATTACACAGTTTATATGCAGTAGTCAGTATGACAGTGAACACAAGTGCAGATGACGCAGTGCTCAAGTAGGTGAACAAACATAGATAACACACAATGTACAATGCCCCTGGTTCAACACATGATTTTAGATATACATGTTAGGATGTTGTGGATCAATCCATCAGTCCAATTACACCTCATAAGCCAATATATGAGACCATATTACAAGGTCACAAGGGCTCCAAAACACTCACCAATTGTGAGTACTTAATCAACGTCCAGTCCCCCCCATGGACGCAACAAAATCAATACATAGTATGCCCGCAATCAATTCGGACAGCATGTTCTTAGATTATCACCCTTGGTTTCCAGATTCAGTGTGATCAATAGGGACTGTGGATTGACTATAGAGCTTGCTGGGGCTCCTATGCTCAGCTATGGCTTCCTTATTATATATTATAAAATGTTCAGTGAACATAGTCGGATCAACAGTATCCCATTTAATTCTCACAGCATTATTGGTGGAATAATCAATAGCTCCCACCTCATTTGTTTTGCTCCCACTCTCCCAGTCTAAATTTATATAGAGAGAGAGGGAGTTATGGCGACTGGCACAGTTTATAATTATTGTAAAATCAGCGGTTGGGGCAAAAATCTTTTGATAACAAAATAAAATTGAAAGTCTTGGAGTGGCCTATGATGGTGTAAGTTGGTATTTCGGGGTCAGGTGCTGGGGCCAAATCACTTGCAAAAATCATATCATTTTTGACGATCAGCCTATTTAGTGAATCTCCATAAAGAGTATGTTTAAAGTGAGGTAAACGGTAGTAACAAAAACTCCTAGGCAATGTCAATAAAGCAAACAATATACACAGTATCTGTAACATTAAGAAAACCAAGGAAGACAGAAAAAATATGTTCAAAGTTGTTACCATTTTAATAATTTCTTCTCATATTGTCTAAACAAATGATATTTATACAAAACATTTAAAAAATGAAACACAATATGTAACACATCACTTTTAATCAATAGAGATAAATAAAGGGTTAAAAAGTGGCAATATCTTTATTAACTCGACGCGCGTTTCGGCGTATACAACGCCTTCTTCAGGAAAGCCACACAATTATAGATCCTGTTGCAAATTAGTTCCTAGTGTTAAAACCTGCAACTCCATAGTTGGTGGATGTTCTTGATTCTAATAAATGGCTGATAAAAATGCGGTGCACCGAATGTGCAACGATGTCTTATTAATATTAAAATCAACGATTTCACGAAAAAGTCGCATGTCTCGTGTAGGTATATTTGAAAAGCGACCTGGTCCCGCTAAATGTTAAAATCAGTAATATGGTATTCTGGAAAGCCTCTTGCGATGGAAGAGATTCAACGAAGAAACTGGAACAAGCGCTAGATATGCGATAGTGTTCCAAATATGTAGCTCAATAGGCATGCACAGTAAAGAACTTGTCTGATAAAAGGAGGCTCCAGGTAGGACCAGGCTGAGAATGGCTGCCGATGATGCCTTCGGAAAAGAGTATCAAAAAAGTGAGGTAAACTCAACACCATCTGCATCCTCTGGCCCACAAACAGGCTGGCCACTAACTTGCAAAATGGGATGTTAAAGTCCCCCGCCCAAATTTTGAGGCCTAAGTGGCTGTTTGTCATAAACTAATTTGACATAAAATCATCCAGTCGGTCTATTACCTCAGTAGACTGCTGATCAAAAGTGCTGTAATAATTTAAAACAAGTGGTAGAGCAAAGAAACTTCACCTTTATGCAGGAGAGGTAGCCAGAAATAGGGGGTGCCAGTTCTCCCTCTGCTCTACTGGCAGGGGAAGGAATTGCCGAAATACAATAAGAATGGAACCCATCAACATAGAAATCACCCATCATCCAAGTCTCTTGGAGGAAAATTATATCAAAGTCATTTAAGAACCTTAACAATCAGCATTAGACAGCTTCCATTGCATTCTTGCTGTATTCCATAATAAAAGTCTATGCCCCCGAAATAAGTGGGCTCCTTTATTTTGGTAATTGTGTCAATATGATTATCCTGATCTCCAGGATCTCTGAACTCTTCCTTAGTGTCAGAAGCAAAATCAACAGAAGTATAGAGCGCCTCAGAGGTGTCACAAGGATGAAGTCAATCAATATCCTGGAGCTCAGCCAGGGGGGTAAAATGGTTACCTGTTTTAATATTAGGAGCCCAATTGTTTACACCACTCTTGTCCAGGCTCAACTCCCCGGTAAGAGCCCACTGAGAGTTCTTATGAGGAGGCTTGTAGAAATGCCTCAAGGGATGGGCCTTAATCCTTCCTGATAGTATAGCTAGGTTGTTCAGGTGAAGTAATACATTTCAACCACCATAGGCCTTTTGAAGTTAACAACAACACAGTCTTCTGTGCAACATTTTGGTTCAAGACCAACGCATACCACCCTCCTTATTTTGAGTATCTCACTGAACAAATAACCCGGCCAGCATGAGTTTTCCCTTAACCAATGCACCACCTTATGTTTAAGGTCCAGCCACTTTTGCCTCCTATTGACAGGTAACAGTGGGACTTCCTCTAAAACAATTACGTAGGGAGGACAATCAGGCAGCGGTTGTAGGGTAATCAAGTTATTCCCATGGCTACCTCCTTCAGTACCTCCCACTGTGGAGCGGATTACCTGGGGAGGTGATGTTACTTCATTATTCGGCCTCCCAAGGGGAATTTGATGTTTGTTCTTGCAAGTTCGGCATGCGGTACAGATATTAGGGCTAGAGATGGTTGCCGAAGGAGTATTATCACCAGAATGATTCATTTTTTACATGGGTTTGCTTGTTATCTTTGAGCAGCAGGAAGAACCTGATAGCTGTTAAATATCCTGAGTATGATGGATGAGAAGGAAACTTTTAGCGTCCAATGCATTGAACTTTTCTTGAGTGTCCAAACAAAAATCCTTCAGCATTGCTTCTAGATTTTAAAAGATGGACGAGCACTGCTCAATTAAAGTGGATTGCAGTTTTTCCAGGTCCGACTTTCAAAAGCTGTCCAGCTGACTTAGATCAGAGTGGAGGCCACTGTATTTGATGGCTTTTGGCGGATAAACATTTGTTCCTCCTAATCCTTTACAGTTTTGGAATGCCTGCCCTTCTTTCCATTTTCTTTTGGGTGTCGGTGGGCTTATTGCTGTCTGTTGACCAGAAATTACTACAATATTGCAAATTTGTGCGCTCTCAATAGTGCACAAATTGATTGCTATCAAGTTCTTCAATGGGGTTAATACCCTCACCCTCTTGATTAGTAGGGCTGGTGCTGGAACCCCTCCACCACTGGTAGTTACTGTGATTGGGGATAAGCCTCATTGGCCACTATCAGGGCTGGTGCGTCCCTGGAAAGACACCCAAATGCATCTATCCTCTCCAAGCCAATCTCCGAGTTAATTGCTCCCATAACCGCAGTGAGATAGCTAGTAATTGTGTGTGTGATAAAAAAAACTATGGTGTCCTTCTCACCTTTTAGGGATGAGGTTTTCTTTTTACACATGGCAACAGTTCAAAAAAGTAATCCTACCTTAAATGCTGTTGTCCTGGCGACAAGGAAAAACCAAGAAGGGTGGCCCTCCCCTGCCTCTTCCTGGTGACAACGGGTGGAAGACGGTCCCACCCTTAACCTGGGCTTTGCCAGAGTGTGTGTCCCATGCAGAATGTTACTGCTTTGCGCAAAATAGCACTCTCCAACAGGTGGGAGGGGTCCTCCCTTCCTAGGTGGCAAGGAAGCAAGATGTGTCCTAGGAATGGAGTCTCCTTTCACTGCGACAGTCGTTCGACGCAGTGGGTTACTGGTAAACGCTAAATAGCGCTCTCCCACAAGTGGGAAGGGTCCTCCCCCTCCCATACGACAAGGCAGCGAGCTGTGCCCGGGGAATGGAGTCCTCTTTCACTGCAATAGTATAATTGCTACTCATTTTTTATAATAGACATTGTCGTAAAATGTTTTTTTTTATGGGGTTAGGAATTAATTATTAGGGCTCCCGGTTTTATGTTAGTTATTTTTTTTTAACTATTCCATCTGTATTCATCCACATTTATTTTTTGGCCATCTTATTGGTATGTATCCATATTTATTTTGTGTATTGTGAATAAATGACACTGTAAAATCATATATTTCTACATTTAACTGATAAACATGCACTCGTATTTTAATGCCTGTCGTGTTTTAGCAAATTAAGCAGCCAAATATAACACTACACCCACAGTTAAATATTATACTACAAATGTATGGAAACATATGCCATTATTTAAGGAAGTTTCATCCTGTTTTTAACTCCACATGCTGTCTATCTGCTCAGCTATTGCATTGAAACTGATGAAAGACAGCATGGAAAGTCAGTCAAAAGAAGCCCAATTTTCAGTTTTTCCATTTATAAATTGAATGCAGACGGGAAACACATTGTTTTCTGTCTGTATTTATTTGTAAAAACGGAAAGCTGGGAGCCTTATTTATAATGTAGTTGCAGTTTGGTGGGTGTCAAAAGGGAATACGGTGGGAGGCAATTTAAATTATAGTTAATAAAATACTATTGTTAATTATTTATTGTATTGTAAATATTTAACTGATTTATAATTTATGTATAATTGTTTTATGTAAGTTCAATTTGTGATTTTTTATGTGTATTTAAATTTTAAAATTTTGATTAATCATTTTATTACAGTAGCTGGCTGCTGGTTTTTGCTGGGGAATGCGATGGAAACATTTTCAAATTACTAATAATTTTATAGTAATGCTAATTAATATTAATTGTTTATTAATGATGTTATTGATTATTAATTATTTACATAGTTTTATTGTTTAATTGTTGGAATATTTTTCAAAATTTACCAGTATATTTATATGTTTTAATTTTTGTTTGTAATTTATATTTTAGTAGCAGGTTGCTGGTTGTGTAGAGGACTAGGATGGGAAGTTAACTGAAGTACAGATAATTGTATTTTAATGTTAATTAATTTGTCATTAATTATGTACTTAATGATTATGTAAATTCTTTTATTTTTTAATTGATCTATTAAGTTATTCTTATTTACAGTATATTTAAATGTTTACATTTTAGTTAGTAATGTATAGTTTAGTGTTGGTTTTGCAGGGAAATAGGATAGGAATGTATTGTAATTTTAGTATATGTTAAATTAATTGTTATTTAATTGATTAATTGATAATCATTAATTTTTTTATTGTTGGAAATGTTCTGTAAATAATTTTTTTTATTTAATACTTTTGTGTTAACTATTTTTATAATGTTTGCACAATGCATTTTATTTCAAATATTTGTTTTTGGTAAAGTAATATTTAAAAAAAATGTATTTGTTAAGTTAGTTATTGTTTTTGGAGTATCTTGTTTTCTTGTGGTAGGGAAGTACATCTTATTTAAATGTTTTTTATTTCTTTAAATTGTATTTTGTATTTAATAAAAGTATAAAATATGCATTTTTTTTATAACATTAATTTAATTTGTATTTGATTTAGCAATTCACACATTATTTTCAAAATGATTAGGAAGTGGATTGTTTTTTTGTAGTCCATCCATCGTCTGTACTGTTAGTTACACTTGAGTTTGAATAGTAAATCAAACCCCTCTGGGGTCCAACACTTTCCCAACTGTTGTGTAGGTTGTTGTGGGTATAGAAAATCTAACTTCTCCAGAGTCCAACACGTTCCTTACTGTTGATTAGACTGGAGTAGGAATAGTAAATGAAACCCCTTGGAGGCCAACACTTTCCGTTCAGTTGCTTAGACTGGAGCGGAAATAGTAAATGTAATTGCTCCGGAGTCTAACACTTTCTCTACTGTTGCTTAGGCTGGAGTATGAATAGTAAACCTAATCTCTCCTGAATTCAATAATTTCTCTACTGTTGCTGAGACTGGATTGGGAATAGTAAATATAAGCCCTACAAAGTCTAACACTTCCCTTTTTTTTATTGTTTTTATTAGCAAAAATGAACACTTAGGATATCAGACTGGATAAAGCACATAGTTTACATGCAACATTATTGATTACATCGTGTTGTTTCACACTCTCACAGTGTGACATAGAGATCTTACTTCGTTGACACAACATATTGCTCTATATACATATCATTGGACTCAAGCATACAGAGTGTTCTTCTTGGTGCAGCGCAGCAAGTTAATCTTCCCTCCCCGAGCTTCCACTCTTGCATGTCTAGGGCCACCATTACTGCATCTGCCATAATTCACGTGTTCAGTGGGTGATTGTTTTGTGGCACCGTCTCTGTGTGTTGTGTCTCTTGGGCGTTTGCTACTATTGGCTCTAATGTATTATTTCTCGTTAAGTATGTCCGGTAGCTCTCTCATATGTTTTTAGGTCGGCTGCGTAGTGGAAGCAAATCGTTATATACCTTAGACTGGGTATTACAGTATGTCATGTCCCTGTTCCATAGCTCAATTGTGGGTGCCGTGCCTTTGGCCCATCTCATTGTTGCACATCGCTTACCTAATAGTAGCCCCATTGTTATCAATTTACGGTGCGGTTTCCCAACCTCCTTTGTGTACCCTAGTAGGGCTATAAATGGATCTATCTCTAGTGTTATCCCTGTGATCTGCTTTAATTCTTGGATGATAGCCTCCCAAAAAGTAAAGATTTCAGGACAGTGCCAGGCAACATGTGTCAAGTTAGCTGTTGGGGCTGCACATCTGTGGCACGCCGCCGTGCCCAGGAGTCCATATCTGTATAGTCTTTCTGGAGTGTAATAAATCCTATTAAGATACTTGAACTGTATTAGCCTGTGTTGACCATTTTGTGACACTCCCTTAATCATTTCACAACTATATTTCCAGCTCTGGTCATTGATGTTTCTGCCTAGCTCCCGTTGCCATTCTTGTCTAGCTTTGGTCATTAGTGGTCTGCAGGCTTCCTGTGCAGAGGCATAGAGTTTAGTGACAAACTTAAAGGGCTCACTGTCTTTTAAGGTGGTGGTCAGAGCGGGCATGTCTAGGGGTTCTAGCATATCTTCTCCCAGAGTTGCCTGCAACGCCTGTCTAAGCCTATGGAAGTGGAAAGGCCTCGAACTCGTACGCTTTTCACTGGACCGTCCTCGAATAGGTCCCCCATTTTTGTGGCTTTCAGCGTCTTTAAGGCCGCTGCTGTCTTGCGCTCCTGTCCTAGTTCAAACCACTAGCACAAGCCTATTGGCGTCAAAGGGGAGTACAGTAGTGATCCTGCCTGCCTTTCTAGTAAACTCCGTCAGGCAAACACTGTGGTATTTAAAGTGTCAAGGCACCCATATCGTCTCTTTGGTGGGGAGATCAGCCTTTGTGGCAGTGCACCAGGTGCGGCGGCAGTTCCCTCTATGTAGAGAAGGGGTAATTCAGGGGATCCATGTTTCCAGTAGTTCACGAAGGAGCCCTGCGCAGCCCTATAATATGTTTCAAGATCTGGAGCACCCAGTCCTCCAATATCATATAGTAACGTGAGAGTCTCTCACTTTGCACGCGGCTGTTGCCCGGCCCATGCTAGTTTAATTAAGTTAGAGTGTAAAGTTATGAAGAAAGCTTTTGTCAGCAGGATTGGAATGTTCTGAAATAAGAATAAAAATCTCAGTAAGACAACCATTTTCATGATGGCTATACGCCCAGCTAAGGATATTGGGAGCTTTATCCACCAATCTATGTCTTTTTCCAGTACGTGCATTGCTTTCCCGTAGTTGTCTCTAACTACTACTGCCAGGTCCATATGAATCTGTATGCCCAGGTATCTCTCCGAATCCGTGGACCAATTTAAGGGATATCCTAGTGGGACCGGTTGCGTCACTGAGGTAAGAGGGAAGACTATGGATTTTCCCCAATTAACGCGGAGTCCAGATAGGGCTCCGTACCGCTCCACCTCTCGGAGCACCGGGGCAAGGTTCGTCTCCGGATTTCAAATGTATATTAGTGTATCATCCGCATAGGCAGAGATAATGAGATTATATCCAGGGAAACAAAATTCCTCTATGACCATGATACTCTCGTATAGCACTTGCCAGTGGTTTAGCCATCAGGGCATACAGCAATGGTGATAGGGGGCATTCCTGCCTAGTGCCTCTCATTATTTGTAGCTGTGGTGATACTGCGTACCCAACACTTACTCTCGCCATTGGGCTGTTATACAAAACATCTATTAGAGTTAGAAATATATCACCTACCCCGATGCAGCGAAGCACAGCCCGCATAAAGGCCAATTCTACCCAATCAAAGGCCTTTTCGGCATCCAGGAAGACTGCTGCCGCCTTCACTTCCGGGTTGATCTGATGTATTGTATCAAAAAGGGTGCAAAGGTTTGTAGTAATGTTTCGGCCCGGGGCAAACCCAGATTGTTCCTGTCATATTACTCCAGGTAATATAGGAGATAGTCCGTTGGCCAGAATCTTGGCGTACAATTTGGGGTCCACATTTAGAAGGGACAGGGGCGTATATAAAGCGCACTCCATGGGGTCTTTGCCTGGCTTTAGTATGGTTACAATCATTGCTTCACGCATAGTGGGGGCATGATTCCAGGTGTTGCCATTTCCTCAAAGAGAGTAATCAGGTGTGGTATAAGGAGATCTTGAAAAGCCTTGTAGAAGGCAACTGTAAGGCCGTCTGGCCCCTGGGCCTTACCTGATTGCATCCCTGCTAATGCCTGCTTTATTTCGTCTGCACTTAATGGGGCCATCAAATTCTCTCTATGCTCATTGGTGAGCCAGGTCATGGCGATGTGTTCTAAATAGTCTTTTGTTGCCTCCTCATTCGGGGCGATTTTGGTTGTGTAAAGATTTGAGTAATACTGGTGAAATCTCCTCACTGTACTGCCCTCATCGTACACCATCTCGCCTTGTTCATCTGTCACTGCAATAGCACCCCCCAGGTCTTGCCTTCATCGCATGAGCGCTGCGAAGGTAGCCCCCGGTCTCTCCCCTTCACCACAGATGTGCGCTGTGGCATACTTCCCCATGTGCAGCACTTCATTAGGCTCGGGAAGTGGTGCCATGCGCCCCCTACCCTTTATTAAAATGATGGCCCAGGGGGATGATACCCCAGGGCCTGTTAGAGGCATGGGTAGGGGGGCCACGTGTCCTACTTCCACTTAACTACTATCTGCGTTGCCCCAAGGGTTTTTTTTGGAAAGGCACTAGAGTCACACATTTTTTAAAACATTTGCCACAATTCATGGATTCACTGTGAATGCGCAGCAAAAACATTTTTGGCCCCAGACGGGGTCACTCTGGGACCCCACCACCAGGCCTAGGGTGTCAGGGTGTCCCTACCCTGCCCCCTATGTATTTTTATTGGCATTTGTTTTAGGACTCGGGACTGAGTCCTAAGAGGACTACCACCAGTTCCTGGTTGATGTGGGGGCAGCCAATCAGATCTGAGCAGGAGATCTGTCGACTCCGCAGATCCTCTGCGGTGTGAAACATTAAATTTTTTTGATCATTAATTGCTCAAAAGATACTGAATGGATTTACACCAAATCATAAAAAGCACTCTTTCTGGACCAAGATCTAGCTTTCAGCCAAATTTGGTGCAGATCAGTTTAGCGGTTTTTACCATTGCTGTGTCTAAAGCTCCTATGGAAAAATGAATGGGCAAAACACATTTTTGGACCCCTTTTTTCCTCGGCCCCTGCGTGACAGAGCACTTTGAAACTGTCCATGTGCAAACTAGTCAAAAAGTAGTTCTTTTTTGAGAATGTTTTGTGGAGATTTGTTAAACAGTGCTAAAGTTATTAGCAACACAAAAAGGCATTTCCTACGGCAACACACTCCTAACTAGAAGTACCCAGTGGCGACCCCACTGGGTAATAATTAAATATTATATATATATATATATATATATATATATATATATATATATATGCACACAACATCCAGCTCCCACAGAAAGATCCATGGAAGAAGGCACAGACTCGAGGCAGTCAGGATACGGCATCTGTTTATTTGATCAGGTCACCTTCAATCCCAAAGATGAAAGAGAGACGCGTTTCGGCTTGCTGGAAGCCTTTATCAATCTAGTTGGCGCCATATGCACAAACAATATATATAGTCCTTCCCACTTGGACCATAGATAGACATAAAGAAAATACCATCGAGTATTTAACCTCCATGTATGCTGCATGCAAAAAATGCTCACTTCAGCTGAAAGTCAGCGTTATTTCAGGTAAAGCATATTCTAGTAAATGCATTGCATGGTGCTTATAATTAGTTAAACTAATATACCATAATTGAACATTGCAAGGGAAAATAAATTAGCACACAAACAATATACAAATCGCCCGCCATCATGGGAATGTTTGTAGGTATATAAATTGCGCAGCCAAACTTCTCATAATGCCTAAAACTACAAAATGAAATGTGTTGAATATTTAAAAGAACTTGCTGTTCAGCGTCACTAAATTTGTCAGATGAAGACAGTCTCTGTCCCGGAGTTATAGCCCAAGCTGAATACAAGTCCACCGGTATGTAACCTCTGACCTGTGTTGCAAGATCAGAAATTGCTTCTGCCGTGATGTGAATGTCACAATCCAAAACATAAAGCGGCACAAGAACAGGATAATAGCAGCTGCAACCCGGGGTCAATTTACACACAGTGTGTGAACTCTCGACATCAATTTCAATACCCGAGCTCATGCTTAAAACCCCATGGGACTACTGATCCCATAATGCCACTCGATGGTCCCATGCATTGCAGAAGTGAACAAACAAAAATCCGATGCAAAATCAAAGTCAATGTGCATAAAACCGGGGCAAAGGCAAATATCACAATGTCATAGTGAACGGACAGCATTAAAATAAAGTTCTATAGGACACAAATTCGGGGTTGATGGGGAACGATGAATAAAATGATTACGCCAAACAAACCTCACCGCATCGGCATAGGCGTCCGCGGTGCCCAGTCACCAGATGGCGCCAGTCTTCTGGGCAAGGCATTTCTTGCTAGGGAAACGTAGATCCCGTGCTGGCCTTCGCGAAAACCGCCTGCTGCAGGCTCTTGGTCTCCCACTGCAGTCATCCTCGTTCCTCTTTCCGGCCGCCAAACTGAAGACTCCCCCTCTAGCACTCCCGTACTCCTCCAGAAACATGCGGTCACAGGGGGGAGCCACAAACGACTGGGTTCCGTGTATAGCGTGACGACCGCTCATGGTGAATTGAATGCACACAACATCCAGCTCCCACAGAAACATCCATGGAAGAAGGCACAGACTCGAGGCAGTCAGGATATGGCATCTTATTATTTGATCAGGTCACCTTCAATCCCAAAGATGAAAGAGAGACGCGTTTCGGCTTGCTGGAAGCCTTTATCAATCTAGTTGACGCCATATGCACAAACAATATATATAGCCCTTCCCACTTGGACCATAGATAGACATAAAGAAAATACTATCGAGTATTTAACCTCCATGTATGCTGCATGCAAAAAATGTTCACTTCAGCTGAAAGTCAGCGTTATTTCAGGTAAAGCATATTCTAGTAAATGCATTGCATGGTGCTTATAATTAGTTAAACTAATATACCATAATTGAACATTGCAAGGGAAAATAAATTAGCACACAAACAATATACAAATCGCCCGCCATCATGGGAATAGTCAAAAAGTAGTTCTCTTTTGAGAATGTTTTGAGGAGATTTGTTAAAGTTATTAGCAACACAAAAAGGCATTTCCTACGGCAACACACTCCTCACTAGAAGTACCCAGTGGCGGCCCCACTGGGTAATAATTAAATATCATATATATATATATATATATATATATATATATATATATATATTCACTGAAAAAATTAAAGGTTTCAGGGACGTTATAGTTAGGAATTAGCATTTAAAAAACCTTAGATATCCACCGAAAAAACCACAAGTTTCAGGGACGTTATAGTTAGTTGGACATTTCACTCGTGCAAAACCAGTGAAGTATATATACAGTGAAAAAACCAAAGGTTTCAGGGACTTTATAGCTAGTATTAGCATTTAAAAAACCTTAGAAATTCACTTAAAAAAACAAAGGGACGTTATAGGTAGTTGGACATTTCACTCGTACAAAACCAGAGAAATTCGGCCATTATAGTTATTTGACCTAACTATAACTCCTGCAGCTCCCCTTGCTCAAAAGCAATCATCTGCTTTGCTTCGTTGAAGCAAGAGCAGGTTTCCCTGCTCTCGCTTCAATGAAGCAAAGCAGAGTTTGCTATGGCAGGGCGGGAGCTGTGCTCCCGCCCTCCCATAGCAAACAGCAATGTCCCGGGGGTGGGCACCCCGGGACATTGCAGGAGCTGGCCCTTGGGGGTTGCGGTCCCCAGGGCCATCAAGGGATCCAGGAGGGGGGCCGCGCGGCCCCCCTCCTTCCATTTGCATAGCCCCGGGGAGGTGGTGGTCCCCGGGGCCGGGGGTCTGCAATGGACCCCCGTATTTAAATATTCAATGCCCCGGGGAGGTGGTGGTCCCTGGGGCAGTGTGGGGAGGGGCAGGAGCCCCCCCCACACTTTTATTTTTAATTTCAGCCCTGGGGAGGTGGCAGCCCCCGGGGCCGGGGGTCTGCAATGGACCCCTGTATTTAAATATTCAATGCCCCGGGGAGGTGGTGGTCCCTGGGGCAGTGTGGGGAGGGGCAGGAGCCCCATCACACTTTTATTTTTAATTTCAGCCCCGGGGAGGTGGCGGTCCCCAGGGCTTGGGGGGGCCAGCGAGGCCCCCTCCTTTTAAATTTGAATGCCCCGGGGAGGTGGCGGTCCCCTGGGCAGCGTAGGGGGGGTTGGGACCCCCCCACGCCTTTATAAACAAAGCCCCGGGGAGGTGGCAGTCCCGGGGGCTTCGGGGGGGCCACGTGCCCCCGCATTCAAATTAATAAGCCCCGAGGAGGTGGCGGACCCCAGGGCTGCGGGGGCCTCCACGGGCCCCCACAAATTATTCAGTGATTGCCCCCGGGACCTAGTCCACCCGGGGGCTTTTTGAAAACAAAGCGTGGGAGCCCGCGCTTCGTTTTTAAAAATTTTCATGCCAGGATTCATAACCCCAACGCGAATTTTGCCGTTTAAAAAAAAAAATGCTTTTATGGCCCTGGGGGTCCTTGTGGGACCCCCTGAGCAGGCCTAAGGGGTCAGGGTGTTTCTACCCTGCCCCCTTTTCTTGTTTTTCAACCTTTATTCCACTCTTTTCTTGTGACTCGGTTCACAAGATGGCTGCCAACACTTCTTGGTTTGGAGTGTTGGCAGCCAATCAGAGTGAAGCTCATGCCCGGGAGGGTTCGCGAACCCTCCTCGGTGCTCAGATATCGATATTTTTCTTTTTTAAATTTCTCAGGAACTGCTGAACAGATTTACACCATTTAACAAAAATGGCGCACTCTAAACCAAGACCTACCTTTTTGCCAAATTTGGTGTAATTCTGTTCAGCTGGTCGGGCTGTAGCCTGTAATAAAGTTCCTATGGAAAATAACATGGAGAAAATGCGTTTTTGGACCCCCCCTTTTTTCTCATCCCCCGCTTGACGAATCACCCCGAAACTTTCAACACACATACTGAGCTGTCCGGCCCTATTCTTTGGAAAATTTCATGAAGATTCGTCAAACGACGCCAAAGATATTGGCAAATCAAAAACGCTTTTCCTATGAAAACTAGGTCCTAACTAGAACTACCTACTGGCGACCGCCAGTAGGTTATATATATATATATATATATATATATATCTCTCTCTCTCATATATATATATATATATATATATATATATATATATATATATATATATATATATATATATATATATATATTCAAAAACCGGACTCCACACTGCTCTCAGCAAGAATCCCACAGCACCGGAGAAATGACGATCCGCAGGTCAGTTTTTAACCATTAAAGTGCATTTATTTAGTACAACTCCTGTGCAAGCGTGGACAGTCTACGCGTTTCGGCTCCTGCCTTCAACTGGACCATAGAGTCCCGCCGTCCAGAACATCTATTTAAAGTGCAATGTGATCCCTCATTTATTTCTAAAAATGTACTAGACTGCTAACCCTCATAAAACATTCTTTAGTATTTATAGTTTTTAGTAACTGCCATTTTCAGTGTATATTCATCATTCTATTTGTAAAGTACTCATAGCAGTGTAATTCAGAGGCAAGGTTATCACACGTGCAATATTAATCTTGTTATTGCTTGAGATTGTTTTTTTAAAAAAAAGAGATAAACCAAAAATATGCAACATTTCAACTATATATAAAAGAATTCAGTCAGATATTTAAGACATTATGATCTAAAAACACGGACTAAATAATGAACACATATCTGTAAAGTACACAAAAGTTAATTACATTATAGTCCATCATTTTTAAAGTGCTTAGTGCAAGATCTTTGTGCAAAATTAGATATTCAATTTAGTTTCTTCTACAGTATTTCCAATAATTAATGAGATCATTTCATATCTAAGAAAGTGTGTGTATGTATATATAGCTGCCATATGAAAAAAGTGCTTTATATAGTGCATTCATGTTGTACATCATCTTCTTCTTTCATTTCTGTTCCATCTAAAGTAGAATATATAAATGTAGAGCAGAATAATATAAATATTTTTCACTAAAAGATCTTAAATATATGTATTTAAATATATATGCACACCGAAGAAGCACTGAAGCCCGATTCCAGGAAAAATGCAGAGCGTTTAAGTTTGTAAGAAGGCACACTCTCTTCCTCCTAACGCGTTTCGGCTTCTCTGGTAAGCCTTGATCACAGGTGAGCAGGTGACACATTCAATACTCATGCGCTTTTGAGTTCAGCCACTCGTGACGTAATGGCATCCTACAATGCCCACAATGCACCAGGATTGTATATATATATATACACATACATAGTCAAAATATGTATATGCATATGTAAAAAAAAAGAAAAATATGTTTTTTTTTTTTTTCAATTACATTTTTTAACAATTGTAAATTACATAACTTTTTAAAAATAAATATATATACACACATGTATGTAATATGTATATTTATATATATATATATTTTAAAATAAAAACATGGGCTCGCGTACCAGATGCAAATCCCAGTACATTGCCAAGCGTTAGATCTGGATTCACGTACGAAATGCGGTTCCAGCGTGATTTTTCATATATATATTTTTCATATATGTACACAATAGTAATATCAAGTTCAAGGTAAGAGGTTTGTTAAGATAGTGAATAAACTTGTATATCAATAAATGAAACGTATTCAATCATTTTTTTAATAGTAATTTCAGGAGTCGCGGTACGGGTGCGTACATTGCAACTTCCGGACTCGCGTAGGGGACGTGCCACCAGGGTCATTTTTCACATATATATTTTTCACATATATATACAATAATTATATTAAGTTCAAGGTAAGAGGTTTGTTAAGATAGTTACTAAACTTGTATATTAATAAATGAAACTTATTAAATCGTTTTTTTAATAGTAATTTCAGGAGTCGCGCAACATGTGTGTACATTGCTAATTCTGGATTTGCGCAAGGGCCGCGAATCTAAAGTTTTTTTATAGCTTTATTTCATTTATTTTAAATAAAGAAATACAGTTATGTGTTTTTAAAATACTATCAAATAGTAGTAAATATTGTTGTAATGTAAAATTGAAACAAATCGCGGAATCGCTTCAGGTGCGCGGTGGTTCCGCGCACGGGACGCGCATCCCATGTTACACAAAAAAAGAAATTTCATTGGTTAAAGATCCTGTCATCCTTAAGTTTGCTAGATTCCACCCTCTCTCTTCTAATTTTGGGTGTGGTTGGCAACAGCCATACCTTTGTGAGGAACTTACAATTTTGCAGCTTTATTTTGGTGTTTTGAAGGTTTTTGGTGGAATTAAAATGGCAGTTGCACAGGATCTGCAGGAGGAGGAAGACATCCTTCAGGAGGAAGAGGAAGAGACATGCCACAAAAGAAAGGAGAGTGTGGTATGGGAATTCTTTTCCATACCTGAAGGACTAAAAAAGGTGAATGCACAAAAGGTTACATGCAACATCTGTAAAAAGGTTCTGTCCCGAGGATTGGACAAAAAATACTCCTGCGGTACATCTCCGGACAATGCACGAAAAGAGGCTTGCAAGAGCTGAACTTGCAAGAGCAAATGAAGGCAGCCAAAATCCTCAACCTTCAACTTCACAAGTTGGTGACCGGTTGCAGTCTGTACCACCGACTCTTCCTGATTTTGCGAAGGCAGGACTGTTTTGTCCAAAATGCATCACTGTGCTGAGCATTGGAGAACAAGTTGTCCAAACAATGTTGGACACAATTAACAATCCCAAATGTTAATTTTTTTCCCCTTCATTTATGCATGCTGTTATGTGCTTGTTCACATTTTTATTGATAAAATCTTAAAAACACAAAAAAAAAAAAAAATTGTAAAAAATATATATATATCTATATAAAATAGTTTTTAAAAAGAAGAAAAAAGACAGTTCTTACAGAACCACCTATTCTGGTGAAAAGCTATATGTTGTATGAATACATGAGTCAATGGATAGTGTCTGTGTGATTGCATTAGTGCGTATGTAGTGTCTGAGTGAATGGAAGAGTAAATGAGTAGAGTTTGAGTGAATGGTTGAGTGCAAGATTAGTGCCTGAGTGAATGGATGAGTGCATGGGTTGTGCCTGAGTGAATACTTGAGTACAAGAGTAGTGCCTGAGTGATTGCATGGACAGTGCCTGAGAGAATTGATGAGTGCTTAGGTAGTGCCTGGATGAATGGGTGAGGGCAAAGGTAGTGCCTGGATGATTGGATGTGTGCATGGGTAGTGCCTGAGTGATTGGATGTGTGCATGGGTAGTGCCCAAGATAATGGATGAGTGCATGGACAATGCTTGAGAGAAAAGTTGAGTGCATGGGTAGTGCCTGAGTGAATGGTTGAGTTCAAGAGTAGTGCCTGGCTGATTGCATGAGTGGATGGGTAGTATCTGAGTGATTGCATGAGTGCAGTGGTACTGCCTGGGTGATTGGATGAGTGTATGGGTAGTGCCTGAGTGAATGGATGAGAGGATGGGTAGTGCCTGAGTGCATGGTTGAGTGCATGGGTAGTGCCTGGCTCATTGCATGAGTGCAGGGGTACTGCACTGGGTGATTGGAGGAGTGCATATGTAGTGCCTGACTGCATAGATGACTGCGTGGCTAGTGTTTGAGTGAATGGATGAGTGCAACAGTAGTGCATCAGTGATTACATGAGTGCATGGGTAGTGCCTGGCTGATTGCATGAGTGCAAGGGACTGCCTGGGTGATTGGAGGAGTCCATGGGTAGTACAAGATGCATGCATGAGTGTATGGGTACTGCTTGGGTGATTGCATGAGTGCAGGAGTACTGCTTGGGTGATTGGAGGAGTACATGGGTAGTGCCTGAGTGAATGAATGCAAGGATAATGCCTGAGTGAATGGATGAGTGCATGGGATGTGCTTGGCAGATTGCATGACTGCAGGGGTTCTGCCTGGGTGATTGGAGGAGTGCATAAGTAGTACCAGAGTGCATGGATGAGTGCATGGGTACTGTTTGAGGGAATGGATGAGTGCATGGGTACTGCCTGAGTGAATGCTTGAGTGCATGGTTAGTGTTTGAAGGAATGGATGAGTGCAACAGTAGTACCTGAATGATTGGACGAGTGCATGGGTGGTGCCTGGCTGATTGCATGAGTGCAAGGGTACTGCTTGGGTGATTGGAGGAGCGCATAAGTAGTACCAGAGTGCATGGATGAGTGCATGGGTACTTTTTGAGGGAATGAATGAGTGCATAGTTAGTGCCTGAGTGAAGGCTTGAGTGCATGGGTAGTGTTTGAGGGGATGGATGAGTGCAACAGTAGTGCCTGAGTGATTGCATGAATGCATGGGTAGTGCCGGGCTGATTGCATGAGTGCAGCGGTAGTGTCTGGGTGATCGGAGGAGTGCAAGGGTAGTGCTTGAGTGCGTGGATGAGTGCATGGGTAGTGTTTGAGGGAATGGATGAGTGCAGCAGTAGTGCCTGAGTGATTGCATGAGTGCAGGAGTACTGCCTGGCTGATTGCATGAGTGCAGGGGTAGTGCCTGCATGATCAGAGGAGTGCATCGGTAGTGCCTGAGTGCATGTATGAGTGCGTGGGTAGTGTTGGAGGGAATGAATGAGTGCAACAGTAGAGCCTGAGTGATTGCATGAGTGCAGGTGTAATGCCTGGGTGATTGGAGGAGTGCATGGGTAGTGCATGAGTGCATGGATGAGTGCATAGGTACTGCTTGAGGGAATGGATGAGTGCAACAGTAGTGCCTGAGTGATTAGAGGAGTGCATGGGTAGTACCTGGGTGATTGTATGAGTGCACAGCTACTGCCTGGGTGATTGGAGGAGTGCATGGGTACTATCAGAATTCACAGATGAGTGCATACGTACTGTTTGAAGGAATGGATGAGTGCAACAGTAGTGTGTGAGTGATTGTATGAGTGTATGGGTAGTGCTTGGCTGATTGTATGACTGCAGGGTTACTGCCTGGGTGATTGGAGGAGTGTATGGGTAGTGCCTGAGTAAATGGATGAGTGTATGAGTACTGCCTGGGTGATTGTATGACTACATGGGTAGTGCTTTGGTGATTGGATGAATTTTGACTCTGGAAAGGACAAATGCAAAGATAATGCTTAAGTTATCCTATTAGTGCAAAAATTATGCTACAGAGATTACATTACAGCATGGATATTGTTTGTGGGAAAGGATCACTACGTGGCTGATGTTATCTGAAAGTTTTTATATAGTGTATAGGATCAACATTATTTTTATTAGAAATAAATAGCATTAAAATGAATTTTAAACATTGTTTCACGTTATCATGCATATTATGTTATGTGTTCTTACCTTTTTAGTAATTTAGATACGTAACTCTATCGAACTGTTTTAGAGTAGTATTGTGATGAGCAGCATTAAAACTCTTTTCAAACTTCACCATTACCTACTGTAAACAAGAAGAAGAAAAACTGTTATGTAATGTAACGTATTATACAAAATATAATATTATATTTTTAAGAACACAATATAATTTTAGAATTTCATAACATTTTCAGTTTCCCTTTTTTGCTGTTCTCAGGTTCTACTCAATATCACCATATCAGTGATTTCAATGTAGTATCATCAATGAACAGCGGGGAAAAAAACAATCAACGAGATTGTAAAAAAAAAAAACAAATCAGTGCGGAGAATTATTGGCAATATGTGTAGCTATGTGCTTATCTATCTATACTTTGTTAAGAACGTCCTTCTTGTACATTAACTCTATTATTTCTCTCAAGTACATTTGCTCAAATGTACACTCTCATTTATATCTCGTACAATATAGACAATAAATATATAAACTATTTACTTTTAAACACAATTTTCCAAATGCAATACCAATTAGCACAAATAATAATCCAAAGTCTAATTATAAATAGTAATTGTTTCAATGTTGTCCATTTTCTGTTCACATCTTCCCAATAGGCCGAATAATGTATTTAAAACTTTCGCTTAAAGAAAATACAATATAAATTTGTTATTTTGTGTTCACATCTTCCCAATAGGCCAAATAATGTATTCAAAACTTTGGCTTCAAAAATATTAACTATGAATTTGGTAATTCATAAGGCAATCTAGGTTTGAATTCCAAGTGGGCATCATTGCAATGTGTCCATCCTTTATTACACTTTAAATATACAGTATAATGTCCAGATGTGGTAGTAGGTCCATCATGGAAAATAATAGCCACTGCTATGAAAGTTCTTCCTGTGATAGATATTTGACTTGCAACAAAATGTTTAATTTTTGCTTCCAATTTTCTTCCATTTGCTCTTCAACATTGTAGCATTAAAATGAGATATTTTCCATATCTATCTATATGTAATGTAGTCAACTTCTCTGATCTACAATGTGAACAGCTCATGTCTTGATTGGCTGTTTTTATCAATTTGTTAAAAGGTACTGATTCACAGTCTGGGATTGTCAAGTATATGAATCGCTCTGTTTGTATTTCAGTGATGGTAGTAAAAGGACACTCTTCATATTTATGATCCCAACTGTAACTAAGTCCAAATAAGTTTTGAATCATAATTCCTTCATCTTCTAACACTGCAAGCATAACCATTAAAAATTCTTGTGCATCTTGTTGTACATTAAGAGTAAATGTCAGTGAACCACTACATATATCCAAAAGATGACGAACTCTAGAAGCAGTATGGATTTTAGTTCTGTCAGTTACAAACTGTTCAAATACATGATGTAACAAAGAACAAAATCTTTTTTCATGATTTCCCACGATTTCACAATGAAGCTCTTCTAGATAAAACACAACATTCAAAATCACATTAGTATAGCAGTTGATACCTGCATTATTTTCCAACTGATATCCTACAATCTCATCAACAGTTTCCATTTTCTTTTTCTTTACGCCTTCAAGTTTCTGTTCATTTATTTTCTTTTTTTGAACCTCAATTCCATCTTTGACATATTTCCGTTTTGGACAGACTATGCGTTTCTCATATATGGGGTATTCACCTAAATCAGGAGCATAAAGTCTTCTTAAATGATTATACTCTCTTACACAATTTGCATCAGCACTAATCTTTTTGTCATCAAAATCTATCAAATACAAACCAGACAATGTTCTTACTCGAGATAATGCAACATATGCCAATCCCTCTTTGAACACTGTACTTCCAATATTTACAAAAGCGCTGTCTATACTTAAACCTTGAGATTTATGAATAGTTACTGCATATGCTAAAGACAGAGGAAACAGTTTTCTGCGAACGTACAAGTCTTTTACGAGCAAAAAACTTACAACACAATGCCCAATCTGTGTTACCTCTTTAATCTGATCAAATTTTATCTTCAAAAATTCTATTCCATCTCTGTTATGAAATTTAACAAACTCAACAACTTTTCCCATTGCTCCATTTACTAAACCTTTTTCTACATCCAAATTACGCCGTAAAATTACCTGACAGTTTATACAAACATGTAAAGTGTTTTCTAAGCCTGCTGTTTTAGATACAAACTTCTCCAAAGAATGCAATTTAGTCTGTAGTTTGTCTGTCAGAAGAATAGTCACTCCCCGGTGTTCAATTTTATCAATAGCTCTCATTTCAACTATTTCCTGTTTTTCCAGTTTCAAAAGTTCTTGATTAAGGGCCAGATGTACGACCCCTTTTTGCATGCGCAAACGGGTTTGCGAACCCGTTTGCTCATGCAAAAACATCATGGGCCATGTACAAAGCCTATTTAGCGAGTCACAATTTATTTGCGACTCGCTAAATAGGTTTTGCGACTCGCTATTTGGAAGGGGCGTTCCCTTCCAAATAGCGAGTCTCAAAACAATGTGCTAATGTTTTGCGACCGCAATTGCGGTCGCAAAACACTCGCAATTACCACCTACTTCAAGTAGGTGGTAATGCATTCGCAAATGGGAAGGGGTCCCCAGGGGACCCCTTCCCCATTGCAAATGCATTCGTAAATATTTCCCAGGGACCACTGCCTGCCCTTAAAATGAAACGAAAACGTTTCATTTTTTTAAAAAATGCATCCCGTTTTCCTTTAAGGAAAACGGGCTGCATTTTTAAAAAAAAACTGCTTTATTTAAAAGCAGTCCCAGACATGGTAGTCTGCTGAGCCCAGCAGGCCACCATCCCTGGGAGGGCCTGTCCTTCCCAATGGGGTTGCAAATTGCGAGAGGCTCATTTAATATTAATGAGCCTCGCAATTTGCGACCCCATTGGGAATTGCAAACAGTGTTAATCACACTGTTGTACATTTTATTTTGCGCCTCGCAATTTGCGCCTCACAATTAGTCGCAAATTGCGAGGCGTAAAATAAAATGGTGGTACATCTGGCCCTAAATGTAGAACACTCTTGCAGTGTAGGCATTAGGCAAACTATAGACTTCTTTTCTTCAAGCTTATTGCACATTATTTCAGATGCTGTGTTTCCAGTTGTAAATAAGTTCCTTAGTAGCCGACTTTCCAAAGCTTCTTTACCATGTTTCGTTCAGACACCAATTCTTATATCTTGAATAATATTTCCAAAGCGTTCATCATTTGCTTGTCGCATATTCTTAATAAGTTCTTTATATTCAAAATTTGACCAAATGTTCACATATCCAATACTTCCCAAAGATTTCCTAGTGTCTTCATGGACAAGTGTTTTAAAAACAGGATGTCCTTTTACAGGAGTAAGTTGTAGTAGATCTCCGAATACAAGTACATGTTTACCTCCAAAGAGTACATCGTAATTTGATTTTAAAATCTGTTGCATCCTCAAGTGTACAAAGACAAGCATTAAGTTTGAGACCATGCTCCCCTCATCAATGATTAGAAGTTTCATTTTCTTCAGTACTCTTGAAACTTCATAAGAAGCATCTCCAGATAGCTTGTGATATTCCGATTTGTTATCATGTTCAACTGGTAGCATAAGTAATCAATGTAAAGTAATCCCTTTAATGTTGTGTGCTGCTAATCCAGTTGGAGCTGTTACAACACAAGATAAATGTGATTCTGTAGTTTTGTGGAGATAACTGGTCAAAACTTTAATTAAGAAACGTTTTCCTGTTCCAGCTTGGCCACTGATATACATTAAAATAGGTTTAAATAATGAACATTGGCATTCTTTTTTTCATGCAGCAAACCATGTTGTATCTGTTGTGTCACTTGTTGATATATTTCTTTTTGTTCGATGTTTAGTTGTTCTTCTAAATTTTCTAACTGAATAATATCATGTTGTGCTTGTTGCATTGCAGTTTCTACTTCATTCATGGCAATTGCTGCTTCATTTTCGATAATTAGTTGTCCTAGTGGACCTTGGCTTAGTGCAGGCGAACTTTGACTATCTTGAGAACTGTCTCTGGCTATTTCACTTGCAATAGTAGTTTCTTGTTCAATCTCATCATTTAACATTTGTAGATAAGTTGGGAAAATTGTGCATTCAAATCTATCTTTACAGGCATTGAAAGAATCTTCATAGCAGTCATAATCTCCAAGTAATTCAATTTCACTACGCCAAGGCTTGAACAGTTACAGAAGTGCTAAATGGAAAAATTCCGTCTTATCAGGACTTTCACAACTGAGTTTTCTGTGGTTGATAAGATTTCCTTTGGCATGTTTTACCAAACATCCGTCACATCCAATTACTGCATATTTTTCTTAATTTATATTTTCTGTAACATTTCTTTTAAAGCTGTAATGTTGAAGTATTTCATAGAGACATTGGTTTTCCAGATGTGGACTCCTTTTGGGATAGTACGTATCCAACATATTAGTTTTAACAATATCTGTACTTTCTGGTTCATTCAATGCTAAGTATTCAATTTCTTGTAGAGATTTCAATACTCTATTTCGTGTGGCAGCAAGACCTAGACTTACCCAAATGATTCCTCTTGACTTTGAATATAAACTGGCAGAGCTCAACCGATCCGAACATTCATAGAATCCAATCTCTCGGTGGGAAAGCATTTTCAAGCTAAAGCTGTACAATTTTTTGCTAAGACTCTTCTCTGCTGAAATTTCTTCCCACATTTCTTTCAACTCTGTGTTTTCAGATTTGGTTATATATGACGTAACATAGCGAGGACCAGCAATTGAATTATCTGCAACATATTGAATATCCATGTTTGCATTCCATATTGTCAAAATCACTGGATTGTAGTCATTAATATACTTTGAATCTTCAGTTCTTTTTAGGTTGTTTGTATTCTTTGGAGATTTCCGAGTTATTGTATGCCTTACTGCTGACATAAAAATATGTACTCTTCCTTTTCAAATTATTGGATGTGGGAAATCCAAAACGACATTTTGTATAAAATTTTCCCTTTGACTTGTATTTTCGTCGACAATATTTTCCACATCGATGACTTTGAAACCGTAAAACTTGTTGTCTCAAGTTGTTTTCTCCTCCTTCTTTTGGAATGGCACAGGTAACATAGTCTTCAATGAAAGACAAAACACTTTCATTAGTATCAGTTCCAAATTTTGGTGCATTCTTGATCCATACAGCATGTGCATATGAGGAGCACCTCTGGCTTGGTACTCCTTTCTCCAAAAGAAATCAGTAACTTCTCCAAGAGGTGGATTATTTGTATTGCAGATAAAAGACATCATAGATTGAAACCTATGATTAAAATATCTGCACACATTTACAGGATCCAAGGAACAGAGTTTTCCAGCTGTCTTCAATTCAATATTTTTTACATTTAAATTTACTTCTCGTAGAAATTGAAGTAAATCGTCCCAAGCATATTCAGCACAGCTAAGTGTTACAAACCACATAGGGGTACCCAAGTTTCTTAACATACATTTAAGTTCTCCGTGACGATGATACCAATACTCATTGGTACCACGTTGACACGCCATCAAGTTGAGTTTCTAAATAATCATCTCTTTTTTAACATTGTCCATTAATTCCTTTGCAGAAACATGTGTAAGATGAACTCCTGTTTTTAATACGTGGTTCACTGCATATGAAAGTGCAGACAAGGCACTTTCAAATAGAAGATGAAATATATATGGAATGCACTGTCGAAATCTTGGATCTTCTGAGTACAATCTAGTCGAGCGTTATTCTGAAGCTGGAATCTGTATTGTTCGTTCATCATATTGTCCACCTTCTCCAGTGGGGAACAGCAGTGGAAAACAACGAGCTTCTACACTTTTTTTCCATACACTCATAGGAGTTCCCTTTGCTTTCTTCATTTGAAATAATTCAATACTGTTTCCAATCACTTCTTTTAAATGTAGAGGATGTATACTGTAATGTTCGTAAACCTCTTCAGTCCTAGACTTGTCCACTTTTTCTATTTGTCCACTTTGAATTTCTCTTTCATCCTCTAAACATATTTCCTGTTCTTCCACATTTACAGTTTTATAAAAAAATATTGTTCTGTGCAAGATATAATGTAGCCTTTTGAAGTTTGGTAACATCTACTAACTCTTGCCATATTTTTCGACTCTTTGTTGGTACACCATTAACTAGAATAACTACAGGCTCACTTTCCTCTCTGTCTATACCAACAGTATCAATATTTTTCTTAAAATCTAAAGGTAAGTACACAACTCTTCCTTTCAGACCTCTTTGCAAATCTGTTGGAGGAAGCTTACCTGTTTTAGGCTCCATACGAACTATGGCCTGAAACGGGTGCACAAATTGAATAAGAATGGACTCATATGCATTTAAATCTGACAGTTCCAGAGGTATAGCTACCAACTCTACCAACTCTAAGTTGTTATGCACAGCTCTAGCTGGCATTTTGTTCTCTTCTAACTTGTTGTAACAATATTTACAAATACGTTCATCAGTACCCAACTCAAAACGACCTTCCACCAACAAATAAGCACCAAATTGCGGCCACTTATCATTGTTTTCTTTTTCACTTTTTAAATATACATCAACATTCCTAGTTTGACTTCTGTAGTGAGTACGTCGACAACAAACATTGTTTGGTTTTTCAGATGAAACTATCTTAATCTTTGTAATTTCTTCTACAAACTTGTCAGTACTAATATCTTCCACCTGTTCTTCAACACCTACACTTATCAAGCTGTCAGTTTCTCTACACTCCTCCTGTGAACCGAAGAAACGAAACTATATATCATCACAAACATACTGAACCATGCAAAGAGCTGCGTTCATTTCACTTAAAGATAATGCAGGACTTTTTACGTAGTACAATCTCCTTACTAACTTCCGCATTTCTGAGTGGTGTACTGCTAACATTCTTAAATGATGAAATGTACTTTTACACACTTTTCTAGAAAGACAGGCCAGAGAATGACCCTGCAACTTAGTATATTTTCTTACTTTACATGAATCTAGTCCTTGCAACATCTTAATCTTCTGTTTAACACTTTTTTTGGCATATTGTCGTAAGAAAACTCATAATATATCAATAGATTCCTGTTGAATACTACAAATACTACTACAATCCCACTTATACACTGGAGCTTGTGTACGTCTCCCTTGAACTTAAGAACTAGATCAGAGCTGCACCACTTTGGAGTACACAAGTCCATACAAATAGTTATAGCTCAATCACGCGCAAGTTGGAACAATTTCTTCTTTATTATTTCTTTCTTTATAATGCAAACAGCCAACGCGTTTCGTCCTGTAACATAGGACTTCTTCAGGGCATTCCTCAATCTAAGTCGACCAGATGAAACGTTCCAAATAGTATTTGGCTTATAAGCAAATCTCGTTTCAAACATAAACAGCAATCTCAATTTGGATTTCAAGGGGTTGATTCGAATTGAGGGTCAAATCGTATTTCAATGAATCTCCAATTACCAATGATCGTAACAAGGACGGTAGATTAGCGTGATATGATAACCACAAATATATAATGGAAATACTGGTGCATTAGAACCAGCACATCTTTTTCGGACTGCTCCTAATATTTGTAGCTGCACTTCATCGCTGCGATTACGCCCGGCTTCATGTCCGCCGTATGGCGGGAGGACTATGCTGGACATGAAGCCGGGCATAATCTTTCTACACACAAATAAATGTAAGTAACAAATCAAATTGCTTCCTACATTATTTCAAATTGTCAAACACATTTCTATTGGTTAGACATATTAACCCTTTCCAACTGTCTTCTAAAAGTGCCCAAACTGGTTCTGTAATTTTCTGGAGCTGCGACTCCACCGCGGTGCCACAAAGTAGCGTCGTGATGGAGCCGCAAATCCATACGCGAGTTCAAAAACCTATTTCTAATAATACTATTTTTTTTTAAACAACAGACTACTTCTACACATACTACTGGCTTAGAAAAACTTAAATTAGTAACATCACTTATGTATTTTTTTTTTTAATTTTCAAAATCAATTGAAAAAACTGTGGCATGTTACATGTTATCACTCCGGTAAGTAGCATAACAATGATTTTCTCCCATAGGTGAGATCAACATTACAAAGTAATTACATTTAAAATGGCACATGACGCTGCACATTGACCTGGTGTCTGCGGTTGACGTGTTTGAAAGGTGCGCAGGTGGTCTGTCAGGAATTATGGCTGGAGTCTAGCGGGTTGTTGCTGGCTATTTGGGCATCAGTGGTAGGGGAGACTGTGGCCGGTTCGTCCGGGTTGGCCAAGCGATGCAGGTAGGAGATAAGAGGGCCCCATATGTCAGGAGGTCGACCTGCGGCTGGCATCAAGTCCCAGAACTCACCCAGGAGCACTTGGCAGTGAGCAGCATCGTCCAACCAGCGTCTAACTAAAGGTGCCGGTTTGCGACCCCAGTGGATAGCTATCCGACGCTTGGCAAGCACCAGGAGCATCGCGGTCAGCTTGCTGTTAGCATCTGAAATGTGTTTAACATGACCCAGGAGGCACAGTAGGGGATCAGGGACAATACGTTCAAGTGTGATATCGCTAATTACAGTGCACACCTCCAACCAGAATGAGGAGACCCCAGGACACAACCAGGCCAGGTGTGCAAAGTCCGCGCTGGGGGCTGCGCACCGCACGCACCTGTCTCCACCCACCAGACCCATTCTGTGTAGCGTTGTAGGGGTATGATAGAGCCTGTGTATATATTTAAAATGAATGAGCTGCAGGCGGTAGTTGGGGGAGAGGCACTTGATTTGGTTGCAACAGTATTGCCGTTGCTCGAGGGAGAGGTCTTTCCCCAGGTCCACACTCCACGCAGCTCGGGCACGTTCTGTGTTAATGGAAGAGGCCGCAAGGGTTAGAGCATATAGTCTTGTGACCATTTTCCGTGGAGAACTGGAGGAGTGAGTATATTCGAGCACGGTGTTAAACTGGGGGGCGAGCGGAAAAACGGGGCTATCGCTTCTACATGTAGCCCTGATCTGGTAGTAGAGCAGCTTGTCAAGTGGGGCTGCGTTGTCAGGGAGTGTGAAAAAATTGTTGTTAGGGTAAATGTCAGCAACAGTGCGAATACCCAGGTTGGCTGCGCGGTGAGCCATACCCACTGTCTGCAGCGGGGGGAATGCCGGGTTGCTGGCAAGATGTATGGATGGCGCGGAGAGTGCCCCAGCGCCGGTGAATCTACGCATCCCATCCCAGACCCAGCGCAGGCATTCCACCGTGTTGATCTCGCCTCGGGGAATTTTGAGCAGCAAAAATAGAGCTGTCCGCAGTGGCCACAGAGAGGCCAAGTCTGCCTTGACTGCCACATGAGGCTGGAAAGGTGTTGGATGGAGACAGAACTGGAGAAAGCTGGCCTGGGCACACAGCGCATAGAGTTTAAAATCAGGGGGCTCCCATACCGCCCTTAGCTAGGGGAAGAGTTAGAATATTATAAGCAATTCTGGGCCGGCGTCCTGCCCAAATCAACGCGATAATGTTCGAGCGCAGTTTTTGGAAGAATTGTGATGTGAGACGTTGGGGAATGTTTGAAAAGAGATACAAGAATTTAGGGAGCATGACCATCTTGGTGATGGCGATGCGCCTGGCAAGTGAAAGCAGAAGTTTTTGCCACATGCGAGTTGTGGTTTCAAGCCAGTCCATTGCCCTGCCAAAATTGGATCTCCATAATACGTCCACATCTCTGCTCAGCCAGATGCCCAGGTATCTGGTGGGACCGGTCGCTCATATAAATGGGTAATCTGCTGTGAACAGCATAGTGGCATCAGTGAGGGATAAAGGAACGGATTTGGTCCAGTTGACCTGAACTCCAGAGAGGCAGCCGAGGTGGACAACGCCCCTAGTCATGGGTGCGAGATTCTCCCGAGGTTTACGGACATATATAGTGATGTCATTAGCGTACATAGAAACTACCCAAGCCCGGGCTGAGAAACCTATGCCCGATGAGTGTGATGCTGGTGCAGCCGGGCCACCAGAGGCTCCATCGCAATGGCGAATAACATGGGGGACAGGTGGCAGCCCTGCCTGGTACCCCTCAAGATGGTTATGAGGTCGGTAACCTGCCCGTTTACCCTGATGTGTGCCGTTGGGAGCTTGTACAGTAGCTGAATCTTGCACACAAATCCTGGACTGAAGCCCAATCGAGGAAGAAGGTAAAAAAGGAAAGGCTATTCTAAAGTGTCAAAAGCTTTAGTGGCGTCTAAGAGGGCGGCTACGGCGGGGAGAGTGGGGTTGATCTGGTGAATGACCGAGAAGATGGTACGTAGATTGTGCGATGTAGCGCGGCCCGGAATGAACCCCGGCTGGTCAGGGCGGGTGATCATCGGCATGATCGGGAGGAGACGATTGGCCAGCAATTTGGTGCAAATTTTGTTATCGGTGTTAATTAGTGATAAGGGGCGGTATGAGTCGCAGCTCTTAGAGGGTTTGTCCGCCTTTAGGAGGAGAGTGACGATGGCCTCATGGAGAGAAGGGGGGAATCTACCTATTTCGAGGGATTCTTTATACATTTCAACCAGGTGAGGGACTAGGAGGGGCACATATTGTTTGTAAAACGCCGGGGTGAGCCCGTCCGAACCCTGGGCTTTCTCACCCGGGAGTCCCACAATGACTTCAGAGATCTCCTCGTGAGTAAATGGCTCGTCCAAGTACCCTCGATGTCCGTTGCCAAGCCACAACAGTTCAATAGAATCAAAGTATTGGTCCATCATTTCTCTGGTGGGGCCACCCCAGCAGTGTATAGCTGGGAATAGAAGTCGGAAATCCTATCAATAATGTCAGTGGGAGAGGTGGTTCTCCCCACGGCCTCGTCGCATAGAGCCGACGTATCACGTAAAGTTTCTATTTCACATTTTAAATCCACTGTAAAGTTTCAACCCTTCCCCCATTCTGCTGAATTCCAGTTTCCATAGTAACACTTTCTGCAACATTCAACTGTACTGGCAGGTCACAAGTTCAACATATTTTCAAGTTCACAGGTTACTGAAATGGGTGGTAGACTCTGGGCTTTAGTGCTACAGTGGTCAGTGCCCAATGTTGATAGTGGCACGTGCCTCATAAATGGCTACACCCAGAAGCCATTCGAAGTACAAGTTTAGCTAGTAGATAGAGGACTGTGCCTTCTTGATTTGTTGGACATGAGTGGAATAATTTCCAGAATTCAATGATCGTTTCCAAAACCGATGTGTTTATTGTGAATTTTCACACATAAAGCAAAGAACAGCTGACACGTGTTTCCCCTGTGTGGCCCGACGGCCGTGGGCTTTCTCAAGGCTGTATTTACATAGAAGACATATGGGACAGTGAGGAGTGTCGCATAACAGGAGGTTATAGTGATTGGGGGAAAGAAACCAGAGAGAGAGAGAAAAGATAAGGAAAAAACCATGAATAATCGGTGAAGAGATCATGGATAGTAAAAGAGGGGGAGAATTAAAGAGTGGAAAAACATAGGACAAAAAGGGGCAACAAAAGGCAAAAGCATGAGAAATATAACAGCAGATTATTCATATTTCATAATTCACATTGGCCCTTCAAAAGGACTGAAAGGTCTAACACGTTATAGTCTCTCCATTAATATCTCATCGTCAAAGAGGTACATTACACAGACACATGCATGGCATATAATGCAGGAAATTAGAGCTAATGCAAAGCAAGGAGAAATGCCTAATGACTAATGGGTATTGTGTGTCATGGGCAAAGGTATGAAAAAATATTTAAACAAGAATTATTCAAATTTCATAATTCACATAGGCCCTTCAGATCATGGCGACTGAAAGGTCTAACACGTTATAGTCTCTTGGTTATTATCTCATCAATAATGGCGTACATTTCACAAACAACATACATGGCGAACATTGCAGCAAATTAGAACTGGTGCAAAGCAAAGTGCATAATGACTAGTGGGTATTGTGTGCCATAGGTATAAGAAGTGGATGAAAGTATTTATTGCAGAGGAGAGAGCAATAATGTGTTGAAAGTTCAACGTATGGGGCAGGAGCCAGTTTATCAGCCCTACAGGCTTACATTGTTGGGCATCGTATATATCATGCAAAACGAATCAGGAGAGGGCAAATACTATTGGCCTAGCCTATATACTCAAGAAAGTTGTTGTGTGCTCGAATTAGGTTTAATGAAACATTCTGCTTGTTCAGCATTTAGGTGCCACTATCATATGAGGTATAAAACAGTATAAAAGAGGGCATCAAACTCACCAGAAATTTGTTGCTGGTAATCCAGTCCCTAGAAAAGAAAGCTTGGTGGGACCGGTGTAAGGAGCAGGTAGCAACGTGGCAAGGTGGACGAAAAAGCATATTTGCACGTTTGTGGAAGAATAAAAGTGCTGAGAGGCCACTATACCAGAACACGAAAGGTACTTGAAATATGAAGCATGTCTTAACCGGAGCGAATAAGGGACCAAAGTGAATGCAGAAAAAATATCTATAAGTGCGAGATAAATTAACCCCGAACCCAAGCAAGATAAATAGATAACGTAAAATACGAACACGTTAGGAAAACATGTGCCAGAGGAATGTAGGCTCCTGCTCGAGAGCATGACATTTAACTTCAGAAAAGCCTTTGTGAAATAAAACCGCAGACGGGAGTGAGAGGTGCAAGGTCACAGAAGTGGTTGACCCGTGTGGATAATTCTTCCTGCTGTAGCAGTGAAGAAAGGTTGACGCTTATGCGGGAGATCAGATTTCATAAGGGACAGCCGACACGTGTTTCGCCCAAGTGGCCCATCGGCCGAGGGCTTTTTCAAGGCAAGGGTCTGATAGTGAGGGTCGTATTCCTGTGGTTCGGGAACAATCAGTGATTGTTCCCGGGACCGCAGAGACTTTGTCAGTATACCGAAGAGATCCTAAATCCACGAACCACATGAATACGACCCTCACTATCAGACCCTTGCCTTGAAAAAGCCCTCGGCCGATGGGCCACTTGGGCGAAACACGTGTCGGCTGTCTCTTCACCACTCCTGTTCCTGTTCCATGTATGGAAATACTAATAAATACAAATGTAATTTATTCTGCATAAAAACACGCGAATCAAGAAGGCATAATCTTCAATTTTTCTCTATACTTACCCTATTATGGCTCTTGGGTGTAGCCATTTGTGAGGACTGTGCCACCACAAAAGATTGGGCCCTGACAATTGTAGCACAAAAGCCCAGATCTCTCCACCCATCTCCTTGTCCACAGATTTCATAAGGACAGTTCTGTCTTGCCGTGGCAGTCATATGAGGCAGTCTCTGCGGACCCAGGAGAAGTGAAGTCCTGGACGCGCCGCACTCAAATAAATCAATTCAAATTCCCGCGTTAAAAAAAACTGCTAAGTCATTGCATGGGATTACGTGTACAGCAACAGAAGAGTTACTGGCCCCAGAGTAAGCTAAATTCACGGGAAGAAGATCATAAAGGGATGAAGACATTTATTATTCCCTTAAAAAGAAATAATTAGGTGGAAATGATATGTGGACCGCTCCTACTAAAAATAGTACGTGGCCTAGTTCCTTGGAATATTATGAGTATTAGGCGACGAAAATGCCAATAAGGACTATAAACAGCAACAGAAGAGTTACTGGCTCCAGAGTAAAACAGAATAGCGGAGAAATATGTAATGGGAGGCATCAATAAAGTTCTCATAGGAAAATAACATTAAGAGGGTCATTTGGACGATAACAAAAGGTGAAGAGTGCATGATGGGAAAAATAAATAACTATATTTTAAATGGATTGTATGTTAAATGCGGCAAGGACCAAATGTTTTGCAGGCAACGGGAGCATGCATGTTTTTGACTCATGAAATGAAAAGAACCGTGGGGCCTCTCTGGGAGTGGAGCTCTTGCTGTATTCCAATAGGACAGAAAACGTGCATATGGCAAGAAGCTGGCAAGGGTAAGTAGGCCTCAGAGGTAGGCACATAGAGGTAGAAATCAAGGTCCATGAAATGTATAAAATTGGAATTTAAATTTAAAATGAAGACGTGGGGGGACGCTCATGAGCACCTCAAAGGCACTCTAAATGTATCTCACGGCGATTGCTCAGGTGAAGAAGTTATTTCAATATTTCCATCAGGTTGGTATGGTCTAGATAAGAGTTGCACCGCAGTAAGGGAGAAGGAAACATCTAGTTATCCCTAGGATTAGTCGGAAAAAAGGTTAGCATCTTGTTAATCCTTACATAAGACATAGCAATACTTAACTTGTATTTGTATGGTCATGGGGTCACTGGGATGAGGTTCAACCTGGATGGAATAAGTAAAGGTGAGGGTGAAAGTAGGAGGACAGAAACACCAGGGTGTTGAAAAGACATGTTATCCTTACTCAAGGGGATTGTGAGATGGATGTCTTAATCGTGAAAGAGTTAGATGTTCCAGAGATAGGGAAGAGTGAACTAGTTGCACCGTGTAAGGCAAGGACTAGTGTGCTGGGTAAACAAATACATGCTCTGAATAGTGTACATCCAAGCATCACTGAAATGGCTGTTTATGTTCAGTATAGCCAATAATGCATTTCTGCATCTTTATTTAGTCCCTTTGTCACGGTATTCAGGCGCATTATATATTCACTTTCTTTTCGCCTCATGATGAGTTCTCGATTACCACACCGAGATGGTGGTTTCACGACTTCAAGACCAAGGAATTTGAAAGTCTTTCTGTGGGGGTGGAATTCCTGGAAATGTTCGGTTAGTGGTGGTCCTACCTCTTCTTTGTTGATGTTGCGGTAGTGTTCCAAAATTCTTATTTTCAATGCCCTGATGGTACTGCCTACGTAGATTTTATCACAAGGGCAGATTATGATGTAGATGGTGTAAGTTGTAGAACAGTTGATCCAATCCCTTATTTTCAGGGTGGTGTGTGAGTCATGCTTATACTCCACCTGTTTGTTGGCCCCCAATTTGCATGCGTTGCAGTCATGACAAATATAGAACCCACAAGGCTTCATCAGGAAATTGATTTTGGGTTTGTTCCGTTTGTCGACAAATTCCGATTGGCACAGGATTTGTTTAAGATTTTTGGCTCTCCCGAAGCCCATTTGTGGGAAGTTGTCCATCTGGTTAGATAATGATGAGTTGTTAGTTAGGAGATACCAATGTCTTTTTAGAGTTTTGCGAATGCAGTGGTGACCATTGTGGTAGTCCGTTAGGAATCTAATTTTGTTAGATTTCTCTGTTTTGGTGACATTTTTCGTTTGTAGTAGGTCATCCCGTGACAATTTTTCACAGGCTTTGTAGGATTTTTCCAAGAGTTTGCTTGGATAGCCTCGATTGAGTAATCTCTTTGTAAGTTGATCAGAGCTTTCTTTGTAGGTTTCAAGATTGCTGCAGTTCCTCCTCATTCGTTGGAATTCCCCTTTTGGGATGTTTTCAATGGTCATGTGAGGGTGACAACTATCCGCCCGGAGAATTGAGTTGACCGACGTTGGTTTACGAAAATTCTTTGTGTGTAATTTATTATCCTCCACATAGATGGTTATGTCTAGAAAATCAATTTGATTAGGGGAAATATTGCTGGTTGTTCGAATGTTCCACGTGTTAGTGTTGATGTCGTGTAGAAATTTCTTAAGCACCGTTTCTGTGCCCTGCCAGATGCACAGAATATCGTCGATATAGCGCCCCCAGTAGAGTATGTGAGAAGTGTATTCGGCAAATTTGTCGTCCCACAGCCTGTATTTTTCTACAAGTCCCATTAGGATACAGGCATATGGTGGAGCAAATTTGGCTCCCATGGCGCTCCCCTGTGTTTGTAGATAGTATTTGGAATTGAAGGTGAAGACATTGTTTGTGAGACAGAAATGTAGCATCTCTAAAATCATCTCGTTTGATTCTGGGAAGTGTACTGATTTGGTGGCTAGTGATCTTCGTACTGCTTCCATCCCATCTTTGTGACGAATCGAAGTGTATAGGCTTACTACATCAATCGTAGCAAGCAGGCACTCTTCGTTCCACGGGGTATCATTCAGTTTGTGCAGGATATCTTTTGCATCTCGGATGTAGGATGGAAGGTCTTTTATCAGAGGTTGAAGTTGGAAATCGATGTATTCTCCTAATTTAGAGCAGGCAGAGTTAATGCCTGCGATGATAGGTCTTCCCGGTGGACTGGATTTACATTTATGTATTTTTGGCAGGAGATACAACGTTGGCATTGTTGGATGTTCTATATATAGTTCATTCCGTTCTTCCAGAGTTATTAGACCCTTTGTGTACCAAGAGTCCAGTTTCTTCTTTAGGTCTTGGAGTATTCTGGTGGTAGGATTAGCTGCTAGTTCCATATAACAGGTTGTGTCGCTCATCTGTCTGTGTGCTTCTGCTATGTAGTCATCAGTATGTATTAGCACTACATTGCCCCCCTTGTCCACTTCTTTAATTACCACTTCTGGAAGGTCCCTTAGTTCATTAAGGGCTTTGAGTTCGTCATTTGGGACGTTCTTGGGAAGGTAATGTTTTTTCTTTTGATATTTTTGGTGTTCGGCAGTAAGATCCTTGGAGACTGCTGTATAGAATAAGTCTATGGTATTGCCCGGAGGCAATTGTGGACAGAAGATGGATTTGTGGCTGATATTGCTTGTGACGGAATATGCTGTATCAATGCCCAATTCCTGTGCCAATGTGAGGGAAGTTGATTGATCATCTGGGTCTTCGGCTAAGGTAGTTAATAGGTGTATGTGTTCCAGGTCCTGGACTGATAGGGGACTGGTAATTGGTGCTCTTCCTTCTTTCCAAATAGGTGGTTTATTGTGAAAGAATGCCATCAATTTCAACTTCCGTGTGAACTTGTATAAGTCTATCATCGTCTTAGTGAGATCCCAGAAGGAAGTGGGGCAGAATGATAAGCCTCTATTAAGAATCTCTGCCTGTGCAGTGGTGTTTATGTGGCCCGAGATATTGACCATCAAGTCGTTTGCTCTTTCGTTTCTGTTTCCTGTTTCTTTCTCGCTCTGGTCGTTACTCCTGCAGTCGGTCTTGGTGTTGCTGTACTTTGGATGTTTTCGGATGGGGTTCTGGTATCTTGATTTTGTTGATTCCGAAAACCTAGGCGATGCCTAAGGACCTCCTCTAAAAAATGTACTCCTACTTTATTTGTAGTGGCTATGGTGTCAGATCCCGGTGATTCAGCTTCTGAGCTTGTAACTGTATCGTATGCCTGTCTGATCTGTGATGTCAGTCCTCCTTTCGGGATATTATCGTAACGTTTCGCAAACGTGTAGACTCTTCCAAGTTGATAGTCGATTTGGTCACGTCGGAATTTTCTATTTTTCCTTTGGATCAGGTCTTCCTCATATTCGTCGATAATTCTATTAAGTATCTCATAGTTTTTGGTGGTGATGTCCCCCCAATTGGCTTCTTCAATTTTCTGTGTGAAATTGTCCACTTCTGTTTTGTGTTTGATATGATCTTCCTCTGCAATATCTATGAGTTGGCGTATCATATTATTGGATGCCTCTCTTAGATTTTCCTCCCATCTTGCAATCTGATCTGGTCTTGTTGTCTCAACAGGTGGGAAAATCAGAATTCGAAGTCCCCTGGGTATTCTTTCTGCTTCCAGGTATTTTTTAAGACTCGCCGCTTCCCACCACTTTGTTGTTTCTATTTTCACAGCTCTCTCCAACGCTTGAAAGGTGGATTTAGAAGATTGTGGATTTAACCTGGCGGGTTGTGCAGGTGTTCCAGATGTAGAGAAAATCTCCTCTATTCGTCGGTTGCAGTGTTCTCTCCGGTCTCTACAGGTTGCCATGTGGTCCAAATCTCAAGTTGAATGAGGAAATTATATTCTCAGTTATAGCGGGCAACGTAGCATTTAGAGTCCCAGATAACTGTTTTGCAGGTTACTGAAATGGGTGGTAGACTCTGGGCTTTAGTGCTACAGTGGTCAGTGCCCAATGTTGATAGTGGCACGTGCCTCATAAATGGCTACACCCAGAAGCCATTACGAAGTACAAGTTTAGCTAGTAGATAGAGGACTGTGCCTTCTTGATTTGTTGGACATGAGTGGAATAATTTCCAGAATTCAATGATTGTTTCCAAAACCTATGTGTTTATTGTGAATTTTCACACATAAAGCAAAGAACAGCTGACACGTGTTTCGCCCGTGTGGCCCGACGGCCGTGGGCTTTCTCAAGGCTGTATTTACATAGAAGACATATGGGACAGTTAGGAGTGTCGCATAACAGGAGGTTATAGTGATTGGGGGAAAGAAACCAGAGAGAGAGAAAAGATAAGGAAAAAACCATGAGTAATCGGTGAAGAGATCATGGATAGTAAAAGAGGGGGAGAATTAAAGAGTGGAAAACATAGGACAAAAAGGGGCAACAAAAGGCAAAAGCATGAGAAATATAACAGCGGATTATTCATATTTCATAATTCACATTGGCCCTTCAAAAGGACTGAAAGGTCTAACACGTTATAGTCTCTCCATTAATATCTCATCGTCAAAGAGGTACATTACACAGACACATGCATGGCATATAATGCAGGAAATTAGAGCTAATGCAAAGCAAGGAGAAATGCCTAATGACTAATGGGTATTGTGTGTCATGGGCAAAGGTATGAAAAAATATTTAAACGAGAATTATTCAAATTACATAATTCACATAGGCCCTTCAGATCATGGTGACTGAAAGGTCTAACACGTTATAGTCTCTTGGTTATTATCTCACCAATAATGGTGAGCATTTCACAAACAACATACATGGTGAATATTGCAGCAAATTAGAACTGGTGCAAAGCAAAGTGCATAATGACTAGTGGGTATTGTGTGTCATAGGTATCAGAAGTGGATGAAAGTATTTATTGCAGAGGAGAGAGCAATAATGTGTTGAAAGTTCAACGTATGGGGCAGGAGCCAGTTTATCAGCCCTACAGGCTTACATTGTTGGGCATCGTATATATCATGCAAAACGAATCAGGAGAGGGCAAATACTATTGGCCTAGCCTATATACTCAAGAAAGTTGTTGTGTGCTCGAATTAGGTTTAATGAAACATTCTGCTTTTTCAGCATTGAGGTGCCACTATAATATGAGGTATAAAACAGTATAAAAGTGGGCATCAAACTCACCAGAAATTCGTTGCTGGTAATCCAGTCCCTAGAAAAGAAAGCATGGTGGGACCGGTGTAAGGAGCAGGTAGCAACGTGGCAAGGTGGACGAAAAGCATATTTGCACGTTTGTGGAAGAATAAAAGTGCTGAGAGGCCACTATACCAGAACACGAAAGGTACTTGAAATATGAAGCATGTCTTAACCGGAGCGAATAAGGGACCAAAGTGAATGCAGATAAAATATCTATAAGTGCGAGATAAATTAACCCCGAACCCAAGCAAGATAAATAGATAACGTAAAATACGAACACGTTAGGAAAACATGTGCCAGAGGAATGTAGGCTCCTGCTCGAGAGCATGACATTTAACTTCAAAAAAGCCTTTGTGAAATAAAACCGCAGACGGGAGTGAGAGGTGCAAGGTCACAGAAGTGGTTGACCCATGTGGATAATTCTTCCTGCTGTAGCAGTGAAGAAAGGTTGACGCTTATGCGGGAGATCAGATTTCATAAGGACAGTTCTGTCTTACTGTGGCAGTCAAATGAGGCAGTCTCTGCGGTCCCAGGAGAAGTGAAGTCCTGGACGCGCCGCACTCAAATAAATCAATTCAAATTCCCGCGTCAAAAAAACTGCTAAGTCATTGCGTGGGATTACGTGTACAGCAACAGAAGAGTTACTGGCCCCAGAGTAAGCTAAATTCACGGGAAGAAGATCATAAAGGGATGAAGACATTTATTATTCCCTTAAAAAGAAATAATTAGGTGGAAATGATATGTGGACCGCTCCTACTAAAAATAGTATGTGGCCTAGTTCCTTGGAATATTATGAGTATTAGGCGACGGAAAATGCCAATAAGGACTATAAACAGCAACAGAAGAGTTACTGGCTCCAGAGTAAAACAGACTAGCGGAGAAATATGTAATGGGAGGCATCAATAAAGTTCTCATAGGAAAATAACATTAAGAGGGTCATTTGGACGATAACAAAAGGTGAAGAGTGCATGATGGGAAAAATAAATATCTATATTTTAAATGGATTGTATGTTAAATGCGGCAAGGACCAAATGTTTTGCAAGCAACGGGAGCATGCATGTTTTTGACTAATGAAATGAAAAGAACCGTGGGGCCTCTCTGGGAGTGGGGCTCTTGCTGTATTCCAATAGGACAGAAAACGTGCATATGGCAAGAAGCTGGCAAGGGCAAGTAGTTGGGATCGGGGCCTCAGAGGTAGGCACATAGAGGTAGAAATCAAGGTCCATGAAATGTATAAAATTGGAATTTAACTTTAAAATGAAGACGTGGGGGGACGCTCATGAGCACCCCATAGGCACTCCAAATGTATCTCACGGCGATTGCTCAGGTGAAGAAGTTATTTCAATATTTCCATCAGGTTGGTATGGTCTAGATATGAGTTGCACCGCAGTAAAGGAGAAGGAAACATCTAGTTATCCCTAGGATTAGTCGGAAAAAAGGTTAGCATCTTGTTAATCCTAACATAAGACATAGCAATACTTAACTTGTATTCGTATGGTCATGGGGTCACTGGAATGAGGTTCAACCTGGATGGAATAAGTAAAGGTGAGGGTGACAGTAGGAGGACAGAAACACCAGGGTGTTGAAAAGACATGTTATCCTTACTCAAGGGGATTGTGAGATGGATGTCTTAATCGTGAAAGAGTTAGATGTTCCAGAGATAGGGAAGAGTGAACTAGTTGCACCGTGTAAGGCAAGGACTAGTGTGCTGGGTAAACAAATACATGCTCTGAATAGTGTACATCCAAGCATCACTGAAATGGCTGTTTATGTTCAGTATAGCCAATAATGCATTTCTGCATCTTTATTTAGTCCCTTTGTCACTGTATCCAGGCGCATTATATATTCACTTTCTTTTCGCCTCATGATGAGTTCTCGATTACCACCCTGAGATGGTGGTTTCATGACTTCAAGACCAAAGAATTTGAAAGTCTTTCTGTGGGGGTGGAATTCCTGGAAATGTTCGGTTAGTGGTGGTCCTACCTCTTCTTTGTTGATGTTGCGGTAGTGTTCCAAAATTCTTATTTTCAATGCCCTGATGGTACTGCCTACATAGATTTTATCACAAGGGCAGATTATGATGTAGATGGGTGTAAGTTGTAGAACAGTTGATCCAATCCCTTATTTTCAGGGTGGTGTGCGAGTCATGCTTATACTCCACTTGTTTGTTGGCCCCCAATTTGCATGCGTTGCAGTCATGACATATATATAGAAACCACAAGGCTTCGTCAGGAAATTGATTTTGGGTTTGTTCCGTTTGTCGTTAAATTCCGATTGGCACAGGATTTGTTTAAGATTTTTGGCTCTCCTGAAGCCCATTTGTGGGAAGTTGTCCATCTGGTTAGATAATGATGAGTTGTTAGTTAGGAGATACCAATGTCTTTTTAGAGTTTTGCGAATGCAGTGGTGACCATTGTGGTAGTCCGTTAGGAATCTAATTTTGTTAGATTTCTCTGTTTTTGTGACATTTTTCGTTTGTAGTAGGTCATCCCGTGACAATTTTTCACAGGCTTTGTAGGATTTTTCCAAGAGTTTGCTAGGATAGCCTCGATTGAGTAATCTCTTTGTAAGTTGATCAGAGCTTTCTTTGTAGGTTTCAAGATTGCTGCAGTTCCTCCTCATTCGTTGGAATTCCCCTTTCGGGATGTTTCAATGGTTATGTGAGGGTGACAACTATCCGCCCGGAGAATTGAGTTGACCGACGTTGGTTTACGAAAATTCTTTGTGTGTAATTTATTATCCTCCACATAGATGGTTATGTCTAGAAAGTAAATTTGATTAGGGGAAATATTGCTGGTTGTTCGAATGTTCCACCTGTTAGTGTTGATGTCGTGTAGAAATTTCTTAAGCACCGTTTCTGTGCCCTGCCAGATGCACAGAACATCGTCGATATAGCGCCCCCAGTAGAGTATGTGAGAAGTGTATTCGGCAAATTTGTCGTCCCACAGCCAGTATTTTTCTACAAGTCCCATTAGGATACAGGCATATGGTGGAGCAAATTTGGCTCCCATGGTGCTCCCCTGTGTTTGTAGATAGAATTTGGAATTGAAGGTGAAGACATTGTTTGTGAGACAGAAATGTAGCATCTCTAAAATCATCTTGTTTGATTCTAGGAAGTGTACTGATTTGGTGGCTAGTGATCTTCGTACTGCTTCCATCCCATCTTTGTGACGAATCGAAGTGTATAGGCTTACTACATCAATCGTAGCAAGCAGGCACTCTTCGTTCCACGGGGTATCATTCAGTTTGTGCAGGATATCTTTTGTATCTCGGATGTAGGATGGAAGGTCTTTCATCAGATGTTGAAGTTGGAAATCGATGTATTCTCCTAATTTAGAGCAGGCAGAGTTAATGCCTGCGATGATAGAGTCTTCCCGGTGGACTGGATTTACATTTATGTATTTTTGGCAGGAGATACAACGTTGGCATTGTTGGATGTTCTATATATAGTTCATTCCGTTCTTCCAGAGTTATTAGACCCTTTGTGTACCAAGAGTCCAGTTTCTTCTTTAGGTCTTGGAGTAGTCTGGTGGTAGGATTAGCTGCTAGTTCCATATAACAGGTTGCGTCGCTCAGCTGTCTGCGTGCTTCTGCTATGTAGTCATCAGTATGTATTAGCACTACATTGCCCCCCTTGTCCACTTCTTTAATTACCACTTCTGGAAGGTCCCTTAGTTCATTAAGGGCTTTGAGTTCGTCATTTGGGACGTTCTTGGGAAGGTAATGTTTTTTCTTTTGATATTTTTGGTGTTCGGCAGTAAGATCCTTGGAGACTGCTGTATAGAATAAGTCTATGGTATTGCCCGGAGGCAATTGTGGACAGAAGATGGATTTGTGGCTGATATTGCTTGTGACGGAATATGCTGTATCAATGCCCAATTCCTGTGCCAATGTGAGGGAAGTTAATTGATCATCCGGGTCTTCGGCTAAGGTAGTTAATTTAATTTCAAGTTCAGCATAGTAGCTTACAAATGCAAATAGCAGGTGTGGTTGACTTTGCAAAATATTAGCTAATCCTATCTACTGTACCTTTCAAACATTTTTAATAACCAATAAGAAACATGTTTCTTTAGGAAAGTAACATGCATCCTATTTTTGAGTGTACAATGTTCATGAACAGCCAATCAGTTATCTGTTTTTTTCAAAAACAGCATCTTATCCACCATTTTAGATACCTCTCATTCTACAAACTGACTACCTGAGCTACAGACATCTTTTCATTCCTTCGAGACATCCCTTCAAAATGCTTACAGTATAGATTGTAGGGTACAGCTATGTTTTCTGGTGCAAAAGGTATGCTGAACACAGAGGTATTGACAAAGATCTTGGTTTGCAAAATGTGGAGATTACATGGATTGCACAGAGAGGATTAAAGTGGCACCAATTGATGCCTTTGGTTAAAACCTTTTGCATCTCCAACCCCTGACCACATGATTGTGCACTGTTGTGGCAATGACCTAGGCACATTGACTGGAGTAGGACTGGAAATGCTCATGAAGGATACCTTTGCACAATTGATGCTGCTTTTGCCTCAAACTGTCTTTGTATTATCTAATACATGCCAAAGACAGAAATGGAAGTGGTCAAATCAATTCTGTTCACAGTTTGAGAAAGCTAGGAAGAATGTCAATAAAGCTGTTTCTGCTTACCTCAGAGACCATAAGATGGGCACCATCTATAACAACAATTTACATTTTGATATGGATGACATCTACAGAAGTGATGGAGTTCACTTCACAGATGAAGGAAACAGAGTGTTTCTCAACAACCTTAAGCTGTGCGTCCGCACTTAAATGTGGCTTCAACAAAGTCAGAATGAAAACAAGGGCTCTTTTAGAGCTACCCTATAACCCAAAAGTAAATCTTTTTTTAAAAAAACATAAATACTTAAAAAAAAATCGGATTTGCAAGCTTGTCGCGAATAGGCAAAACAACAACATTTTTTTATACATTACTACTAACTTAATTAAATTTAACGTGATTATGAACTTCAATTTCACTAAGTCTATAAAAAAGTTCACAAATGCAACAGTACCTTCTAAATTAAATATAAAATTATTTATTTAAGGTGAATCTGCGAATCCACCGCAACGTTACACGGGGGGCATGCTGAGAGCCGTGATGGGGTCGCGACTCCAAAATCGAGAAAAAAATGCCCCACATTCATTACTCAGTGTCCGCCCGGGGACCTCATCCCCGGGGCAAACCGTCATGTTGGACACCCTGGGGGGAGCCCTGCCGGCCCACCCCTCCTGTGGGAGCCAGCATTGCTTTTGGACAAGGGGAGCTGCTAACATGCTAACATGCAGCTCCCCTTGTCCAAAAGCAATTTGCTTCGCTTCATAAAAGCGAGAGTAGTTTTCCTGCTCTCGCTTCCATAAAGCGAAGCAAGAGTTTGCAATGACAGGGCGGGAGCAGTGCTCTTGCTCTGCTATTGAAAACTGCAATGTCCCGGGGGTGGGCACCCCGGGATATTGCTGGAGCCAGCCCTGGGGGGTGGCGGTCCCCAGGGCCATAGAGGGCTCCAGGAGGGGGGCCGTGTGGCCCCTTTCCAAGCATTTGCACAGCCCCGGGGAGGTGGTGGTCCCCGGGCAGTGTGGGGAGGGGCAGGATCCCCCCACACTTCTTTATTAGAATGGAAGCCCTGGGGAGGTGGCGGTTCCTGGGGCATGGGGGGGCCACGAGGCCACCCCGCCCATAACTAAAGTGATCCCCCGGGGAGTTGGTGGTCCCCAGGGCTGTGGGGCCCCCATGGGCCCCTGCTACATAATACTGGATTGCCCCAGGACCTGGCCCACCCGGGGCATAAAGAAACGAGCGCGGGAGACCGCGCTCATTTAAAAAGTTTCTGTCGGATTCGCACACCCTATACGAATCTCGATGTAAATAAGAAAAAAAATTTTTTTGTCCCTCGGAATCCCTGTGGGGCCCCCTGAGCAGGCCTAGGGGGTCAGGGTGTTTCTACCCTGCCCCCTTATCTTATTTTGTGACCTTTTTTCTTGTGACTCGGTTAAACCGAGTCACAAGATGGCTGCCAACACTTTCTGGTTTGAAGTGTTGGCAGCCAATCAGATCTCAGGCACGAGATCGGGAGGGGTCACAGATCCAGCGCGGTCACCAGATATTGATATTTTTTTATTTTTTATTTCTCAGAAACTACTGAACGGATTTACACCATTTAAAAAAGAACGCTTTCTGAACCAAGAGCTACCTTTTGCCAAATTTGGAGTCATTCCGTTCAGCAGTTCGGGCTGTAGCTTTGTCTAAAGTTTCCTATGGAAATTAACATGGAGAAAACGCATTTTGTGTCCCCCTTTTTTCTCGGCCCCCGCTCGACGAATCACCCCGAAACTTTCAAGACAGGAGCTGACTGGAGCGGGCCATTCAATTCGTTAAACGGCGTCAAAGATATTGGCAAAAGAAAACGCTTTTCCTATGGAAACTAGGTCCTAACTATGACTACCTACTGACGACCCTCAGTAGGTAATATATATATATATATATATATATTCACCGAAAAAACCACAGGTTTCAGGGAAGTTATAGTTAGAATTAGCATTTAAAAACCATAGAAATTCACTGAAAAAAACCACAGGTTTCATGGACGTTATAGTTAGTTGGACATTTCACTCATACAAAACCAGAGAAATTCGGCCGTTATAGTTAGTTGAGCTAAGTATAACCCGCGCCCCGCAATGCACTGCTGATGACATCACATATTACATCACTCATGACATGGTCAGTGACATCACTGATGACATCACTGATGACATCTCAAATGACATCACTGATGACATCACTGATGACATCATCCAGTGACTGTGTGTTTCTGTAAAGTTTAAATACGTTTTATATATATACATAGGCCAAGGTGTAATGAAGAATGAGTGGGTGTATGACTGTCTGAATGGATGATTTAGTAGGTGCGTGACTGACAGTATAAGTGAGTGATTAAGCGTGTCTTACTGAATGCATGGGTTAGTGACTAAACTGTGTGAATGTCTGTATTAGTCTGTCTGTTGGTGTGTAAGCGGCTGCATGGGTTGGTGAGTAGCTACATGAGTGTCTATATGGGTTATTGATTGGTTGTCTGAGTATCTGTATGGGTGCCTGAGTGTCTGTGTGGGTGGGTGGGGTGTGTGTGACTCCCTGCATGGATGTGTGAGTGGGTGATTCACTGGGTGTATGGGTTCAAGAGTGCGTTTGTGAGGGGCTGTATGGGTGGGTGAGTGTGTGTATGGCTGTGTTGGTGAGTGAATGGATGTCTCAGTGGTAAATGTGTGAGTAACTACATATGTGAAAGGCAGTATATGTGAGTTTTGGAGTATATATATGACTATATGCGAGAGTGAGTGATTGTGAGAGTGGCTGTGTGGATAAGTGTGTGCTTGTGTCAGTGATTGTATAAGAGAGTAAGTATGTGTTAGTATCTATATGAATAAGTGAGGTGGTGTGTGTATAACTGTATAGGTGAGTAAATGGGAGTGTGATTGATTGTTTGCATGACTGACTAGCTGTGTAAGTAAGTCTATGGGTGAGTGGCGGTATGTGAGTGTCTGTATAGGTGTATGAGTGCATATGATAGTGGCTGTATTGATGAGTGACTGCATGTATGAGTGACTGTATAGGTGAGTGAGTGGATGTGTGTGTAGACCTAGGAATCAGTGAGTGGGTATGTAGTAATTGGTATTGGTGTGTCTATGGTTTCGAGAATGGTAGTCTGTATTTTAGAGTGGGTGTATCAAAGGTTATATTAGGGTGTGAAGAGGTGCCTCAGATAATCACGTGGATGATGTCATCAGTGATGTCATTTGAGATGTCATCAGTGATGTCATGAGTGATGTAATATGTGATGTCATCAGCAGTGCATTGCGGGGATGCAAGTTATACTCAACTAACTATAACATTAGTAAGTCTTGGCGCTGCCCGTACGCCATTATTGTTTTTAACTATTGTATGCTGCCTTGATAATACCCTTTAGAAGGTATTAAAACTGTGTTAGCTTAGCTCTGCTAGCGTATCGATTGGGACAGTGTTTTTATGGCATTGGGGGTTTTGGGCAAGGGGGCCACTTACTGTGTGCTTGGTTGTTGGGTGCTTGTTTCCTGCCTGAGGGTGCTCTCGCCCTGGTCTGCCGCGGCTGGTGCCGTTTGAGCAGAGGGCGCTGCGACGTACCCTCGGGTCTCCGACCTCACTTCCGGCAACCTCACTTCCGGCCTCAGAGTGTGCTGTGCTGGTTGAAACGGTCTAGTGCTCCCAGCACACACACTATTTAATCCCATGCAAAAGCGGGCGCGAAGGCGTGCCAAAGGCAAGCCCGTCTGCACCCGTCCATGCCTGGACGGCGCCAGGGGCCAGGTCCCCTGGTTCTCTCACAAGGTACACAGGCTGCTACTCCCCAGCAGAGATTCTGGCCCTCAGAAACACAGTTGAGTACAATTGCTTACACTCTATCGTGGTGTGTTCAGGAAGGAAGGGCTGTTGAAATTGTAACTTTTTGCTAACATCAGCTACAGAGGAAAGGAAGAAGGGGGGGCATCGGAATCAGTGAAAGACTCCTTACTTTGCTTGTCTCTGAACTGCAGGTCTCTTAGTAAACATAGCCAGGAAATTCATGATTTATTAGTGGATCAAAAGCCAGTAGGGTTATTCTTAGTGGAAACATGGCTTCATGAGCAATCTGCACCGGATATTCTGGAAGCTTTGCCCGAAGGTTATGCTATTCTGAGGGTCGATAGATCCTGGCAGAGGGGGCGGGCTTGCTGTGATTTTTTAAAAGAATACCAGATAAAGGTGTCCAAACTGCCGTTGTCTGGCTGCGAAGCAGCCATTTTTAACATGTCCCTTAATAGCGAATTTTCAGTTGTGGGTCTCCTTATTTACAGACCCCTAGGCCCGGCAAGAGCATTTATTAATGCATTGGCTGGAGACAGTGCCCCTTATGCCATCTGCTACCCCAATTTTGTAATTTTGGGGGATCTGAATTTACATTTGGACGATAAGGATAATCGAGAAATTGGTGAGATGACAAGGGGACTACAAGCCATGGGCTTAGAACAGCTGATCCATACCTCCACGCACATTAAGGGCCATATTTTAGACAATATTTTCTCTAACAGTACACAAGTAGAAGTGTTATCACCTGTGCATGTAGTCTAGTCTGACCATTTGATTCTCCCATTTAGGATTGTGAATCCGAGAAAGGTAAGTAAGTCCGTTTTTATATAGCGCAGCTACTCACCCTTACGGGTCTCAAGGCGCTGGGGGCCGTAGTGGAAATTAAGTGAGCTATTGCCCAGAGTCACATGGTGCTGAGCTGAGCTGCCGCCGGAGCCGGGGATCGAACCGTGAACCCTGTGCTCCGAAGTCAGCTGCCCTGGCCGCTGCACCACACCTCTCCACAAAGGTCCCCCGCAATCTGGAAAAGCAACCAGAGCCCATAATGACCCGGAAATGGGCTTTCCTTACCCACAACACTTTTAGGGATAAGTTGGCCTTAAGCGCTCCGGAATTAAGGGATGTTAACAATAGGTCCTGGCACTACCCAAAACACTGTAGGACAGAAGAGTCTTTTCTTGTTTTGTTTATGTATTACGATTTACACTATATTAAATGTGTAGTGGTTTATTGGCCGTTTTTGTTTTCAAATACTAGATTAAGGCCTTGTACGTTATGTAAATAATACAATGCTTTCTGTACATCATGTAAATAATGTAATGTTTGTCTACACTTTTTTCTGCAAATATCAAAAATGTCACTGAGGTGTATGTTTTAAACTCAAAAACATGGGAAACAATTGATGAAACTCAGAGTCAATAAAAAGGACTTCTGAGGATAAATGACTTGTGTTTGATCTGTGGTTGGGGAGGCTTTCTTGTATTGTTAACATGTATTTGATTCCCACCTCTCCATTCCTGAACTGAATCATCCCCTTTTATGTGCTTAACAAACCGGAATTAAGGGATGACACCCAGATAGCAGAGAATCAAGTCTCTCTGTGGATTAAGGAGGTAGTGGACTCCTTAATACCTCTGAAACCCGGTAGGAGTGCCTGTCTAACTCCATCGGCAAAATGGTTCTCAGAGGAACTGGCATTGTTGAGAACTGAATGCAAATGCCTCGAACGCCGCTGGAGGGTGAACTATCAGAACGAAAATAAGCTGAAATACATAGAAGCACTCAAGATCTATCATCAACAGATTAGGAGAGCACGAAGGGAGTTCTACATTGAGCAAATCGAATCAGTTAAAAACTCCTCTAAGAACATATTTAGTGTTGTCAAACAACTTACTTCCCTTGAACGTGTCACAGCAATTCTGCCTGCTTCGGCAGACTACTGTAATAAAGTAGTTGTTTTTTTCTTGGGAAAGATAGAAAAAATATATGCTACCTTCCCTGATAGAAGCAGGAATTATATCTTTGCTCCAGCTAAAAAGGATTCACGGGTTGAGGATAGGTTTATTTTTCATCCTCCCGAGGAAAGTGAGGTGTTAAAACTTATGGCAGTAGTGAAATCCGGGTCTCCCTGGATCTGCTCCCCGAGATTATTACTGCGAGGGAAAGAAGCGATTGTACCAGTTCTTACCAAGCTGCTGAAGTTGTCCGTTAGCTCAGGGCAGGGTCCTAGCAATTGGAAACACGCTATGGTGGTACCACTGCTAAAGAAACCATCTTTAGATCCAGCGCTCCCGGAAAATTTGAGACCTGTATCCTTGCGTCCATATTTTGCTAAAATTGCGGAGAAACATCTGAATATTCAACTGACTACGTTCATGGAAGGGAAACAGGTTCTCCACGAAACCCAGCCTGGCTTCAGGCCGCTTCACAGCACTGAATCTGCCTTACTGCTGGCCTCTGAGGCCTTAAAAATTGCAGCTGACGAGGGAAGGACAACAGCATTGATTTGACTGGATCTGAGTGCGGCGTTTGATACGGTCTCCACGGCCTTCTGTTGGAACGTCTGTGGGAGGCCGGTGTCGGAGGCGGCACATGGGAATGGATCAAGCACTTCTTGCAGAATAGATCCTTCCAGGTCGTACAACATCCTTTTAAGTCCGAGGTATGTCCTTTGTCTCAAGGGGTACCACAGGGCTCGGCCCTCAGCTCAACCTTATTTAATGTGTACATGCGCCCTATGGCAGACATTGTGCTGAAACATGGGGTGAAACTAGTGTCATATGCTGATGACACTCAGTTGATTGCCACATTGGAGCAAAAGGAGGCAGAAGCTGCACCTAATTTCAAGGCCTGCCTGAGTGATCTTGCGAACTGGATGACGTTCAGCTGCTTGCAATTAAATATAGGAAAGACGGAGGTGATGGTGGTTGGCAAACTGCCCTCCTTGTGGTCACACTTGTGGTGGCCGGAGGAATTGGGACCAACACCGACTCCCAAAGTTATGGTTAAAAATTTGGGAGTCTGGTTCGACAACACCCTATCGTTTACAGAGCAGATATCAGTTGTGGCTAGAACATGTTTTGGCATTCTAAGAATGCTGCGCAAAATCCTGGATATACTGCTATTAGATGCCAAAAGGACCATTGTGCAGGCCATTGTCACATCCCGTCTGGACTACTGTAACGTTCTCTATCTGGGGGTTACTAAAAGAAATCTGAGCATCTTACAGAAGGTCCAAAATATTGAATATCCCTAGGCGGGTTTCGGTGGGGGCAGCCTTGAGGGAACTACACTGGCTCCCTGTACAGGCTAGAATCACCTTTAAGGCTCTGTGTTTCTGCCACAGGATCCTCAATGAGAAAGGGCCAAGGTACCTGCGCCCATTACTCACTGCTTATAGACCTACCCGGAATCTGAGGTCGTTGGGCACTGCTAAATTGGTATTGCCTAAGGTTCGCAAGGTACGGTTAGGAGGTAGATCCTTTGGTTTTCTTGCGGCTAAGGCCTGGAATAACCTACCTATGGAATTGAGGACCTACACATCGGAAACAATGTTTCGTAAAAAACTGAAAACCTGGCTCTTTCAGTCTCCCCCTGGGGATTGGTGCTAGTACTCTGGTGACAGGCCTTTCATGCATCTTAGGGTCTGGGGGGGCCTCGGGGGTAGGGCTTGTGGTCATGGTCTGTGATGTCCTATCGTGGGGACACTCCGTTGGAGTAACCAGGCACTTTATAAGCTCAATAATAATAATAATAATAATAACGGACGAATTTCTCTGGTTTTGTACGAGTGAAATGTCCAACTAACTATAACGTCCCTGAAACCTTTGGTTTTTTCAGTAAATTTCTATGGTTTTTTAAATGCTAATTTCTAACTATAACGTCCGTGAAACCTATGGTTTTTTCAGTGAATTTCTATGGTTTTTAAGTGATAATTTCTAACTATAACGCCCCTGAAACCTATGGCTTTTGAGTGAATTTCTAAGGTTTTTAAATGCTAATTTCTAACTATGCCTACAGAGGTAGGACATGTGCAGAAAGAGGAAGAAAGTCTCAGAAAGAAGCAAGAGAAATGCAGAAAGAGGCAACAGATGATGTCATACCAGCCAAAATATCCGCGGGCCTTGCAAAACAACTGTCTGCTCCCATTTGCTCCCTCTTGAATGCGTCGTTAAAAGAAGGCCATTTACCATCTGAATGGAAGGCAGCACAGGTCATCCCACTACGCAAAAACACCAAGGCCTCTATGAAAGATCTTTCGAATTTGCGACCAATATCCCTCCTACCGCTCCTGAGCAAAATCTTGGAAAAGCATACTAACAAACATCTGTTAGCTCATGTCAAAGCGTCAGGTAGTCTGGATGTGTCGCAATCAGGCTTCAGGCCTAAACATAGTACGGAGACAGCCCTAGTGGCTGTCACGGACAACATCAGGCTAGCACTAGACAGAGGCAATCTACTCTACTGGTATTGTTAGATCTCTCGGCGGCTTTCGACACGGTCGATCACCAGATTTTGCTCAGGAGACTAGAGGAATCTGGGATAAAGGGAGAGGCCATGCGGTGGATGACTAGCTTCCTCTCTGATTGTTCCCAGACAGTTAACCTGGGACCTTACAGGTCTAAGACCAAGAAGCTGACCAAGGGAGTACCTCAGGGATCTTGTCTAAGCCCTACCCTATTTAATATCTATGTTGCTCCCTTGGCCGATCTTCTGAGGACTTATGGGTTTGCACCAATATCATATGCGGATGATACCCAGCTTACCTTCTCTTTTGACAAATCCTCCACAACAGCTCAGACCACCTTCTCTTCCGGCATGCTAGCAATATCTCAGTGGATGTGTAATCCTTTTCTCCAATTAAATGGAGGGAAGACAGAGATTATGCTCTTCGGAGAGGCTGCATTGTTGTGGACACCAGAGTGGTGGCCAGGGGAGCTCGGTGTCTCTCCCGCCCCAAAGACATCAGTAAAAAACTTGGGGGTTCGCATTGAGCAGAGTCTGAACATGAATGAGCAGGTGACCCATATGGTGAGCTCATGTTTTCATGTCTTAAGTCTGCTGAGACGAGTATTTCCTTTCCTCCCAGACCATACACGGAAGACTCTTATTCAGACGTTAGTTATGAGTCGATTTGACTACTGTAATGCTTTATTGATCTCGGCTAACAAGGCCTCGGTAGATCGCCTACAGGTAGTCCAAAATACAGCGGCACAGCTGGTACTGAACGCCCCCTACAGATCATCTTCAAGTCCGCTGTTACGGCAGCTTCATTGGCTTCCGGTGCGCAAACGAATAAAATTCAAGGTTTGCTGCATCGTTCACAAAGCGGTGTTTGGCAATGGTCCAGCATATCTTGCGGAGAAATTTAGCCAATATACTCCCCTTAGAGACCTTTAAATCCCTTCTCAAAGTTCCCGGATTAATAAGTCTAGGACAGGGGGAAAGCTTTCTCGTATCTCGCCCCTCGGAACTGGAATTCGCCCCTATTACACTGAGGCAGTGCCCGGACCATCTTCATTTTAGAAAGTCCCTGAAAACATTTTGGTTCTAGACGCCTCACATAGTACCAGCACCCTCATGTCTGTCCACAAGCGCAGAGATACCCCTTCGGGGGTGATTCAGGCGCTATAAAACAAAACAAAAAAATAATAAAAAATAAAAGAAGTCCAGAAAGAGGAAGAAAGGTGCAGAAAGAAGCAAGAGATATGCAGAAAGAACCAACAGAGGTGCAAAAAGAGGCCTTGTTGCAAAGTCATCCTGTGCCCTGGGTACCCCCAACTTTTGCTGACTGGTACTGGTGGTAACTGACTCTGACTGACCCTGGGCTCTGCCTAACCAGGCCCAGGAGCCAGTGCTATGCTGAAAGACACTTAGAATACAGTGAAAACACCTACATACACTAGGGTACACTATGGGTTGGGGTACCCCTGTGATTGGTATGACCTCCCCTGTAAGGCCCTAGTACATAATAGGGCAGGGGGATTAAAACTACCTCTAAGTCCCTAGCATATAATAGGGCAGGGCAGTTTAGAGGCCAGCAGCCCTTTTCTGCCCTTGCATGTATGCACTGCTGAGCCTGAGGTCAGTTTAAAAGTAGCCCGGTGTGTGCAGAAAGAGGCAAGAGATGTGCAGAAAGAGGCAAGAGAGGTGCAGAAAGAGAGAAGAAGGGTGCAGAAAGAGGCAAGAGAGGTGCAGAAAGAAGCAAGAGAGGTGCAGAAAGAAGCAAGAGAAGTACAGAAAGAAGCAACAGAGGTGCAGAAAGAGGAAAGAGGGGTGCAGAAAGAGGCAAAAGAAGAGCAGAAACAAGCAAAAGAGATGCGGAAAGAGGCTAAAGGGGTGCAGAAAGAGGCAAGAGAGGTGCAGAAAGAGGCAAGAGAGTTGCACAAAGAGGGAAAAAGGGTGCAGAAAGAGGCAAGTGGGGTGCAGAAGAAGCAAGAGAGGTGTAGAAAGAAGCAAGAGAAGTGCAGAAAGAAACAACAGAGGTGCAGAAGAAGCAAGAGCAGTGCAGAAAGAACCAACAGAGGTGCAGAAAGAGGCAAGAGGAGTGCCGAAAGAGGCAAGAGACGTGCAGGAAAAAGGAAGAAGGGTGCAGAAAGAGGCACGAGGGTGCAGAAAGAAGCAAGAGAGATGTAGAAAGAAGCAAGAGAAGTGCAGAAAGAAGCAACAGAGGTGAACAAAGAGGCAAGAGAGGTGAAAAAGAGGCAAAGAAGTGCAGAAGGAAGCAACAGAGGTGCAGAAAGAGGCAAGAAAAGTGCAGAAAGAGGCAAGAGTGTTGCAGAAACAGGCAAAAGAGGTGCAGAAAGAGGGAACAGGGGTGCACACAGAGGCAAGAGAGGTACAGAAAGAACCAGCAGAGGTGCAGAAAGAGGCAAGAGGGTGTAGAAATGCATAAGAGGGTAGCAGATAGAAGCAAGAGCAGTGCAGAAAGAACCAATAGAGGTGCAGAAAGAGGCAAGAGGGGTGCAGAGAAAGAGGCAAGAGAAATGCAGAAAAAAACAAAAGAGGTGCCAAAAGAGGCAAGAGGGGTGCAGAAAGAGGCAAGAGAGGAGCAGAAAGAGGCAAGAGAGGTGCACACAGAGACACGAGGGGTACAGAAATTTGCAAGAGAAGTGCAGAAAGAAGCAGGAGAAGTGCAGAAAGAAGCAACAGATGTGCAGAAAGAGGCAAGAGAAGTGCAGAAAGAAGGCACAGAGGTGCGGAAAAAGGCAAGAGCGGACAGAGGCAAGAGAGGTGCAGAAAGAAGGAAGAGGGGTGCAGAAAAAGGCAAGAGGAGTGCAGAAATTTGCAAGACAGGTGCAGAAAGAAACAAGAGCAGTACAGCAGCAACCAGGAGAGGTGCAGAAAGAGGCAAGAGGGGTACAGAAAGAGGCAAGAAAAGTACAGAAAGAAGCAATAGAGGTGCAGAAAGAGACAAGAGAACTGTAGAAAGAGGCAAGAGAGTTGCAGAAACAGGCAAGAGATGTGTAGAAAGAGGGAACAGGGGTGCAGAAAGAGGCAAGAGAGGTGCAGAAAGAGGGACGAGAGGTGTAGAAAGAGGGGTAAAGGGTGCAGAAAGAGGCAAGAGGGGTACAGAAAGAAGCAACAGAAGTGCAGAAAGAAGCAAGTAAAGTGCAGAAAGAAGCAACAGAGGTGCAGAAAGAGGAAAGAGGGGTGCAGAAAGAGGAAGAGAAGTGCAAAAAAAAGCAACAGTTGCAGAAGGAGGCAAGAGAAGTGCAGAAAGAGGCAACAGAGTTGCAGAAACAGGCAAAAGATGTGCAGAAAGAAGCAAGAGCAGTGCAGAAAGAACCAACAGAGGTGCAGAAGGAGGCAAGAGGGGTGAAGAAAGAGGCAAGAGGGGTGCAGAAATTTGCAAGAGAGAAGCAGAAAGAAGCAAGAGCAGTGCAGTAAGAAACAACAGGGATACAGAAGTAGGCAAGAGGGGTGCAGAATGAGGCAAGAGCAGTGCAGAAAGAACCAAGAGACGTGCAGGAAAGAGAAGAAGAGTGCAGAAAGAGGCACAAGGGGTGCAGAAAGAAGGAAGAGAAGTGCAGAAAGAAGCAACACAGGTGCTAAAAGAGGCAAGAGGGGTGCAGAAAGAGGAGAGAGAAGTGCAGAAAGAAACAAAAGAGGTGCAGAAAGAGGCAAGAGGGGTACAGAAAGAGGCAAGAGCAGTGCAGAAAGAACCAAGAGATGTACAGAAAGAGGCAAGAGAGGTGCATTAAGAAGCAAGAGAAGTGCAGAAAGAGGCAAGTGAGGTGCAGAAGGAGGCAAGAGAACTGTAGAAAGAGGCAAGAGAGTTGCAGAAACATGAAAAGGGGTTGCAGATAGAGAACAGGTGTGCAGAAAGAGGGAAGGGGGTACAGAAAGAGGCAAGAGGGATGCAGAAATTTGTAACAGAGGTGCAAAAAGAAGCAAGAGCAGTGCAGAAAGAACCAACAGAGGTGCAGAAAGAGGCAAGAGGGGTGCAGAAAGAGGCAAGAGCAGTGCAGAAAGAAGCAAGAGATGTGCATAAAAAGGGAAGAATGGTGCAGAAAGAAGCAAGAGAAGTGCAGAAAGAGGCAAGTTAGGTGCAGAATGAGGCAAGAGAACTTCAGAAAGAGGCAAGAGAGTTGCAGAAACAGGCAAAAGGGGTTCAGAAAGAGGGAACAGGTGTGCAGAAAGAGCGAAGAGGGGTACAGAAAGAGGGAAGAGGGATGCACACATTTGCAACAGAGGTACAAAAAGAAGCAAGAGCAGTGCAGAAAGAACCAACAGAGGTGCAGAAAGAGGCAAGAGGGGTACAGAAAGAGGCAAGAAAAGTGCAGAAAGAAGCAAAAGAGGTGCAGAAAGAGGTAAGAGAGGTACAGAAAGAGGGAAGAGGGTTGCAGAATGAGGCAAGAGGGGTGCAGAAAGATGTAGGAGAGGTGCACAAAGAGGCAAGAGGGGTACAGAAAGAGGCAGGATGGGTGCAGAAAGAAGGATGAGAAGTGCAGAAAGAAGCAACAGAGGTGCTGAAAGAGGCGCAAAGGGTGCAGAAAGAGGCAAGAGAAGTGCAGAAAGAAGCAACAGAGGTACAGAAAGAGGCAAGAGAGGTGCAGAAACAGGTAGGAAAGGTGCAGAAAGAGGGAACAGGGGTGCAGAAAGAGGCAAGAGAGGTGTAGAAAGAGGAAAGAGGTGTGCAGAAAGAAGCAAGAGGGGTACAGAAAGAAGCAAGTGAGGTGCAGAAAGAGGCAACAGAGGTGCAGAAAGAAGCAACAGAGGTGCAGAAAGAAGCAAGAGAAGTGCAGAAAGAGGCAATTGAGGTGCAGAAAGAGGCAAGAGAGGTGCAGAAAATGACAAGAGAACTGCAGAAAGAGGGATGCAAAAATGGGAAGAAGGGTGCAGAAAGAAACAAAAGAAGTGCAGAAAGAAGGAACAGAGGTGCAAAAAGAGGGAAGAGGGGTGCAGAAAGAGGCACGAGGGGTGCAGAAAGAAGCAAGAGATGTACAGAAAGAGGCAACAGAGGTACAGAAAGAGGCAACAGGGGTGCAGAAAGAGGGAAGAGGGGTGGAGAAAGAGGCAAGGGGGTGTAGAAAGAAGCAAGAGGGCTGTAGAAAGAAACAAAAGAAGTGCAGAAAGAAGGAACAGAGGTGCAGAGAGAGGCAAGAATGGTGCAGAAAGAGGGAAAAGGAGTGCAGAAAGAAGCAAGAGAAGTGCAGAAAGAAGCAACAGAGGTGCAGAAAGAGGGAAGAGGGGGTGCAGAAAGGGGCAAGAGAAGTGCAGAAAGAAGTAACAGATGCAGAAAGAGGGAAGAGGGGCGGAGAAAGAGGCAAGAGGGAAGCAGAGAGAAGCAAAAGAGGTACAGAAAGAAACAAAAGAAGTGCCGAAACAAGGAACAGATGTGCAGAAAGAGGCAAGAGGAGTGCAGAAAGAGAGAAGAGGTGTGCATAAAGAGGCACAAGGGGTGCGGAAAGAGGCACGAGGGGTGCAGAAAGAAGTAAGAAGAGTGTAAAAGAAGCAACAGAGGTGCAGAACGAGGGAAGTGGGTGGAGAAAGAGGCAACAGAAGTGCAGAAAGAAGCAACAGAGATGCAGAAAGGGGGAAGAGGGGTGGAGAAAGAGGCAAGAGGGTGCAGAAAGAAGCAAGAGAAGTGCAGAAAGAAACAAAAGAAGTGAAGAAAGAAAGAACAGAGGTGCAGAAAGAGGCAAGAGAGGTGCAGAAAGAGGGATGCAGAAAGAGGCACAAGGGTTGCAGAAAGAAGGGACCGAGGTGCAGAGAGAAGCAAGAGAACTGCAGAAAGAAGCAAGAGAGGTGCAGAAACAAATAAAAGAAGAGCAGAAAGAAGGAACAGAGGTGTAGAAAGAGGCAAGAGATATGCAGAAAGAGGGAAGAAGGGTGCAGTAAGAAGCACGAGTGGTGCAGAAAGAAGCAAAGAGGTGCAGAAAGAAGGAACAGAGGTGCGGAAAAGGCAAGAGCGGTACAGACAGAGGCAAGAGAGGTGCAGAAAGAGGGAAGAGGGGTGCAGAAAGAGGCAAGAGGAGTGCAGAAATTTGCAAGACAGGTGCAGAAAGAAACAAGAGCAGTACAGCAGCAACCAGGAGAGGTGCAGAAAGAGGCAAGAGGGGTGCAGAAAGAGGCAAGAAAAGTACAGAAAGAAGCAACAGAGGTGCAGAAAGAGACAAGAGAACTGTAGAAACAGGCAAGAGAGTTGCAGAAACAGGCAAGAGAGGTGTAGAAAGAGGGAACAGGGGTGCAGAAAGAGGCAAGAGAGGTGCAGAAAGAGGGACAAGAGGAGTGCAGAAATTTGCAAGACAGGTGCAGAAAGAAACAAGAGCAGTACAGCAGCAACCAGGAGAGGTGCAGAAAGAGGCAAGAGGGGTGCAGAAAGAGGCAAGAAAAGTACAGAAAGAAGCAACAGAGGTGCAGAAAGAGACAAGAGAACTGTAGAAACAGGCAAGAGAGTTGCAGAAACAGGCAAGAGAGGTGTAGAAAGAGGGAACAGGGGTGCAGAAACAGGCAAGAGAGGTGTAGAAAGAGGGAACAGGGGTGCAGAAAGAGGCAAGAGGGGTGCAGAAAGAGGAGAGAGAAGTGCAGAAAGAAGCAAAAGAGGTGCAGAAAGAGGCAAGAGGGGTGCAGAAAGAGGCAAGAGCAGTGCAGAAAGAACCACGAGATGTACAGAAAGAGGCAAGAGAGGTGCATTAAGAAGCAAGAGAAGTGCAGAAAGAGGAAAGTGAGGTGCAGAAGGAGGCAAGAGAACTGTAGAAAGAGGCAAGAGAGTTGCAGAAACAGGCAAAAGGGTTGCAGATAGAGAACAGGTGTGCAGAAAGAGGGAAGAGGGGTACAGAAAGAGGCAAGAGGGATGCAGAAATTTGCAACAGAGGTGCAAAAAGAAGCAAGAGCAGTGCAGAAAGAACCAACAGAGGTGCAGAAAGAGGCAAGAGGGGTGCAGAAAGAGGCAAGAGAACTGCAGAAAGAAGCAAGAGAAGTGCAGAAAGAGGCAAGTTAGGTGCAGAAGGAGGCAAGAGAACTGCAGAAAGAGGCAAAGAGAGTTGCAGAAACAGGCAAAAGGGTGCAGAAAGAGGGAACAGGTGTGCAGAAAGAGGGAAGAGGGGTACAGAAAGAGGAAGAGGGATGCAGACATTTGCAACAGAGGTGCAAAAAGAAGCAAGAACAGTGCAGAAAGAAACAACAGAGGTGCAGAAAGAGGCAAGAGGGGTACAGAAAGAGGCAAGAAAAGTGCAGAAAGAAGCAAAAGAGGTGCAGAAAGAGGCAAGAGAGGTACAGAAAGAGGGAAGAGGGTTGCAGAATGGGGCAAGAGGGGTGCAGAAAGAGGTAGGAGAGGTGCACAAAGAGGCAAGAGGGGTACAGAAAGAGGCAGGATGGGTGCAGAAAGAAGGATGAGAAGTGCAGAAAGAAGCAACAGAAGTGCTGAAAGAGGCGCGAAGGGTGCAGAAAGAGGCAAGAGAAGTGCAGAAAGAAGCAACAGAGGTACAGAAAGAGGCAAGAGAGGTGCAGAAACAGGCAGGAAAGGTACAGAAAGAGGGAAGAGGGGTGCAGAAAGAGGCAAGAGAGGTGCAGAAAGAGGAAAGAGGTATGCAGAAAGAGGCAAGAGGGGTGCAGAAAGAAGCAAGTGAGGTGCAGAAAGAGGCAACAGAGGTGCAGAAAGACGGAAGAGAGGTGCAGAAACAAGCAAGAGAAGTGCAGAAAGAGGCAGGGGAATTGCTGAAAGAAGCAACAGAGGTGTAGAAAGAAGCAAGAGAAGTTAAGAAAGAGGCAAGTGAGGTGCAGAAATTGGCAAGAGAGGTGCAGAAAATGACAAGAGAACTGCAGAAAGAGGCAAGAGAGATGCAAAAAAGGGAAGAAGGGTGCCAAAACAAGCAAGAGAGGTGCAGAAAGAGGAAAGAGGGTTACAGAAAAAGGCAAGGGGTGCAGAAAGAAGCAAGTGAGGTGCAGAAAGAGGCAACAGAGGTGCAGAAAGACACAAGAGAGGTGCAGAAACAAGCAAGAGAAGTGCAGAAAGAGGCAAGAGAATTGCTGAAAGAAGCAACAGAGGTGTAGAAAGAAGCAAGAGAAGTGCAGAAAGAGGCAATTGAGGTGCAGAAAGAGGCAAGAGAGGTGCAGAAAATGACAAGAGAACTGCAGAAAGAGGCAAGAGGGATGCAAAAAAGGGAAGAAGGGTGCAGAAAGAAACAAAAGAAGTGCAGAAAGAAGGAACAGAGGTGCAAAAAGAGGGAAGAGGGGTGCAGAAAGAGGCACGAGGGGTGCAGAAAGAAGCAAGAGATGTACAGAAAGAAACAAAAGAAGTGCAGAAAGAAGTAACAGAGGTGCAGAAATAGGCAACAGAGGTACAGAAAGAGGCAACAGGGGTGCAGAAAGAGGGAAGAGGGGTGGAGAAAGAGGCAAGGGGGTGCAGAAAGATGCAAGAGGGCTGTAGAAAGAAACAAAAGAAGTGCATAAAGAAGGAACAGAGGTGCAGAGAGAGGCAAGAATGGTGCAGAAAGAGGGAAAAGGGGTTCAGAAAGAAGCTTGAGGGGTGCAGAAAGAAGCAAGAGAAGTGAGGAAAGAAGCAACAGAGGTGCAGAAAGAGGGAAGAGGGGTGCAGAAAGGGGCAATAGAAGTGCAGAAAGAAATAACAGAGATGCAGAAAGAGGGAAGAGGGGTGGAGAAAGAGGCAAGAGGGATGCAGAGAGAAGCAAGAGAGGTGCAGAAAGAAACAAAAGAAGTGCCGAAACAAGGAACAGATGTGCAGAAAGAGGCAAGAGGAGTGCAGAAAGAGAGAAGAGGTGTGCAGAAAGAGGCACAAGGGGTGCGGAAAGAGGCACGAGGGGTGCAGAAAGAAGTAAGAAGAGTGTAGAAAGAAGCAACAGAGGTGCAGAACGAGGGAAGTGGGTAGAGAAAGAGGCAACAGAAGTGCAGAAAGAAGCAACAGAGATGTAGAAAGGGGGAAGAGGGGTAGAGAAAGAGGCAAGAGGGGTGCAGAAAGAAGGAACAGAGGTGCAGAAAGAGGCAAGAGAGGTGCAGAAAGAGGGAAGAGGGGTGCAGAAAGAGGCACATGGGTTGCAGGAAGAAGGGACAGAGGTGCAGAGAGAAGCAAGAGAACTGCAGAAAGAAGCAACAGAGGTGCAGAAAGAGGGATGAGGGGTGGAGAAAGTGACAAGAGGGGTGCAGAAAGAAGCAAGAGAGGTGCAGAAACAAATAAAAGAAGAGCAGAAAGAAGGAACAGAGGTGCAGAAAGAGGCAAGAGATATGCAGAAAGAGGGAAGAAGGGTGCAGTAAGAAGCACGAGTGGTGCAGACAGAAGCAAAGAGGTGCAGAAAGAAGCAAGAGTAGTGCAGAAAGAAGCAACAGAGGTACAGAAAGAGGCAAGAGGGGTACAAAAAGAGGGAAGAGGGGTGCAGAAAGAGGCACAAGGGGTGCAGAAAGAAGCAAGCGATGTACAGAAAGAAACAAAAGAAGTGCAGAAAGAAGGAACAGAGGTGCAGAAAGAGGCAACAGGGGTGAAGAAAGAAGGAAGAGGGGTGGAGAAAGAGGCAAGGGGTGCAGAAAGAAGCAAGAGAGCTGCAGAAAGAAACAAAGAAGTGCAGAAAGAAGGAAAAGAGGTGCAGAAAGAGGCAAGAGGGGTGCAGAAAGAGGCAAAAGGGGCACAGAAAGAAGCGAGAGGTGCAGAAAGAAACAAAAGAATTGCAGAAAGAAGGAACAGAGGTGTAGAAAGAGGCAAGAGGGTGCATAAAGAAACAAAAGAAGTGCAGAAAGAAGCAATAGAGGTGCAGAAAGAGGCAAGAGGAGTGCAGAAAGAGGGATGAGGGGTGAGAAAGAAGCACGAGGGTGCAGAAAAAAGCAAGAGAGATGCAGAAAGAAGCAAGAGAAATGCATGAAAAAGCAAGAGATGCAGAAAGAGGGAAGTGGGGTGGAAAAAGAGGCAAGATGGATACAGAAAGAAACAAGAGAGGTAAAGTAAGAAACAAAATAAGTGTAGAAAGAAGGAACAAAGGTGCAGAAAGAGGCAAGAGGGGTGTAGAAAGAGGGAAGAGGGGTGTGAAAGAGGCACGAGGGATGCAGAAAGAAGCAAGAGGTGCGCAGAAAGAAGCAAGAGAGTTGCAGAAAGAAACAAACAAAGTGCAGAAGGAAGGAACAGAGGTGCACAAAGAGGCACAAGTGTTACAGAAAGAAGGGACAGAGGTGCGGAAAGAAGCAAGGGAAGTGCAGAAAGAAGCAACAGAGATGCAAAAAGGGGGACAGGGGTGGAGAAAGTGGCAAGAGGGGTGCAGAAAGAAGGAAGAGATGTGCAGAAAGAAACAAAAGAAGTGCAGAAAGAAGGAACAGAGGTGCAGAAAGAGGCAAGAAGGGTGCAGAAAGAGGGATGAGGGGTCTAGAAAGAAGCACGAGTGGTGCAGAAAGAAGCAAGAGAGGTGTAGCAAGAAGCAAGAGTGGAGAAAGAAGCAACAGAGGTACAGAAAGAGGCACAAGGGGTGCAGAAAGAAGCAAGAGACGTGCAGAAGGAAACAAAAGAAGTGCAGAAAGAAGGAACAGAGGTGCAGAAAGGGGCAACAGGAGTGCAGAAAGAGGGAAGAGGGGTGGAGAAAGAGGCAAGGTGGTGCAGAAAGAGGCAAAAGGGGTGCAGAAAGAAACGAGAGGTGCAGAAAGAAACAAAAGAAGTGCAGAAAGAGGCAAGAGGGGTGCAGAAAGAGGCAAAAGGGGTGCAGAAAGAAACAAGAGGTGCAGAAAGAAACAAAAGAAGTGCAGAAAGAACAGAGGTGCATAAAGAGGCAAAAGGGGTGCACAAAGAGGGAAGAGGGGTGTGAAAGAGGCACGAGGAGTGCAGAAAGAAGCAAGAGGAGTGCAGAAAGAAGCAACAAAGGTACAGAAAGAGGCAAGAGGTTTACAAAAAGAGGGAAGAGGGGTGCAGAAAGAGGCATGTGGGGTGAATAAATAAGTAAGAGATGTGCAGAAAGAAACAAAAGAAGTGCAGAAAGAAAGAACAGAGGTGCAGAAAGAGGCAACAGGGGTGCAGAAAGAGGGTGGATGGGTGGAGAAAGAGGCAAGGGGGTACAGAAAGAAGCAAGAGAGCTGCCGAAAGAAACAAAGAAGTACAGAAAGAAGGAACAGAGGTGCAGAAAGAGGGAAGATGGGTGCAGAAAGAGGGAAGAGGGGAGCAGAACGAGGCAAAATGGGTGCAGAAAGAAGTGAGAGGTACAGAAAGAGACAAAAGAAGTGCAGAAAGAAGGAACAGAGGTGCATAAAGAGGCAAGAGGGGTGCGGGAAGAGGGGCGGGACGAGGGGGTGTGAAAGAGGCATGAGGGGTGCAGAAAGAAGCAACAGAGGTGCAGAAAGAAGCAACAGAGGTGCAGAAAGAGGGAAGAGGGGTGGAGAAAGAGACAAGAGAAGTGCAGAAAGAAGCACCAGAGATGCAGAAAGGGGGAACAGGGTGGAGAAAGAGGCAAGAGGGGTGCAGAAAGAAGCAAGAGAGGTGCATAAAGAAACAAAAGAAGTGCCGAAACAAGGAACAGAGGTGCAGCAAGAGGCAGGAGGGGTCCAGAAAGAGGGAAGAGGGGTGCAGAAAGAGGCAAGAGAGGTGCAGAAAGAGGCAAGAGGGGTGAACAAAGAAGCAAGTGAGGTGCAGAAAGAGGCAAAAGAGGTGCAGATAGTATAAGAGATTTGCAGAAAGAGGCAAGAGAAGTGCAGAAAAAAATGAAATGTGCAGAAAGAAGCAACAGAACTGCAGAAAGAGGCAAGAGAGGCGCAGAAAGAAGCAAGAGTGGCTTGCACACCATTAGTACCAATTTAATACCCACATTTAGCAATAAGTAACAGGTGACCATTCTAGGTTTGCAAAGGACCTTTCACCACGCCGTTACACTTGTCGCTGCTTTTTGGTAGCGTTTGAGCCGTTGGAGCTAGAAACAAGGCTTTTTTGTTCAAATCTGCAGATTAGGCAGCAGATGATGGATTATGTAGCTAATGCGGAAAATGTATAATTCTGCGAAAGTCGGTGCAGCCAAATAGTCGCATAATTTCAGTGGCCCTGCTCATATCTCTGACTAGGTCCAGAAGTGCTCCTCAGTGATTTCTTCTTTTTTGTCTCATTGAGTTCATAGTTTAGCTTCTATGGAAACAAGGAATACTAAACCTGAGGTTACCACTCCACAACTCAGACTACCATACCACATAATTACTCTCCATAACACATAATCCCACTCTACATAATTCCTATACACTAAATACCACATACTTCCTATCCACATAATTTCACTGCACAACATACCACATAATTCCACTACACACAACGTACATCCACTCCACTCCAAAAACATTAGTAAAAAACTTTTACATTTACAACGCCAATAGCTCTAACTATTGCAACTGCGAGACCTATTACATTACAAATGTTTCTTTAACTGGTAGTCGCGTTTGCAGAGTGGTCGAGAAAGGGGCTGGGCCTCCAACCAGCACTCAGGAATTCCGCTGCGTAGGACTTACAGGAGGTACCAGGAGGGCTTCTTGACCTCCAAAGTCCCTCAGGAGTAAAGCGGACTTCATCCCCCAACCCGTAGTCTGCCAGAAGGCGCGTTTGCAGAGTGGTGGAGAAAGGGGGCGTGGCCTCCGAAGACCTCTTAGCAATACCACTGTGTGAGACTTACTGGAGGTAACAAGAGGGGTAGTTGGCCCCCAAGGACGTCCTTGGGGCCAACTACCCTCCTATTACCTCCTGTAAGTCCCACACAGCAACATTGTTAAGTACTCATAGCAGGCCATGCCCCCTTTGCCCGCCATTCTGCAAACACACTCCGTGGTGGGCACCCTGTGACATTGCTGGAGCCGGCCCTGGGGGGGTGGCGGTCCCCAGGACCATAGAAGGCTCCAGGGTGGGGCCGCGCGGGTCCCTCCCTTAGTGTTTAAAGTCCCAGGGAGGTGGTGGTCCCTGGCGGCTGGGGGTCCGCAACAGACCTCCATATTTAAATAAAGTGTGCCCTGGGGAGGTGGTGGTCCCTGGGGCAGTGTGGGGAGGGGCAGGAGCCCCCCACACTAATTTAAATTATTGAAGCCCTGGAGAGGTGGTGGTCCCCAGGGCTTGGGGGGGCCACGAGGCCTGAAATTCAGTGTGCCCCAAGGAGGTGGTGGTCCCCAGGGCAGTGTGGGGAGGGGCAGGAGCCCCCCACACTTCTATAATTTATTTGGAGCCCTGGGGAGGTGGCCAACCCTGGGGCTTGGGGGGCCCATGAGGCCCCCCAACCCTATTAAATTGCATCCCCGGGGAGGTGGTGGTCCCCGTGGCAGCATGGGGTGGAAGGACCCCCACGCATTTGTTTTATAAATAAGCCCCGGGTAGGTGGTGGTCCCTGGGGCTGCAGGGGGGCTGCCTGCCCCCGCATATTATGGATGAAGCCCCAGGGAGGTGGGGGTCCCTGGGGATACGGGGGCCCCCGCAGGCCCCTGCTAATTAATTGGGCATTGCCCCCGGGACGTGGCCCACCCGGGGGCTTTAAGAAACAAAGCACATGTTTTTATTTTTTTAGGCCGGGTTCGCGCACCCAGGGCGAATTTGGCTGATTAAAAAAAAAAAAATGCTTTTTTGGGACCCCTGAGCAGGCCTAGGGGGTTAGGGTGTTTCTACCCTGCCCCTTTTTCTTGTTTTTTACCTTTTTTTAACTGATTTCTTGTTACCCGGTTTTACCCAGTCACAAGATGGCTGCCAACACATTCTGCTTTGGAGTGTTGGCAGCCAATCAGAATTAAGCTCATGCTCGGGAGGGTTCGCGAATCCTCCTCGGTGCTCAGATATATACATTTTTATTTTTTGAATTTCTCAGCAACTATAGAACGGATTTACACCATTTAAAAAAAAGCACGCCTTCTGGACCAAGACCTACCTTTTTGAGAAATTTGGTGTAATTCTGTTCAGCAGTTCGGGCTGTAGCTTTGTCTAAAGTTCCTAGGGAAATTAACATGGGGAAAATGTGTTTTGCGACCCCCCTTTTTTCTCAGCCCCTGCTTGACGAATCATCCCGAAACTTTCAAAACAGGAGCTGACCTGAGTGAACCATTAGTTTGGAAAAGTTTGCGAAGATTCGTCAAACGGCACCAAAGATATTGGCAAAAGAAAAATGCTTTTGAATAGAAACAAGGTCCTAACTATAACTACCTACCGGCAACCGCCAGTAGGTAATATATATATCACATATTTCTCCAAAACACTCTGCTGACACAAAGCATACGGCGCACTCTCGAGTTGTTCCATTCAAGATTTATTTACTGCAAACCACCGTGGCTGACAAACGCGTTTCGGCCATGACGGCCTTTGTCAATGTCAGCGTGTTACCCTTCATTACACCAATAAATGTGAGAAGCGAGCTGCATTTTTTGGGCGAGAAATAAGCAGATGTGATTCATTGGAATCACAAGGGAAATAGAATCAGGAAGCACGGACGGAGAAGGTCCAGCAGCAACATACGGAGACGATACCGGATGCGGCAAGTCAGAAGGAGACGAGTCGGAGGACCAGTGAGCCCGCCGAGGAACCGTGCCGGTGAGTCGAGCAGTGCTTTATCTGTGAAAATCCCATAAAAGTGCTTGGCTAGGCGTAGCGAGTAATTATTAGGAACACGCAAGCCAAAATTCGGCGAAGCGGCATAAGCGAGTTCTTGAATTTACCCACCGTGATAATACCCCAAGATGTTCAGCTAGGAGGAGCGGTTAGAGGCTGCGGTCTCAATATTTACAGTGGGGCCAAATGAAAATAAAGGAACAAGAAATGCCCAAGGAACTAATAGTACTCCGGGCGCTCTAAAAGGCTTATTTAACACTTTGGAAAAAACCTATGAGAAGGAAGTGCGTAAATGGTGGGAGGCAACATCATTAAGGAGGTATTTGGAAGTAGAGCGTATTCTGAGGGGTCTTAGAATATACACAGTGCCATTGTACAAAAATCCGGATCTGAATCTGCTCGTAGAATGGGCAGAACATACTACCAAGTCAGCAAAAAGCATGGTAGAGATTCTGATAAAGTATGCCATCAGCGACCGGTGTAAATTGTTTGAAGAAATCAAATGTCTGGTAGACCTCATTTCACAAGACTCTGCAAAAGATATGGCTGACAATCTAAAACAACAGATGAAGTCGCAGCTTATTAAATATGAGGAGGTGATTAGACAACGCAAACATGAGAAGTTTGCAAGTGATCAACATGATTACGAAGCAGGAAGGGTTTTGACTTTTGCAAAAAAATTCGATCAGCCCAGAAAGTCAGTACAAGAAGCAAAAAATAAAAATGCAGCTTCAGTCATGAGAGACACCTCTGAATCAGAATTGGAGACTGACCAGTCAGAAACAGAGGGCGCAAGTGCCAGGATATCTGATAATCCAAGTGGAAGGATACATTTTCCCCAGGAATATCAGGTAATACAACAATCATGGCAACAACTCCCACAGAGGACAAGACCCCCGGAACAACAAGAAAAAGGAAAACCAGACGGGGCAACAAAATAAACAAAACAGGAATATACCCCCAGGGTAACGAGAAGCAAGAGAGGCACTTTCAGGAATTAAAGAATGACCTAACCATCGTGAACTTATCAAGCAGACAACTTTCAACAATGAAAAATCAGGTCCTTCGAAAGGGACTTACCTTCTGTCCTACAAACAAATGGGATTATGTACAAACAAGAATTGATCTTTATCACTTCATTAGGAAATTGAAATTGAAGAAACTATTCTATGGCAAAATTGCGACATCCATAGACAATACAGAGAGGCAGTCTGCACCCACAGACATTTTGACAGTAGGAGATCTTGCAGCTCTAAGAACTCTACATGAATTGGGAAGAGATATAACTACAGCAAGGGAGACACAAGGGAGGAAGAACATGAATTTTTGGAGCAAATTGATTTGGTTCAAACAGGTGCCACAAGTCATCTAAAAAAGAAATCGAAATATATCCCAAAGACAGCCTTTGATATGATTGATAGTTTCCATGAGGTTATCATCAAAGATTTGGACAAACTGAGAACTAAGCACCAGGAGAATAAAGGAACACTCCAGAATGTATCTAAGAAAGAACGAGAAGCAATCAAGGCATTAAAGGACGATCTATCAATAGTGATCAAGCCGTCTGATAAAGGCGGCAATATTGTCATACAAGACAAATTGTCTTATCAAGAAGAAGCCTTAAGACAATTAAGTGATACAATCTGTTATGCCAAGATCACGAAGAAAGAGTACAATGACAGTGTTTTGGGCTTCTATCGAATGATCACAATGTGGAGGGATAGGAGTATTTTGCATCAGGATGAATTTGGTTTTTGAAAGTAGACCACCCTGTGACCCCCACTTTTATCATATCCCCAAACTCCACAAAGATGATAAAAACCTCCTGGATGACCGATTGTGTCCTCCAAAGGTAGCCTTTTGGAGAACACATCGGTCTTAGTCAACACTGTGTTATGCCCATTTGTGTATGACCTGGTATCTTATGCCAGGGATAGCACAGACTTCATCAGATTGATTACCAATATTTTATGGGAAGAGCAATTTCTGTTAGTTACCCTGGACATCACTAGTCTTTACACAAGCATAAATCAACCACATGGTTTGGAGGCAGTAAAGACCTTTCTGAAAACTAGACTGATAAAATTTGCAGAACATAACCAGATGATACTACAATTCATGTCATTCTGTCTAAATAACAATATTTTTGTCTTTGGAGATCAGCTGTACATCCAGAAACATGGTACAGCCATGGGCACGTGCTTCGCCCCCAGTTACGTGAATTTATTCGTGGGCTGGTGGGAGAAGCACGTGGCCTGGGCGAGGACCAATGAGATCTGGGCACAGAAGATAGCTATCTGGGCCTGTTACATAGACAATATTTTTATCTTCTGGAAGGGTTCCCAAGAAGAAATTGAGGAGTATATAACCATACTAAATACCAATGATTATAATTTGCACTTTTCAAATAACATCAGTCCTTCAGAAGTAGCGCTCCTAGACTTATTGATATATGTGAACGGCAGTCAATTAATGATGAAATTCTACCGCAAGCCAACAGCAGGTAATGCCATTTTGCATTATACTAGCGAACATCCCCGATGTCTAGTGAACAGCATCCCCTATGGGGAGCTACTTTGTATAAAATGAAATAGTACCACCTGTGAGAATTATGAATTGGCCAAAGGTGAGGCACTTGATCGTTCAAGAGGTTATCCCCAAAAATCATTGAAAACTGCAGTAGATAGAGCTGATCATAGAATGAGAGAGGAACTCTTGAGTAAGAAATCTGATAAAAAACAGGAAGAAGTGACTAGACTAATCCTAACTTACTCTAAAGACTCCAATGAGGTACGCAAAATACTGAAAAAACACTGGGGCATCTTACAAGCAGATGGAACAATTGGAAAGATAGTCCTTCAGTATCCTAGTATCACATATAGGAAGAACACCTCTCTAAAAGATCTACTAGTGCATAGCCATTTTGTTAACAAAAATAAGAGTATGACAGAAATAAGAGGTTTTTACCCCTGCCTAAATTGTAAGGCCTGCAAGAAAAGTACGAAAGTCAAAGAATATCAGGTTCCAGGGAGGGACTCTAAAAACAAATAATGAAACTATTAAACTGCAAAACAGAGTTTGTGGTTTATTGTCTGGTGTGTCCGTGCAACCTCCTATATGTGGGCAGCACGGTACACCAGGCTAAAAGAGTCCTAGAGCTCACACGGGCAATAACTAATGGGGACAAGAATTACCCAGTTGCCAGACATTTTGCGGCCCGACATCAGAGTGATAGCAAACTCTTACGTTTTTCTGTATAGATCAGGTATTGACGAAGGAGAGAGGGGGCGATAGGGTAAGAACCCTAAGGCAATTGGAGTCAAAGTATATCATAGAATTGAGAACACTAGCCCCCTATGGTCTGAATAGCGAAGAAGAATTATGGGTTCATGTTGGTTAGGGATGAACATTACAGTGATGAAATAAGAATCAAGTGTATAGTAAGCCTGAAGTAATGTTTAAGTGTCCTTTTTTTGTTCCTTCTTTCTCTTCTTCTTTCTCTTCTTTCCTTCTTCTCTTTTCTCTTGTTTAAGGAAAATGAATAAATTTTTTCCAATACAAGGATTTTAAGATTTTTAGACGGTCCCAACATTCATCAAATGAGACTATTTTGAGAAGTCATATGTTCAATAACCCACATTGAGTGTACAAGGATTAAAAGATGGGAATGCTTGCCCATTCAGGGCTCTATGGAAATGCAAGGGGAAAAAATATGTTGATGTGAGAGGTCAACAAAGATCAAGTTCAAGGAATGTGAAAATGGTCAAAATAATTGGTAAAGTTGTTGAAGGAAGGCCATTAGGCCAATAAAATGCTATATTTCCTAAGTATTTATCAATTTGATTGAGAAGGAAAGTATATTTAGAAGAGTAGCATGATCAAGTATATCGATTGACTTGAACATTCAAAGATGGCCATGATGATTTGGCGACAATGATGTATTTTTGAGTCCGTCTTCTATGACTACGAAATGTGACGTATTTATTGGTGTAATGAAGGGTAACACGCTGACATTGACAAAGGCCGTCATGGCCGAAACGCGTTTGTCAGCCACAGTGGTTTGCAATAAATAAATCTTGAATGGAACAACTCGAGAGTGCGCCGCATACTTTGTGTCAGCAGAGTGTTTTGGAGGAATAATTAGCGGTTCGCCACCGCTCTGCGGCAGCACCCACCTGAGAAGCGAGCGGCGTTTTTGGGCGAGAAATTATCATAACATATATACATATATATATATATATTCACTGAAAAAGCCAAAGATTACAGGGACGTTAGATTTCACTCGCAATCTGCAGTTATAGTTACCTGACCTAACTATAACTCATCATTCATGACATTGTCAGTGACATCACTGAAGAAATCTCAAATTACATCGCTTATGACATCGCTGATGACATCATCCAGTGATTGTGAGTGTTTTCTAAAAGTGTTAAAGGTATATACTAAAATACGACAAAAGCTAAATGGGTATAATTCGTGTACTACTAATGAATGATACTATTTGTAACATGTTATGGGCGGGCTGTGTGAATGTGTATTCATGTGTGAGTAGGTGTCTGAGTGGCTCTATGGGTGTGTGAGTGCTTGTATGGGTGGGTGAGTGAATGTGAGTAGCTGTGTGAGTGACGGTGTGTGTGGTTGTATGGGTGAGTGAGTGTGTGTGTCAGTGGGTGCACAGACAGAATATCGAGTTTTAAATGTCGACATACACAAATATCGAGTTGGAAATATCGTGATGCAGAAATATCGACAGCAAGAATATTGTGGTCAAGAATATCGACTTGGAGGTAAGAAATATCGTTTTTGAAAATATCAGTCATTAATATCGTTTGCAAAAATATAGGGGCCCATTACGATGGCGGGCGGAAGCACAACCGCCGTGCTGGCGGATGCAAAAGCACCAGTTACCGCCGGCACGCATCAGTCCACACGCCCGCCCAATTACGATGCGAAAAGCAGGCCAAACACCGCCGGCAAGCCAGCAACACCGTCCGCCATCAAAGTGCGCCCGTACACGTAGCGGCGCAGCTCAACTGACACACACCGTCCGACGAAACACGTCCCGCCCGGCGCATAAATTACGATGCCGCAAACAAACGGCTCCCACGGCCAAGAGATACCGTACGACAAACCGAAGCGGTAACACGGACGCCGAGCACGGACAACGAAAAGCGGCTCCCCGAGCATGAATCCAGCACTGCAGGCCGTCCCCATGCTCCTGCTGATGCACCACCAAGGACGCAACGTACCGCGGAGACGCAGGTAGGCACACACACAACAAGTGCACGCAAACAGCGCACACAGTGCAAGGGCGGAAAAAGCGGACAACCCCCACCAGCGCGTGTACACAACACATCCACCATCGCATCCACATATGACACACAGGCCAAATCGTAACATCGCAGAACACATGTGTACACACCACCTGGGACTAGGAACCAACCACCCCGTCACGGCCCCAAAGCGCCGATGACGCCGCCACACATGCGCACAACGCAGAGGCCAACCGCAGCGCCATGCATGCGTCGCACACAGACACAGGGACACAACCAAGCAGCACACACATCAGCCCCACCCCGAACGCACATGACACGTGACAGGCCGGCCACAGACATGTCCCCAACGCCCAATTCACGGACAACACCCAACGCCACACAACCGACGCACACATGTCAGTGAAGACACGCAACAGCAGGACACACCCCAGTGTAACAAACATGGCGTAGCACACAGCGGCGGCAACACCAACTAGGAGAAGCAGGGCCCCTTCGGGAAGAGGAACGCCAGTACCACACAGAAACACCCATACCACCCTGCACATATGAACAAGACATATAAAACGGAACACCAAAGAGCCCGGGGACCGACAACAGGTGGCCCAAGAATAACATCCACACACAAGGCCCAACGCAGAGCGGAAAGGCAGCCTGCCGCCCACACAAGGGAGAGCAGACAGCACTGAATGACCTTCCATTCCAACTCCGAAACCACAGCCCTACGACAGAAGCCGGTGAATACAGCCATTGTCCAAGAATAGACCAACACAGGCATGCCGAGGAGACCGACCACACGGCAGATAGCGCATATCACAGAAGCACACAACGGACGGGGAAGAAAGAAGAAAACACTCCCCATGTCGGCCACATGCAAGTTAATTGGAAGGAGTCACACAGCACTGACCTTGAACTGTCTGAGAAGCATGTGGGAAGAGGGCCCGTGTCCTCCAAACAAGCCAACAGAACACAAGTCCTGTCTCCCTACGACTACACAGAGCTCACAGCAACCCCGGAGCGTGCACATTGCAGACTGCACACACAGCCGGAGCACGCCACCTCAACGAACCGCTGCGAAATGGCAACCGCAACACACCTACCCAACTACGCCGAACAGCTCAAGCTGTACAAAACCAACCTGTGCCATACATTGGGATGCGATCTCCTGTCCCTGCTGAACGTAAGTTACCGACTGACTTACCGCATCACATTGTTCAGCTGCGTCATGCCCGTCTTCTACTGTCGGAGGTGTCCCTACCAGCATCCCGTCGAGATATGCCTCTCCAACCCGGCATGTCTGAAGGCGGACCTGCTACCACTACTCCTCCCTCTGGACGCACACGACAGGGCCTGCTCTGCCTATGGGGGCATGGCGTATGTGGCCAACATCGCACCCGCACTGAAATGGGACCACTGTGCCTCCACACGACGGATCATCGATAACAGCTACATCGAATGTCACCCAGCATGCCCCATCATGGTCCTCCAAGGGACAACCTACGAACAACACCTTGACAGCCACCATCCGCTTCATTGGCTGGCAAACATGTACACCACCAATGACATGGAAGCCCTGCTGGACGGCATCGCATACCTGACAACCTGTAAATACGTCGGACCACAACGCAGGTTCCCCGAGTGACCTATGATGTCCAACCCCGCACCCATGCTTACCTTCCGCACGGATTGGCCAGTCACCACCACAACAGCCATACCAAACGACCGGCAACTGTAACCACACCATCAACGACATCGCCATGACATCGGATATGACCGGGACATGCACACTGTTCCCCATCACATCCAGGAACACCGCATGCATCGTGGGAGGCAGTGGCATGGGCTCTGTGTATCGCACCCACATGGACGGAACTGCAGGAACAACCAGGACATGACATGGATCCAGCGCCCATGGACACACACACCGCTCAGTGGACATGAATAGGTCGCCTGGAGTCTGTGGGTGCTGCACCCCTCCCACCCCCGCCCCGGGAATCCCATACCAGGACCTTTGTATGGACGACAAGTGCATACAACAACAACACGACCCCAGTGACTGTGACATGTCCAGTAACCACCACAGTGCAACAACAAGTGGCACGCCGCTGCATGCACGCAAGCACATGCCCTGATGTCATCTCACATGCACGCGTGCATGAGGAACAACCGCAGCAAACCTGTCACATGGAACTGAGATGGACTGTGCCCATGATGCCAAGCGGTCTGGTAGGCTACATGTATACCGTCTGTGTCAAAGTCCGCAGCTCCGCAGCTATACGTAAATGTACATTAGCACAGCCTTGGCCAAGCAGATGTCACTCTGAAGCCCACATCCCACATGCAACAGCCAATCACATGTAACCCCACTCCCTATCCCATTTGCAATCATGCTCAGTATATCCTCAACATGTATTCCGCTGCCAGTAGTGTCCACTATACTGCATCACAGAGGACAGAAGACTCAATATAATGTTTGAAACCAAAACTGTCTCCGCTGACTCATTTCACAAGTACGAATGAGAGAGGATGAGAGTATGTGAAGTACACGGCAGTCGTGACATGACCATGTAGTCCACTGGTATTGGATGTCAACGCAAATGAGTAGCACTACTGTGGAAGACACACATGTGTCGTGTGAAGTCGTATGGACGCAGTGCTCAGGTGGGTGGGTGCGACGGGTAGATGCGCACATGCCAAGTTGGAGCACGCCGTGTTGGGAGGGGTCATGAACAGTACACCACCGCTTCCCTGGGCATTGTGAGAGGACACCTGTCGGGGGAGTGAACACGTGTGTGCATAGCAGCCGGGCACACGTACAAAGCGGTACCAGGCGCACCTCAGCCCACCCTCTGTGGACAAGCTGGATCCTGTTGTGCGCCCGCCATGCCCCTGACAAGGCACACACAGCCCCAGTCGACCAGGTGTAACCCCAACATAGTCAATCCGCACAGGCGATACAGGGCACGGGATGGCAGTGGAGCATGGTGTGTGAGAGGTCTCCTCGCGCTCCTCCTGGTCATATCACGCAGGCACTAGAACCTCAACGTCTAGCATGGCACAAGTCAGATGGAAGTGTAGGGGACGCACCACAGCACGAGCAGCACTGACGTCACGGGAGGTGGCTCGCACCATCCCATCCATTGCCCATCATACCAACCACGCCACATGCCATTGCGACTAAGTGCAAGCGCGTGCGCCACCACCCCCGAGCCCTCCCCAGAGAGGCCAAAGAGTGAATGTGTGGGCCATCAGCCACAGACGGACGCGGCATGGCCGCAAGGGCAGCCACAGCCACTGGGTGTCGCAGGTGGCGGATCCGGAAGGCGAAGACTGTGATGCATAGTCCATGCAGGCCGGGTCTCCATTTGGGGCACCACGCAGGTGGACGGCGTCCCGCGACACATCATACCCTGAGACAGCCCACTCGTGCAACTGGACCCACACATACACTCCTTGCCCTCTCTGGTGCGAGCTTGGGGCTGCCTGTGCAAGCGCTAGCCTCGCAGGTGAGCATGCATATTGGGGGAGCGAGGGGAGGACATGAGGGCTGGGGCGAAGATGACTGTATCACTGTCAGTAAGTACAAGGGATGACCCAGATGTGGAAAGGAAGAGACGTGTCCCGTGTGTACTGCAACTAGTCGCCAATCCAACTACCCCCCATGTCCGGAATGTAAGCCCGCACCTAGGCCCGCCCATCCGCCACATCGAACATACCACCAGCACGACAACCTTCCCATTCGAAACACTGACTGGGGGTGGCGACCAGTGTACAATCATGTGTAGCCTACCCACGCGTACATGTGGGCCCTCCATGATCCATGTCACCTGCGGCAAAGTCATGACATGCGCAATGAGGGAAGTGAGGAGAGCTGTCCGCCCCACGCGCAGAAGGTGCATCAGCTCCACAGACCCAGCAGCGAGTCCAGCAGGGGTCACATGTGCAGGGGCAGCTGTGCCTGGTGTGAAGGCACATGCGTATAGACAGCACATCGACCAATGTGTAGTCTGCCCACATCTACAGTCCATCATCATGCGGACATAGGAATTGAACACAGGGCAACACATCTGAGTGGGTGCACCCACCGTGACCAACAATGCGCAATCATCGACGTACCCGCCCTGTGCATGGCCCCCCACCCAACGGAGGCACATCCAGTGCCACCATCCCACACACACAAGCCTTCCACGGAACATGCTGTGTCCAATGGTCAGTACAGAGTCAGCGCCCATGTGGTGGATCCTGAACAGGAGACACATGCACACACATGCCAGCTCCCACTGTGTACGTCTGCCACCTGGCACGTGCAATGTAACCTCTCACCTGTGACGTGTGACTGCAAGCACACAGCCGTCTTGGCATGGGGCTGTCAATGTGGACACCTGTCAATGTTTCGGGAGGTGTGATCCGTACAGTGCTGTACATAGGGTGCAGTGCTGACACCTACTACTGTCTCATATCCCCTCGTGCCACAGGTCCCACTTGTTTTGGCCACTCAGCCTGTGCCCACATCGTCGTCGTCGTGTGCCATACTCATCCAGCCGCGGAAGCAGTTCCATGCTCAGCAGACATTCATGTTGCCGTGGCGTTGCCGCTTGACGGATATGCAGTCAGTCCCCATCAGCACGCCCCGCAAGTCATTGGGGCCTAGATCCCCATGTGCATGCACATGGCAGTGGTTTGTATCACTAGCCATTGCCATTGGTGGGAGACCTGTGTAAGTGTATTGTGGCCGTGCCGTCCCAGCTTGACAGCTGGGCTGTGGCTCATGTGCTTGCTCAGTCATGTCAGTGATGTGTATGCGAAATTGCTATGTGTCGTGTTGCTTTGACATGTGTCCTCTGCCATTGTCCCTAGGCGGAGACCGAACATTGACCGCCCATACCAATTGCTGGCAGACATGGAGGATACGGAGGTCATTAGGAAGTTTCGGCTGGACAGGCCAACCCTGCATCGACTGTGTGCCATGTTAGAACCCCATCTCCGTCCCCGCAGGGTGTATCCGACTGCTGTCACCCCCACGGCTAAGGTGATGGCCGCCATGCATTTCTTCGCCACTGGGTCATTCCAGCACACAGTGGGCAGTGGAGGAGGGATGTCCCAGCCCATGTTCAGCAAGGTGCTGAGGGATGTACTGGCAGCCATGATGCTGTACCGGAACAGGTACATCCGCTTCCCCAGGGCTCGTGAATTGGCGGCAGTGAAGGGTGCATTCTATGCCCTTGGCAGAATCCCACACGTCGTTGGAGCCATTGACTGCACACATGTCGGCCTTGTTCCACCACAGGCCACTGAGCACCTGTACCGCAACAGGAAGCACACGCACTCCCTGAATGTGCAAGTGGTGTGCCTTGCGGACATGGTGATCACCCACGTGTGTGCAAAGTTCCCAGGCTCGGCCCATGACGCACACATAATGCGCAACAGCATCTTGCCACGACTGATGTCCAATATGCAACAGGATCGTGCCTGTATTGTCGGTGAGTATGTGGAGTGGTGTAGCGTGCTGGCTGTGCGATGCTGTCCCCTGTCCAGTTGGATTAGCAACGGTTCTCTGTGTCCCTCACACCCAGGTGACTCTGCGTATCCGAATGGGGCATGGCTGCTCAGTCCATTGAGGAATCCTCGCACCCCAGCAGACGATCGCTACAATGAGGCACATGGGAGGACCAGACGTGTGGTCGAGCGTACCTTTGGCCTCCTCAAGTCCAGGTTCAGGTGCCTGGACCGCACCGAGGGTGCGCTGGCGTACTCCCCACAGAAGGTGTGCCAGATAGTGGTGGCGTGCTGCATGCTGCACAATCTGGCCATTCGGAAGCAGATCCCCCTCATCGTGGATGACGGAGATCAACCAGGGCCCCAGCCCGCAGACCAGGACAGCTCGAGTGAGGAGGACAGCGGAGAGGAGGAAGCTGGTAATGTGCGGCAGCAGCTCATCGCCCGCTACTTCACTTGACGGTGAGTGTCCATGTACGACGGCTGATGTGGCTGTATCTGTGCAGGTGTGTGTGTGCTGTGTCAGGGTGGCCGTTTGTTCACTGCGTGCTGTGTGTCAACGCTCCATGGCCAGGGTAGTATGCCACTGTTGGTGGCTGTGGCATTGTGCCCTATTGCTCTGTGCGATGTGTGTACATTGCTTGTAGTTGTTGACATGTACTGTGTGATGGGTGTGTGACACACTCATTGAATGTGCTCCTGTTCTGTCTCCCACCCCTAGGTCCCTACAGGCCCTCCGGATTCAAATGCCATGCCACGCATCAGGTGCCTTTCCGCCCAAGGTGGCCGTTGTATTCCGTACAAATAAGACACAGGGCACAAACAGCAGTTAGTGAAAAAGGTGCATTTATTACAAACTGTGACATGTGATTGTGTGTAAGATGATGACAAAAGTGGTGCGTGCAGTGACAATGAGCTGTCGGTCATGGCTGCGTGATGATCAGGGTGTACCCACTGGTTCTATGTCCATAGTCCAACACACACATGCCATCCAGATGGCTGTGTGGAGTGGGATCGTAGTCCAAGTCAATGCAGTGGCTGGTCAAGGAAGGCTGGCGGAAGGCTGGCTGGCTGCCTCACTTGCGACTGGAGCGTGCGAAGTCCTCCCGGGAGATCTGTTTCCTCTTCGGACGGCCCCTTCCACGTTTGCGAGGGGGTGCCTGCTTGCGACATGCTGGTGGTTGAGGTGTGATCACTGGCTGTGGACGCAGGGGAACTGGACACTGCTGCTCCACCCTGCGCCCCGGCAGGTGGTGGCGGAGGGGAGCTGCTGTCCCTGGCTGTGACCTCACCGCCACCACCAGCTGTCCCATGAGGTCCACGATTTGGCCCATACGGGCGTCCATGGACCTCAACACCCCCAGCACCTCACGCGTGTCTGAGGCAGACCGGACCCATTGTCCTTGGGCCTCTTCATAGGCCCCAAGGACTCTGGCCATGTGAGGCAGGGCATGGCTCCCAGGGGAGGCTGGCGTTTCCCTGACCCTGCTCCTCCTACCAGTCCTGCTGCCACCGGCCTGCCCACTAGCCACATTGCTCACCACGGTCCTCGCTGTGGCTCCCAGGGTGGATCCAGTCGTCCGGGCCACCACCTGCGCTGGGGCTGGTGCCAGCGGAGACGTGGCGGTGGTGGCGGCGGTGGTGGTCGGTGCGGCGATGGTGGCGGTTGCGGCAGTGGTAGTGGCCACAATGACCGTGGGTGTGGCCACAACGACAGTGGCAGCAGGGGGCTGTGAATGTTCAGCAGCCCTGGATGATGGGTTGGTGGGTAGGAGGGGTCCTGGGGAGCGGCTGGGCCCTGCCACACCAGATGGGCCTGCTTGGTTGTCCGTGTCCGAAGAGGAGGACAGATCCTCCAGATCCGTGTGTCCTCATTGGGGGCTTGTAGGCTGGCTGTGCTGGCTGCTGGCTCCATCCCCAGCATCCAGCAGTTCGTCACCTGTGGAGAGAATGAGATTAGTTATTGTGTTGCACCTGGCGAAGTATGTATTTGTCGTCTGACACTGACAGTTCGTGCAATCTCGTACATGGGTTTCCCGGAGGCGTGTGTGTGGCTGTAGCATCTGTAGTTGTGTGTGCTTGGCAATGGGACTGTGTGCTGTGCACATGTGGCATGGGACGGATTGGCCATGCCGATGGGTGTGTTGCTGTGCCCCTACTTATTGTGACTCTGGTGTATGCGGGCTCCTGGCCCATCCTGGGTCTGGTTTGTACTTTGCTTTTGGGGTTCAAATGGAACGCTTAGGAACGCATATGGCAACATGGGGGCCATGCACCAGATTCGCATTTGGGAGGGAATATGCTTTTGGGGTTCAAATGGAACGCTTAGGAACGCATATGGCAACATGGGGGCCATGCCCCAGATTCGCATTTGGGAGGGAATATGCTTTTGGGGTTCAAATGGAACGCTTAGGAACGCATATGGCAACATGGGGGCCATGCCCCAGATTCGCATTTGGGAGGGAATATGCTTTTGGGGTTCAAATGGAACGCTTAGGAACGCATATGGCAACATGGGGGCCATGCCCCAGATTCACATTTGGGAGGGAATATGCTTTTGGGGTTCAAATGGAACGCTTAGGAACGCATATGGCAACATGGGGGCCATGCCCCGGATTCGCATTTGGGAGGGAATATGCTTTTGGGGTACATGCTGTGAGCCATGGGTGCCGAACGTGACATGTGTTGTGGCAGCATGACAGTGCATGGTTTGAGGTGTGTGCATGCTTGACATGGCCTGCATATTTGCTGTCTGTTGTGATTACTGGACATGGCATTGGACGCATCGTTATGAGTGAGTGATGGTTGTGTGCCAGCCAACGTATTGCAGTTGTCCCATCTCCTTGGTGTGCGTGCTGCCCTGTGCCATGTGCATCACTGCAGTGCTCGGGGGTGTGGCCCATGTTGTGTGTTGTTGCTCACAGTGTGTCGTGCACTTCATTGACTTCTGGCACATGGTTGGTAATGGGCATGTATCTTAGCGTGACTGCTGTATGTGTGGCAGCTGTGCGGATGACATGCCTTTCATGAGACTGGGGCTGACGGATGGGATGGATGGTATGTTGTTTGTGCATGGTGTGTCTGTGTGTTTGATGGGATCAGTGGTGTTCGTGTGCATTTATGTTGTTCCGCTCTGTTGCGTCTAGTGTTGTTTGTCTTACATAGGCGTAGTTGTGGGGTGTGTGGTTGACAGGCAGTTGGGGCTACATGGACAGGACTTCAATGGTGTTTCGGTTGTGTGTGATGAGTTGCACAGTGGCTGCCGTGTGGTACTATATTCAGTGTGGCTTGTGCATGCAGACGTGGCTCCTTGGGTGTTGCTATGTCTGTGATGGGTCATGTGGGGTGTGAGTCTGTTGTTCATGTCCGTGTGCACATTGTTCACTTGTTCGTGACGGTGGGCGGTGCTGCGTGTTCGTCTGCTACGTGACATGTCCCATGTGTTGGTCGTGTTACGGTCCTCATGCCTCCAGTAATCCGGCCCTGTCCAGTTTCCCACCTGCAAGTTGTTCGTGCGTGCACTGTACTGGATGCCACATGGCTCTAAGCGGGGGTGCTCCATGTTGCAGGTCTGTGGGGGTGGGAGGGTGTTGTGGGTCGTGGGGGTGGCTGGATACCCACTGACACCGATTGCTGTGGACCGTGATGTCTGCCTTTCGGCTGTCGTTGTGCACTGCGGTGGCTGACACGTGGGTGTGGGGTGTGGGGGATGCTCCTCCTTGCTGTGCTGTGGGACTGGGGCCTGGTGTGTGTTGTACTTGGGCTGTCCACCGTCCCACCCACTGCACTTTGTGTTCCTGCCACTTACCTGTTACTTGTCAGTTGGTGCAGCTGTGGCGGACACATGGGTGTGGTGGGTGCTCGTTGTGGCGCTTCTGGCATATTTGGGGACCTGTTGGTGGTTACGTGGCTGGCTTAGTGTACACATGTCCCCACGCATCTTGCAGTTGTTCGGTTTGGGCTGTGTGTGGTGGTGTCTGTTGCATGTGTGTGTGATGTGTTGTGTATTGTGTGCTGGACATGGGGGTGTTTGTCCCTGGGAGCTGTGGCATGGTGGTAGTGCATGTGAGTACATAGCGGTGTGCTGGTATACATTAGTTTGTACTTACCAGCCTCCACTCCCCTGCTAATCCGGCGAGGATCTCCGGATGGATTACGACTCGCACCTTCTCCTCCCACGCTTTGAAGGTCTTAAAGAGCGCGGGATTCCCTCCGCCAGTGACGGCAGCCAGCTCTCTGTTTTTGCCCTCCTTCTTCTTGACCAGGCTCTTGACGTCATTCCAACGTTTGTTAATCTCGACTCTGTTCCTGGGCAGGGTCCCGACTGCATTGACCTGGTCTACGATCCGGTTCCACATTCTGTTTCTGGTGGCTAGTGGTGTGTGCTGGACCATGTTCCCATAGATTTGTGGGTACACCTTGATGATCTCGTCGACCATGACCGTCAGCTCCATGGGCGTGAACTTGGGCATCCTTTATGGTGCCATGGTGTTTGTGGTGCTGGTGCGGTGTGTGTTGTGTAATGTGCAGGGGTTTGTGGTGCCGGTGTTTGGTGGTGGTGGTGGTGGTGGTGGTGGTGCGTGTGTGGTGGTGGTGGTGGTGGTTGTGATGTGTGCGTTTCTGTGGTGTGCTGCTGTCCTTGCTGTGTCACTGTGTCCTCTCCTCTCCTCTCTGGTTTGCAATGTAGCAAGGGGTTGTGGTCTGTGGGAGTGCTGCTTTTGTACTCACCTATGTGGGTGTGTCCTCATGGTCTGTTGTTTTCAGGTGTGTTGTGTCTGGGGTTCTGGCCTTTGTATTTTTTGTTTGTCCGGGGGTGTTTTCGGGATATGTACTGTGCTTGTGTATTTGTGCGTGCCTTGCTGTGTGGACTTGTTGGCCATGTTGTGTGCTATTGGTTTTGTGTGCGGATGGTTTCTGTGCAGGTACGTGGGCGCCATGGCTTCTGCCGTGTCGATTCTCATCGGCGTTGTTTGCGCTGGCGGGCGGTATATTTGTGGTTTTTCCGCGCTCATGTCGGTGCGATCGTAATTTCACGTGCGGTGTGTCGGCCGTGAGGGCGGGCGGTTTTGTGTTGTCGTGCGTGTTTCCGTCCGTGGCGGGCGGTTTGTCTCCGACTCGGACGTTGGCGGGCGGTATTTTGTGTGCTTTTCCGCCGATGGCGGTATTCGGTTTGTGTAATCGTAATGGCGTGGTCGGTGTTCAGGCGGTGTGTGCGGGCGGATTTTTGCCGCTTCCATGCCTGGCGGAATTATTTACGCTGGGTATCGTAATGTGCCCCATAGTTGTTTAAAATATCAATGTTTTAATTAGTGGCATGTATTTTAGTATGTATTTTAAAAGTATATGAACAATTTTTTTGTATAAGTATTGCTTTTGTTTTTTAATATATTTGTTACATTTTTAATAGTTACTAACTTTATTTTAATTAAATTTTGCGTTTTTAGTTCTGTAGCGGGTTGTGGGTTTATAGGGGAATAGGGTGGGAAGTAATTTAATTATAATATATTATTAGTATTTATTCAATTTAGATTTTATAGTGTTAATTGTGGGAATTAATTTATTATTAATTATTTATTAATTGGTTGTTAATTATTATTAATTAAGTAATTGGTAATTATGTTAATTAAGTCATCTTTTTAGGAGCGGGTTGTGGGTTTATAGGGGAATATGGTTGGAAGTAATTTAATTATAATAAATGTATTAATATTGTTTATTTATTAATATTTATTTAATTTATATTTTATAGTGTTAATTGTGGTAATTAATTAATTATTAATTATTTATTAATTGCTTGTTAATTATTAATTATTAATTAATTGGTAATTAATTATGTTATTTGTGTTATGTTTTTTGGGAGCTGGGGGTGGGGTTTATAGGGAATAGGGTGGGAAGTAATTTATTTATATTTAATTTATAATTATTTGTTAATTAATGCTATTTAATTAATTAAAATTTAAATATGGCAATTGTGTAATTAATTTTAGATGTGAGTTGTGGGGTTTATAGTGGTAAAGGGTGGGAAGCAATATCTTTTTAATTAATTAATAAGTTGTTGTTAATTGATATTAATTTATTAATGTTAAATTAGTTATGGAAATTGTGTAATGATTTTTAGGTGTGGGTTGTGGTGTTTATTGGGGTAAAGGGTGGAAAGTTATTTATGTTTAATTAATTAATATTAGTTGATCATTAATATTCATTCATAAATATTTATGGTAATTGTTTATTTTTATTTTGTGTGTGGGTTTTGGTTTTTAGGGGTAATGTTTGAGGACTAAATTAATTTTTATCTGTTTTAATTTGTTTTTTAATTAATTATATTTCTTTAAATGATACTTAATTATGTTAATTATGGAGGTACATTTTTAATTTTTTTTAGATGTGTGTTGTGAATTGTGTGGTTTTTAGGATAGGAAATAAAAAAGATTACATTTATGTAATAATTAATGTTTAAGATTACATTTATGTAATAATTAACGTTTTTGATTATAAATAATTTCTATTAAAAATAGTAATTTGTTTGTAAATTATTTTTACATTTCTAGGTATTTGTTAGATCTTTTTAACATTATAACATTATAAGTTTTCATCTTTTGTAATTTTTAAATATTTTTATATGTTTTCTTTTTTTGTTTTTTAAAATCTTTTGTGTTGTAGTTGATATTTTGTTTGTTTTTAATTCTGAACTGACTCCAGTGGGAATATTCATTTTTACCCCTGTGCTCTGCAATGCTTTCCCTACTGTTGCACTCACTGGAGTGGGAATAGTAATTTTTACCCATCCGCTATCCAACACTTTCCCTACTGTTGCACTCACTGGAGTGGGAATAGACATTTTTACCCCTCCGCTATCCAACATTTTCCCTACTGTTGCACTCACTGGGGTGGGAATAGTAAGTTTTACCCCTCCGCTATCCAACACTTTCCCTAATGTTGCACTCACTGGAGTGGGAATAGTAACTTTTACCCCTCCGCTATCCATCATTTTCCCTACTGTTGCACTCACTGGAGTGGGAATAGTAATTTTCACCCCTCCGCTATCCAACATTTTCCCTACTGTTGCACTCACTGGAGTGGGAATATTATGTTTTACCCTCCGCTATCCAACACTTTCCCTACTGTTGCACTCACTGGAGTGGGAATAGTAAGTTTTACCCCTTCGCTATCCAACATTTTCCCTACTGTTGCACTCACTGGAGTGGGAATAGTAAGTTTTACCCCTCCGCTATCCAACACTTTCCCTACTGTTGCACTCACTGGAGTGGGAATAGTAATTTTTACCCTCCGCTATCCAACATTTTCCCTACTGTTGCACTCACTGGAGTGGGAATAGTAAGTTTTACCCCTCTGCTCTCCAACACTTTCCCTACTGTTACACTCACTGGAGTGGGAATAGTAATTTTACCCCCGCTATCCAACACTTTCCCTACTGTTGCACTCACTCGAGTGGGAATAGTAATTTTTACCTCTCCGCTATCCAACACGTTCCCTACTGTTGCACTCACTGGAGTGGGAATAGTATTTTTTACCCCTTTCACTATCCAACATTTTCCCTACTGTTGCACTTACTGGAGTGGGAATAGTTATTTTTACCCCTCCGCTATCCAACACTTTCCCTACTGTTGCACTCAATGGAGTGCAAAATGTAAGTTTAAAGACTATTAAATATTTTAATGTTTTAATTTATAATATAATGTTTTTTTATTAGATTTTATGTTATAGGTGTATGTATATATATATTTATTTGTAAATTTTTATTTATTTATAAAATTTAAAAATAAATTAAAATTAATAGATTATTTGTTTTAAAGTAAATATATATACATATATTACATTTTATATATGTATGTTTACATTTTTTTAAATTAAATTTATTTCTTATATTTGTTAAAATGTATATTAAATCCAAATAATGTATTGAAAATTAATTTTATTTAATATATTTAACATTATTTTTTACATATATAAAAAATCGATATTTTGTACATCGATTTTTTACATCGATATTTTTCTCATTATTTTTATACTTACTATTATAAATATAGGATGTCGATATTTTTACTTCGATATTTTTGACTCGATATTTGTGTATGGGGATATCTTGGGTGTTGATATTCTATCAGTGAACCGTGTCAGTGGTGTATGGGTGTGAGAGCCTGTATAGGTGAGTGATGGGGTATGTGAGTAGCTGTATGGGTGGCTGAGTGAATGTATTAGTATAGAAATTGTATGGGTGAGTGAGTGACTATAAGTGACTTTATGGCTGTATCAGTGCATGAGTGGCTGTATGGGAATATGAGTGGGTGTGTTAGTGTTTGTATGCCTGTATGACTGGATGTGTGAGTGGCTCTATTGGTGAGTGAGTGGGTGGGTGCATGAATGGCTGTATGGGTGAGTTAGTGGTTGTGTGGGTGGCTTCATGAGTGAGTGGATGTATGAGTGGCTCTATGAATCAGTGAGTGGGTATGTGAGTACTTGTATGGGTCTGTGAATAGGTATGTGAGTAGTGGTGTGGGAGTGGGTATATGAGAGGTTGCATAAGTATGAGTGGGTATGTGAGTGGTTCCGTGGAATATGCATTATGGGGCGTAAGTTATAGTTAGCTTAGGTAACTAAAACTGCTGAATTTCTATGGTTTTGTGCAAGTGAAATCTGAGCTTAACTATAATGTCCCTGTAACCTTTGGTTTTTTCAGTCAATTTCTGAGGATTTTTAAAATTCTATTTCCTAATTATAACATCCCTGTAACCTTTGTTTTTTAGTGAATTTCTAACGTTATTTAAAAAAATTCCTAACTGTAACTTGTAACCATTGAGAGTAAGGGTGTGAGTGAGTGCATGAGAGTCTTACTGGGTGTGTGAGTGGGTGCGAGAGTGTCTGAGTGGGTGTGTGAGTGTCTGAGTGGGTGCATGAGTGTCTCAGTGGGTCTGCGAGTGGGTGTGAGAGTGTCTGAGTGGGTTTACGAGTACCTCTATGAATGTGTGAGTAAGTCTGCGAGTGGGTGCATGAGTGAGTGGATCTGAGAGTGGGTGCATTAGTCTCTGAGTGGCTCTGTGAGTGGCTGTGTAAGTGTCTGTGTGGGTGTGTCAGTAGCTATGTGAGTGACTCAGTCTTAAAGGGACCACAACTGCTCTTTTATCCAACAAGAGTCCACTGTTTTTCACAAAATATCTACCCAAGTGGAGTTCTTTCTACTGGCCTCCTTGAGTAAATGGCCAGTATATATTCTACACTACAGCTGCAAAATGGAGCACAAGGAAATTTCACCAGTGACCTTGTGTGAGTTTTGGCAAATGATTGTTCCTCGTGCGTCTTTATCCAGAAATATGTGATAACATGAATTCTTGTATAGAGAAGACAATGAAACTACAAAGACGTAAATCTCCACCAAACAAAGGTCCTTCCTCTTAACTATATGAAGTATGTGCTTCTTTGTTTGGTGGAGATGTCCTCATATTCCTCAGCATCAAGAACTCCTCACCAAAATCGGCAGGTAACTGGCTGTGAAGGCCGCTTGTTAAGCTCTCTATCATCCTGACAAAAGGCAGGAAGTCCTTTGGATACTACTAATGTGGGTGGGGCAAAACAGGGAAGCTTCCAAGTGATTTGCACATTTGCATACCCCTAGCAATTTAAAGGGAGAACCATGAACTCAGCTCTCACCAGGACAGGGTAACAAAGAACCCACTGGTCACAGTCACATACAGAATGCGCTCCAATAGATTAAGGATGCAGTCACCTCCACAAAGGATTTCAGAACGTTTATCAATATGAAATTGGTGAGAAAGCACACTTGCTTTGCCAAGCCCAGGAGTTAGGATCATTTGTACTTTACAGAAGTTAAGTTTAAATGGGGGCACCTGCTATGTTCCTATTTGCAAGTGCTTCATGTTGAAGTTTAATTTCTCTGAAATGAGCATCATGGTCAGAACGGCCCTTGGGGACCCCATCCCACAGGGCCCGGCCGCAACTTAATTGGGGAGAGTGCAGCGCAACCCCCATCCCTGGGCCGTTTTCCGGCCCCGCCTTACATATATATATTTTTAATGGGGGAGGAGGGCCACGGGGCCGCTTACTTTGGGCCAATTTTAACCCCGGGGACTCCATCTCCCGGGGCCCAACCATAAACAAATGGGGGAGGGGTCCGTGCAGCCCCTGCCCTGGGCCGACTGTGGCCCTGGGACTCCATCCCCTGGGGCCCAGCCTCAACATATATATATTTTTAATGGGGGCCACAAGGCCTCTCTCCCCGGGCTGATTTCGGCCCTGGGGGCCCCATTCCCGGGGGTCAGGCCATGGCTCCTGGGTGCCCCGGGCACCCAGTGTATATCATGGGGACTGTGGTGAAACCTCAAGGCCCTTGTGGTCTCAGCCGGGTCTCCGCCTCCTGCAGGAGCCAGCATTTCTATTGCGCACAGGAAGCTGCTGGAATTATAGCTCCCTGTGTGCAAGAGCAATCATTTCATCTCTTTCCCTGCCCGCATGTCTGCGGGCAGGGAAAGAGATTAAACCTCTGCTTTCAGAGGGCGGGAGCTCTTTGAGAGGTACCGCCAGCTGGTACCGGAGTGTTTGCTTTTGCTTGGTGGAAGCTGTGAGCTCCCACCAAACCAAAACAAACAGCTATGCCCCGGTGTGGGCACCGTAGGACATGGCAGGAGCTGGCCCTGGGGTGTGACATTCCCCAGGGCCATTCATGCTCCAGTAGGTGGGCCATGTGGCCCCCTCCTTTACATTTCAGGGCTGGCTCTGGGGAAGTGGTGGTCCAAGGGTCCCTATGTGGCCCGGGGGGGGGGGGCGGGCGCAGCCACTCTCCCAATCTTTGTAAAAAAAATTGGCCCCTGGGAGGCGGTGGTCCCTGGGGTCCGTAGGGTCTGTAGGGCCCCCCCTGTTAGATTTGGGGGTCTCTAGTTGGCAGAGGTAGGTACCTTTGACCAAATAGGGACCCTTGCGTCTAGTCAGGGTAAAGGGGATACACTCCTAAAATAACCCCTGCTCACCCCCTTGGTAGCTTGGCACGAGCAAACAGGCTTATCTCAGAGGCAGTGTGTAAAGCATTTGTGAACACATACAGTAACCCAGTGACAACACTACAGATGGACACCACGCAAGTTGTAGTATAAAAATAAGTATTTTTATATAGACTTAACACAAGACCACAAATGACAAAAATCCACAATACTGTACTTAAAAATGGTAGAATTAGCTTAGTTCTCTTTAGATGGTAAATGCGACACTTTGAGTTCAATGTACCTTTGGATGCGTAATGCTATACAACAAAAGTGTTGCAGGGAAGGTGATGCGTCGGTTCCTTACACGCAAGAAAGGTGATGCGTCGGGTCCCTACTGCTGCGTAGGGGATGCGTCGGTTCTTCTCCGCGTGGGGAGGTGATGCGTTGGTTTCTTACTACGCTTCTGTGGCGATGCGACTAGCAGCGCCGTGATGCGATGATGATCCGGTGCAATGAAACAAAAATTGCGTCTTCTTCTTGATGCGACACGTTGCGTGCACGCCCGATGGCTGTGCGGCGACTCAACGATTCTTCTGAGCCGCGACAGGCCCTGCAACACGCTTCTCCAGTGATGCGACGGCGTCTGATGCGACGGCGACACTCTTCTCTGGTGATGCGAGGCGCTTCGGCGATGCGATGCGGCAGCGGCGACACCCTTCTTCAGTGATGCGACGACAGCGGCTGCGGCGGCGACACGCTTCTCCGATGATGTGACGGCATGTGTTGCGACGGCGACACTCTTCTCCAGTGATGCGAGGCGCTTCTGCGAGGCGAAGCGGCAGTGGCGACACCCTTCTTCAGTGATGTGACGACAGCAGATGCGGCGGCGTCACGCTTCTTCTTCGTGAGTCGTGCTTCCAGCTCCTTGCGACACGCAGTCCCTCAGAAGTCCCAACACAACAGCAGGCACTTCAAAAGAACTCTTGGGGAACTGGTGGGTGAAGTCTGTTGTCCCTGAGACTTCAGCAGGAGGCAAGCTCTAGTTCAAGCCCTTGGAGATCTTCTTACAAGTTGAATTGAAAGTACCACAAAGTCCTTTCTCCTTTCTTTGGCAGACAGGCAACCACTGCAGGCCAATCCTCAAACAGCACAGAGTAAAGGTTCTTCTTGTTTTCCCAGAAGTGATCTAAAGTCTTGGGGACTGGGTCCCCTCTTTTATACTCATTTTCCTTTTGCTCTCTGAAGGCAGAGAGGCCTTTGCCTAGTCCAAACCAGTTCTGGTCAGTCCTGGAGCACTTTGTTGACAAGACTCCTTCTTTCCTTTCACAGTGTAGGCCAGGGACATCAGACGCACCACAGGAGGTGGAGCCAGCATTGTGGAGGGAAGGCACAGCCCTATTCAGGTCCCAGGTGCAACTCCTCCCACCCATCTACATGAAGATCTCTCTATTCAGCCCTGTGCTGACTCACCCTGTCTCCTGGAATCCCTCAGCCCCTGTCACTAAAGCTCCAGACAAGGAATACACAACCTAGCAGAGGCAGGCTTGGATAGTCAGGCAAGAAAATACCTTCTTTCTAAAAGTGGTATTTTCAAACACAGAATGTTAAAACCAACTTCACTAAAAGATGTATTTTATCATTCTGAGTTCAGGCCTACTAAATTCGTTTTTCTACCATGTTCCCTGGGTCAGTTAGGATTATAAAATGTAATAATCAAAGTGCCCATTCTGGCCTATGGGGAACAGGTAGCCTTGCAATAGTGAAAAACGAAAATGGCTGTAATTCACTATTAGGACATGCCACCCACACCAGGGCATGTCCTACCTTATACTTACAATGCACCCTGCCCTTGGGCCTACGATAGGGGTGTCTGATATGAAGAAAAGGGAAGGTTTAGGGACTGGCACTTGCCCAGTCAACATGGCAGTACCAGACTGCACACAGGCTCTGCAATGGTAGGCCTGAGACACACTTTACATGCTGCTTCTGTGGTTGGCACAACCAGTGCTGCAAGCCCACCAGCAGCATTGGATTTACAAGCCCTGGGCACACTCAGTGCACTGTACTAGGGTCTGACAAGTAATCCAAACCAGCCAATCATGGAGTCATATGCACTTTAGCACTGATCAGCAGTGGTAAAGTGCCCAGAGTCATAAAACCAACAAAAACAGGTCAGAAAGAATACAGGAGGAAGGCAAAAAGTTCAGGGATGACCCTGCAAAAAGGGCCAAGTCCAACACCCCCCATTTGGTGTTATTTAGCCTTGTGGAGGTGGTGGTGCCCCGGGGCTTATAGAGACTCAGGAGGGTGGTCCAGTGCACCCACCTACTTTTTTATAAATAAAGCCCAGGGAAGGTGGTGGTCCCCGGGACTCCAAGACCCTCATGAGGGGGGCCCTGTGTGCCCCCTACTTTTTTTAAACAATGTCCCTGGGACCTGGCCCACTGAGGGACCTTTTCCAAAACAAGTGCGGGAGCCCGTGCTTCCTTTTCTTAAAAAAATCTTTCACCAGATTCATGGATCCTCTGTGATATTTAGCTTATTTTGTTTGAAAAAAATGCTTTATTTCCCTGGCAAGGTCCCTCTGGGACTGCAACACCAGAGTTAAGGGATCAGGGTAGTCCTACCATGCCCCCTTTTCTTTTTTTCGAAAAAATCTTTAGGGAGTCAACTGAAGCTGAGTCCCAAGATGACAGCCAACACTTCCTGGTTCCTTGGCTGCTGCTCATTGCTTGTTGATTAACTTTTGGCAAGCAGGTAGACCATCTGCTATGAATTTTCAGGCACTGGCACGAAAACTGCCTCCACAAGGCAGTATAAAACATTGTCACAGCCGCCTTCTGTTCCTATGAATTAGCAAGCATTGCAATATCTCCCAGTTTACGGGTTCCTCCTGCCCCGATACAGTACGAACCATGTGTATCAGTGCCCTGTGTGTCAGGAATTGGCCCTGGTTCACCCCGGATTTTCCCACTATTCCTTAAAATGTATTTAATGCACCCTGGTCATACAAGTCCCCCAACGAGAGCATCACCGCTTCCATCCACTGCCTCGTATAAGGCCTTGAGTTCTGGCCATGCCCATAGTGGCATCTGTAAGCTTGGCTTTTGTAAGATTACTATTCTAGACAGAATCTCTTACTTAACTGCCGGACATCAGATGTTTTCAAAAGTTAAATGGGGAATGACATGCAGTTCACGATTCCGGGCCCTCTCTGTGGGTGGAAACACATGGGGTTTTACTGGGTGCTTTCTTGGACCTGGTAAAACTTGTAATTGGGAGGGGTGGTACGCTCTCCGCAGATAGTGCTCCACCCTACCCATAATGAATCCCTTACAATGTTCAAATCATCTATATTAATTGAGCCCTTTGAGCCCGTTGAGTCTGTTCCCAGAATATGAGACAAAAGAACTTTCAAATGGGTTTCTGCATCTCTATACACTTCTGGGCAATTCCCCAAATGAGCTGTATCTCCCATAATTGAATCCTCGCTTCTGCTCTCATCATTTTGTATTACTTACATTTCCATATAAAATTTCGATGTGCATTGCTGTGTTTTTCGGTGTATAAATTATATGGAATTGTTTTGAGTGCTTTGTTAAATGAGATGCTCCTGCATTTAATAGCTTTCAAGAAACCGATTGGCTTCATTTTACTGTAATTTACTAAAATTCACTCACATTCCGATGGTATTCTGGCAAAATGAAATGTATTGCAAGTTGTAGAATTCAATTGCTAAGTCTGTTTTTCACAAGCACTGGCTACGCTGAGATGGAAGTTGATTTCTGAAAGCCAGGAACGGATTCCAGTGCCATAAAAAGAATATGCCCTTTAGAAGGCAGATCAATTTCTCGGATGAATAAAAGGCAGCATAATATCTACAACAAACAAACACTGTTCCAGGGACCGCCAGAAGGGATGAATTATCTGGTAGTATATTAACAGCAACATGGATCCAGATAATACAAAAAAATGCAATCACTGGTAAAGGAAAGCGTTGAACCCAGTCGGTTGTCACTGCCTTCAAGTTGTTTTTCGACTTCTGCAATCGGGCCTTTGTTGTTTTTTGTATTCGACGCCGTGGATGCTTTATTGATCCAGCAGGTTAATGTTTACTTCCACCATAATAAGAGTTTGTCATCAAGACAAGGTCAGTGTGCGCGTACAGTAATAGCCGTTTCCATTGCCATGTTTGTTACTCTTTCATGAGCTTTGTGCATTTTTCCACAGCATAGCAACCACTCACTGCATATCTCCACTTCCCAATGTAAAGTACCCACTGCAAATGCATGCACATGCGAGGGGGCAGAGCTATAGTGCTCAAAGGACTTCTAAACATTAACACAAAAACGTCAATAGGATTCTAGTGTTTCTTTCTCTTCATTTTTTTTTTTTATGGAGTTTTATATAGCGCGAACCTAACCCGAATGTATCGGGTATCAGAGCGCTTTACATAGCACCAGTTGCGTTACATGAGGACACATTCATTTTTGTTAGGCACCGGGAGATTAAGTGATTTGCCCAGAATCACAGGATGTTCAGCGTCATTGCCGAGACTCAAACCCGGTTCCCCAGATTAAAGGTCGACCGCCCTAGCCGTTAGGCCAACTCCTCTCCCCAAAATTCATAAAACGAATTCATAAAAAATTCATAAAACAAATTCATACCGAGTCAGCCAGCAATCCCCCATCTTCAGGGGACTGTAATGAAGGGAAGTTAGCGCAGATAGCTCTATTTAAAAGTGCGAGAACAAGATACTTTCAGCCAGCAACAGTAGGTTAAAGCACTTTCCTTAATTGGCAATATGTTTTATAACACTTTAAATGCATATGTGCCTCCAGAAACAGCAGGGTGAAAGATGGGTTGTCAGCGTGCATGCTCGTATTTTATTTTAGCAGAAGCGGTACTACTCTGAAAAGGGAAGCATTGATCGGACCTGCTCCATCTCTTTTTACTGCTCTGTCCACCAGTGAGCACTCTGCTTTTATCAGGTGTACCTGCATGCTTGGACATACTTCAGGGGAACAGATAGCGGTGCACCGGTTATTTTCCACAGCCTTGCATTTCAAAATCACCTCTTCACCGAGCTCGTGCTGAAGCATCTGTGTAGCGCTTCATACCCTGTCGAAACCAGAAAGCGCATACTTATTCCATTCCTTCTGGGTTGCGGATGTCATGCATGCAGGTTTTTAACTCATCCATGCATCTCTATATATCTTTGTGAAATTAGGCAGGTCTTGGATAGGGTGTGCAGACAGAATATCGAGTAAAAAATATCGAGTTGCACAAATATCCAGTAAAAAATATTGTGGTTCAGAAATATCGACAGCAAAAATATCGTGGTCAAGAATATCGACTTAAGGAAAGTAATATTGACTTTAAAAATATTGAAGTGTTTAATATCTTTTGTAAAAATATAGTTGTTAAAAATATTGTTTTCTTAATTAATGTTATGTATTTTAGTATATATTTTATATGTATGTTTTTTTGTATAAGAATTGTTTGTACTTTTAACATATGGGTTAAATTTTTAGTAGTTATTAATTTTTTTTTTTTTTAATTGTGTGTTTTTTATTCCGTAGCGGGTTGTGGGTTTATAAGGGAAGAGGGTGGGAAGTAATTTATTTTTAAATTATGAATTAATAATTGGTTGTTAATTAAATTTAATTGATTAATTGGTAATTAATTATGGTAATTGTGTAATTAATTTTAGTGTGTGTTGAGGTGTTTATAGGTGTAAAGGGTGGGAAGTAATTTATTTTTAATTTACTGAATTGTTTGTTAATTAATTTTAATTAATTAATTGGTAATTAATTATGGTAATTGTGTAATTAATTTTAGGTGTGTGTTGTGGTGTTTATAGGGGTAAAGGGTGTTAAGTAGTTTATTTATCATTATTAATTTTTTGTTAACTGAGATTAATCAAATTAATTAAAATGTTATTATGGTATTGTGTAGTTAATTTTAGGTGTGTGTTGTGGTGTTTATAGGAGTAAAGGGTGGGAAGTAATTTGTGTTTACTTAATATATAGTTGTTAATTAATGTAAATTATTTGATATTTATTTTGGGTAATTGTTTATTTTTTTGTGTGTTGTTTTTACTTTTAATGGGGTAAAGGATGGGTATTAAATACATTTTAATTACTTTATTATTAGTTGCTAATAGTAATAGTTTTTAATTTAAATATAACTTTTAATTGTGTTTTATTATTTTATAGTTTAATTTAGGTGATTTTTGTGGATAATATAGTGTTAAAGTGTGTTTATTCAATTAAATTAGTTTTTTTAATTACTAATATTTTTTTAATTGATTATTAATTATGTTAATTATGGAAGTAAATTTAATTTAAAATGTTGAAGTGTTTTGTTTTTGGTGTGGTGTTATAGGGTAGGAAATAAAATAAATACATTTATGTATTGATTAATTTTTATGTTTGTAAATATTTTCTTGTTTAAAGGAATTATTTTTAAAATGTATTTATTATTTTATAGAATATTTGTAGGTTTTTGTTATATGTAATTAATATTATATGTTTTCTTTTTATATATTTAATATGTTTTATTTTTCATTTTTTAAATATTGTTTTTTTTTAACTGTTTGAGTGTGAATAGTAATTTTTGTCTCTCCGCTACGCAACACTTTCCCTAATGTTGCATTCACTGGAGTGGGAATAGTAATTTTTACCTCTCTGCTATCCAGCACTTTCCCTACTGTTGCACTCACTGGAGTGGGAATAGTAATTTTTACCCCTCTGCTATACAACACTTTCCCTAATGTTGCATTCACTGGAGTGGGAATAGTAATTTTTACCTCTCTGCTATCCAGCACTTTCCCTACTGTTGCACTCACTGGAGTTGGAATAGTAATTTGTACCCCTCGGCTATCCAACACTTTCCCCACTGTTGCACTCACTGGAGTGGGAATAGTTAATTTTACCCCTCCGCTATCCAACACTTTCCTTACTGTTGCACTCACTGGAGTTGGAATAGTAATTTTTACCCCTCTGCTATCCAACACTTTCCCTAATGTTGCACTCACTGGAGTGGGAATAGTCATTTTTACCCCTCCGCTATCCAACACTTTCCCTACTGTTGCACTCACCCGAGTGGGAATGAAATGTTTTACCCCTCCGCTATCCAACTGTTGCATTCAATGGAGTGGGAATAGTAATTTCTACCCCTCTGCTATCCAACGCTATCCGTACTGTTGCACTCTTTGGAGTGGGAATAGTAATTTTTACCCATCTGCTGTCCAACACTTTCCTTACTGTTGCACTCTTTGGAGTGGGAATAGTAATTTTTGCCCCTCCGCTATTTAACACTTTCACTACTGTTGCTCTCACTGGAGTTGGAATAGTACATTTAATTCCTCCGCTATCCAACACTTACCTTACTGTTGCACTCACTGGAGTGGGAATAGTTATTTTTACCCTTTTGCTATCCAACATTTTCCCTACTGTTGCACTGATTGTATTTTGAAATTTAAGTTTAAATACTTTTTATTAGTTTAATGTTTTAATTTATTATAGATTTTAGTTTTTTTATATTTTAAATCATTAATATATATTTTTATTTTTTGACATTACTTTAAACTTTTAACATAAATTAAAAATAATAGTTTATTAATTGTTTTAAAGTAAATATGTGTGTATAAATTATTATGTTTGTGTGTTTATCTTTTTTTATTAAGTTTATTTGTTATATTTTATTAAAATGTGTATTAAATGTATTTTATTTTGTTAAAATTATATTTAATATTTAATATATATTATTTTATTTTATATTCATATAAAAGTCGATATTTTATACATCTATATTTTTAACATCAATATTTTTAAGTCGATATTTCTTTACTTACCTGTTTAAGTATGGGAGTTGATATTTTTGTTGTCTATATTTTTTACTCAATATTTTTAACATCGATATATATATTTTTTTAAACAAATTTTATTTGCCAAAGAACACATATAAAGCAGAGCTCTGTGCCCCAGAAACTTCTTCAGAAGAAGCATACATCATTTTGACTTTGACTATTTCCATGAGCAAAACAGGAAAAGTGGAGGGCAATACAAATTAAATAATAACAAAATAACTATAAACCCACGAACCCACCCCCCCATCGCACTGACGTCCACTCCAGAGCAGTATAGCCAAAGCAAACGTATCATCTATACAGACATGATCTGCCATCTCCCAGAAAGTAATACTTTGCGTCAACCAAGCGAAGAGTTAAGCCAGGTCTAATCGCCTGGCCGGCGGAACGGGCTCTAAATCCAAGCCGCGATAGTCCGCCCAGCGCCTCCAAATTTTAAAGTGTTTGTGTGGACGCCCCCTGGCCACAAAGATGGGAATCTCCAAGCCCATGCAGAAGTCCAGGCCGTTCTTCCATGCAGATACTGAGGGCGCTACCGACGCTTTCCAAGCCCTGGCAATGTCCCTTTTAGCTAGGGTAAATACCAACAGCATAAGATGGCGTTTGTATATATTGCCCCCAATACCATCCATAACGTGCAGGAGTACTACCTTCAGCGAGCAGGGGAGGTCCCAACCCAACACTTCGGAGAGGCAGGCCATGAACCCCCTCCAGAATCGCGCCAAAGCAGAGCATTGCCAAACTGTATGTAACAGAGTACCCTCCTCATGCCCACATCTAAGACACACAGGGGAAGCCACCAGACCTGCCCTCCACAGCTTAACCCTGGTAAAATATACCCGATGAAGGTACTTGAACTGGATAAGGCATAGGCTTATGGCAATGGCCGCTCCCCGCGGGGAGGCCAGAGCCTCCGTCCAGTCCTCTTCCTCTAAGGGGCCCACATCACCCTCCCAGGCCTCCCTAAGACGTTGTAGCGTAGGGGAGCAATGGGTAACTAGGGCTGGTAGATTTTGGAGATCTTATGGTCGTGGAGATCTCCCATGAACACCTTCGCCTCTACTGGGCTGAACTCAGCCAATGTCTCTAAGCCCTCCAAACTAGGGGAAATGGCGTGTCTGAACTGCAGGTATTTAAAAAATTGGTTTTTTGGCATATGGAAGTCTTTTTGTAGATCTTGAAAGGATGTCAGGACCGGCCCCCGCATGACATCTCCCAGAGTAGAGATGCCGATACTGTCCCAGCCACGAAATCCAGGCAGAGCAGCCAGTTGTGGCAGGCGCCCATTGCGCCAAAGAGGGGTCTCCCGGGTCAACGTATTCCACCAACCCATCCTCCGTAGCGCCTGCCGCCAGATCTGAAAGACAATCCTCGTGGCAGACGGCAGGGAGCCATGCAGCTGTGCAGAATAGAGGATTGTGTGTAAAGTATGTTCCCCCATGCACCTTCGTTCAACAGCGTACGCCGGGTCGGCCCTATCCCTATACCACCATTCGTTGAGGACTAGCAGGTGGGAGGCCATATAGTATGATAAAATATCAGAGGTCGCCAGTCCCCCAAAATATGTGGACTGAAAACAGGTCCGTAGGGCCACCCTCGCCGCCCCACCATCCCATAAAAACTGTCCCAGGGCCACGTTAACCTGTCGGAACCATCTGGGAGGGATCGAATATGGATGATTTTGCAGTAGATAAAGCAAGCGCGGGAGCGACACCATCTTAAAGATGGCCGACCGGCCATATATAGACAGGGGCATATGGGACCAAGCTTTAATATCCTCCCGCACGCGATTCCATACAGGAGCCAAATTTCTATCCCATGATGTAGTAGGTGAGTCCGATAAGAACACTCCCAGATATTTCATCCCCCCAGATACTACCTGGACGGAAGATGCCCATGAACCAAGGACCCCCTCATCGCCAAGAACCCAGAGGGTGGACTTTCGGGGGTTCATGTACAGGCCGGAGGTCTCCCCAAAAATCAGCATGATGCGAAGCAGTTTCGGTCCCGTCCTATCCAAATCAATGATAAAAAACAGCACATCATCGGCGTACAGGGCTATACGATCCGACAGTCCCTGTGCCCATTCAAGACCGGTCACATGAGCGTCAACCCGCACCCAGGCAGTGAGGGGCTCCATAGCTAGAGCAAACAGGTAGGGAGACGGAGGGCAACCCTGTCTGGTGCCTCGTCCAAGAGAAAACGTGGAGGAGACAGAGCCCGCCACGCGCACAGACGCTGTAAGGTCTGTGTAGAGCAAGGTCAGGTAGGACAGGAATCGAGGCCCAAAATTCAACCTGCGGATTAGCGCGAATAAATACACCCAGCTAAGAGAATCAAATGCCCTGTCCATATCCGCCAACAAGAGCGCTGCCCGTTCCCCCAACCCCCGGACGGTCGCGACAGCAACATGCGCCCGTCGAATATTGTGACGGATCGCCCGTTGGGGCATAAACTCGGCCTGATCAGGATGGACTAAAGAAGTAATATGTGGCCGCAGGCGGTTGGCCAACGCCTTAGCCAGAATCTTGGCCTCCACGTTCAGGAGAGAGATAGGAAGGTACGACATGTGTTGATCGGGAGGTCTACCAGGCTTGTGGAACACCACCACTTCCGCATGTCTCCAATCTCTAGGCAGATGACCCCGCTCTCTGGCCTCTTCCACCACCCTACGATAGTGGGGTCCTAGTTGCAAAAAGTATCGTTTAAAGAATTCGCATGGAAAGCCATTCGGTCCCGGGGCCTTTCCGGGTTGCATTTCCCCAAGTGCGGTACCCAATTCGTCCTCTGTGAGTGGAAGATCCAGCTCCTCACTCACTTCATCCGAGAGGGCTTTAGGTGGGAGGTCATCTAAGAAGCGGCCTATCACATCCGCAGATATACATTCTTTGGGGGCATAGAGGTCTGCATAATATGTAGCAAAGCTTTTGGCGATAGCAGAGGAGTCCGTAAGGGGCATCCCGTCCGGGCCCACAATGCCAGGGAGGGCCTGGGGGTATAGTGTCCCCTGACACAGTCTATGCAGCAGCTTGCTAGATTTATCCCCCCACTGGTAAATCCTGCTCTGAGTCACCAACCACGCCTGGTTGGCCTCATTTAACAAGAGATGCGAGTAACCCTGTTGTGCCAGCAGTAGTTGGCGACGGAACTGCTGACCTCCGTCATCCCTACTGCGCGCTTCCAGCCCAAGAATTTCAGTCTCCACTCGTACGAGGGACTCCCTGTGCGTTCTGCGAGCCGCCGCACGGAGGGAAATGTCCACACCACGTATGGTGGGCTTCATTGCCTCCCATATAAATTCCGCCCCATCCACCGAGCCTACGTTAAGTGTCAAGTATTGATCGATAGCACCTTCCATATGCTCCCTGTAGTCCTCCCTCTGGAGGTTCCAGGCCGAGAGGCGCCACCAAAAGGGCTGGTGCACCTGACCCGCCCGCAAAGTGAGTGCCACCGGCGAGTGGTCCGAGAGCCCCCGCGGAAGGATATCGGCCGCCACCACCCTGCTCCCGCCACCCGGGGGACAAATAAATAGTCGAGGCGGGAGTAGGAGTCGTGAACCGCTGAGAGGTACGTGTATCCCTGTGTCGTGCCGTGCAATCTGCGCCAAGGGTCTATCCAATCAAGGCCCATCACTAGGGAGTGCAGTTTGGTTGGTTGCCGGACGTCTATTGAACCCCCGAGCCTCCATCGGTCCCTGGCCACATCCATCACATCGTTCCAATCCCCTCCCACAACTGCCAGGCCATCTGGTACATCCGCCCACAGGGTCATAAGTCTCTCTACCAAACCTCAGGACAATGGCGGGGGGCGTACACACTCCCTTGTACTATAGTTTCCTCACCCACTGTACCCTTGTAGGAACAAATACCTGCCCTGAGCTTCCTCCCATGTTTTAACATGCGTGTACGGAACCCGGCGATAGATCAATATCGCAACCCCTGCGACCACCTCACAAACCCTGAATGGAAAACATGGATGTAGCCAAAACGCTGGAAGCCTATCGCCTTAGTCCCCATGAGATGCGTTTCTTGCAGCATAAGAATGTCCGCGTGGGCTTGTTTCGCCTGTTTGAGTATAGCCCCGCGCTTTATCTTGTCTAGTGCCCCCCTGACGTTCCAGCTGATTATCCGAAGGGTCCCAGGGGGATCCCGTTGGCTACCTAACAGAGCTACCATTGGAGGGCTTGATGTAAACCAGTGACACAAATAACATCATCCAATAAGCGCAAGATGACTCTGAAGTAATGTAGGACAGTGCGATCCTAGAACATAACCCCCCCAACACAACACAACAATTCCCCCCCACCCTATACCTCAATAACAATGAAGTACCTGTCCCGGCGGACGTGGCAGGCAGACCCCAACAGGAGGTCCTACCCCTCACCCGCCAATGGATCCCCAACTTACAGCCCATTGTCCGTTGGCACTCTCTCTGTCCGTTAAGGTCGAACAGAGATACCGGCCCTCTTCTGTGCTTCTCCGGTCGAGGTAAGCATATCAAAGACCCCTGAGACCCTGGTCCCACCCAGCAGCTAGTCCGCCGACGTGTGCTGCCGCGGGGCCGACCTAGCCCGGGAGGAGGCACCACATGACTGGGATCGTCGTCTGGACCTGGAGCTTCTGGACCCCTTCGCTTTCAATTTGGGCTGCTTCCGAGCCGCCCAGCTTGAGGAAGAGTCCGACTCCCTCCTGGGCGGGGTGTGAGGACAAAGCCGCACTGTCTCATCCGTCCATTGGAAGACCTCCTCCGGCGAATCGAAGAAGTGAGTACGGGACCGATACACCACCCGCAGCCTGGCCGGATACAACAAAGCGTAGGGAAGCTTGAGCTCACGGAGGCGGGCTTTGGCCGCCACGAAGGACTGTCTCCACTGCTGGACCAGTATCGTATAATCGGGAAATATCAGGATACGGGCGTTGTCGAATAACAGCGGTTCTTTGGCCCTAGCCTGTTTCAGGATAGCGTCCCGGTCATGATAACTGAGTAATTTTGCAATAATAGGCCTCGGGCGGGCTCCAGGTGGGGGCTTCTGCATCAAGGCTCTATGGGCGCGCTCCACCACGAAGCATTTGGACAGTGACTCCGGAGGGAGCCAACTCTCCAGCCACTGAGTAAGGAACCGCTCCATGTCCCTATCTTCGCACCCCTCCGGGAATCCGACAAAGCGAAGATTGTTGCGCCGAGCCCTCCCTTCGGTGTCCTACACTCACGATGCCAGTCCACGTTGGGTGGTCTCTAAAGAGGTCACCCACTTCTGCAGGGTGGCGACCACGTCCTCACCCCCGAGATTCTCGTTTCAGTCTCAGTGATGCGTGCAACTGCATTGCGTAGATCTTGACGCAAAAACATAACGTCAGAGCCAACTGCCCCAATTTTTGCATCCAGGGCATCCCTTGACTGGGTAATGGCAGCCATGAGGGCAGCATTGTCAGGCATATCTCCATGCGACCCCCCCGACGCTCCCACAGAGGCCCCAGGGCCCGTAAATTTATTGATCGTGCTCTGCTTGGCCGAGCCTCCACCTGGCTTGTCTCTCGTCATGATGGACCGCAAGCCTTCCCACACCGTGGACAACGTAGCACCTGAGTTCCCGTGCAGCACCGTCAGGATATATTGGGCCCTGGGCCACGAGCTGGAGGGCAAGAAGACGCGCACTCCCCTGTGCCAGCAACTCACCCCAACGCTGGCGTCGATGGGCTGTCCGGTCCGGGCAAAGGCGGCAGGAAGCGAGAGCACAGCCCGAGCGGCCCGGCCGCCGATCACAAGGCCGTCCGCAGGGAGAGTGGGAGGAAGCCAAAGAACCCAAGTCTGCTGGGGCCACAAGCGCCGACCGCGCCAGACTACCGGACCCCTCTTCAGCCCAGGGCACCTCTCTCGTCACTGTCACCAAGCCAAAAGCCAGCGGGGGCCACCTCCGACCCCGCTTTACCCCCTCGGGGACTTCCACACAGCAGGCCAATGTCACTTTTGCGGCCCAAGAGAGCAACCAGCAGCGCTGCTGCGAGCACACGCGGCCCAATGGACCGCCGAAGCAAGGATGCCGCACCGCCGGCAGAAGGAGTAGCTGAGGGCCCCCCGCCGGACACCAAGGATCCACACGTGCCACCGATGTCCCGGCACATGTCTGCCGCCAATAGCCCCTGGATGTGCCCGCGCGGCTCGACAGGCCGCCGATGCGGGTGCTCCGTGCAGCGGGAGGGAGGGGGCACAAGGAGGATCTCCCACCAGGTGCCTGGACTCTGAGGTGGCCCCCTTCACCGCATCACCCGGAATCTGGGTCACATTCGGCAGCCCTGTAGCCCGGCCTCGCTCCCAAACGGCACCCCCCGTGGCCCGATATAGCTGCCGATCGTCCGTTATTGCATCGTGGAGGGGGGGAGGGAGGGGGCGTTCGGATATCAGGGGGATGTCTCTGGCTGGAAGGCCACAATACCCAAGAACCCCCGAGGTCACTCGTGCAGCTCGACAGGCCGCAGGGGCGAGTGCGTTGTATAGTTGGGGGGAGGGGGGGAAGAGAAAGCACCCGCTGGAGCCCAGGGAGGTCGCCTGCACCGCTATGGCCTGGGGCCCAGGTATTAACTATCGGCCCTCCAACCCGGCCGTGAGTCTGTCCAACTGCCCCCTCCCGCGGTCCGATATGGCCGCCGACCAATGGGGCTCACCTCGAGGACACAGGATAATGGGGGTGGCAGCCGACCCCCAGCAGCAGATGATCCGCTCCGGAAGCACCCCTCGTGCGAAATCTCCGCACCACCCGTGTAGTGTGCAGGCTCCGCCGCTGCAGCGCCGCCTCCCGCCGGGGACTCCAGGTGCCATCCAAAGCAACGTCCCGGCCTCCGCGCCAGGCCGCGAGGCCCCACCGATTACAGGCCCAGCCTCAGGCTGACGCCGCACTGCCGCACAGGTCCATGTCGTGGGTCGGGACTCGGCAGGAGGGGCAGCTCCGTCTCGCAGCACTCACGGGGCACAGTCAGGACTGAAAATCAGACCAGAGAAGCAGGATAATGCAGGATGTGATGTGAGGCTGGACGGAGCTCACTTAGCACACGTCCGCCATGATGGCTTGCTAAGCCACGCCCCCCAACATCGATATTTTTAACATCAATGTTGTGTCAATGAACCCTTGGATAGGGCAGTGCCTGTTACCTACATGACCTCATGGCGATAAATCGCTAATCGCAGTGTATGGATTGCAGCATTGAGATGTTTAACACTTTTCAGAGTGTGCAGTGTTTCAGCTGGCGTGTAGCTGTATGAATTTTGTATTTTTCTTGTTATCGTATTCCTTTTGGAGGAGTGTGCACTCCCAGTAGTTTTAAAAGCACGTTTATGGCGGGCATGCATGACTCCAAACACAAGAGGCACAAAAGTGGATACACCAGGGGATAAACACACAGTCACCCGTGTTTGTCTTTTTTTTTTAACAAAAAGAACACCCCGAAGAAGTAGCGTTTTTGCAAATTAATAATAAAGTAGTTTTCTAAAGGTCAGCATTTGTAACTAAGGCAACACAGCGCAGACTGCGAGTATTGCTGTGCAGCTCAATTCAATTGTAATTCTAATCTAATGGGTTGTCTAGTGCTGGACGCAGCAGCAGTGAGAAGGAGCTGTACTAAGGCACTGTGCATAGCATCTGGTACAGGTGCTCCCTGAAGCGACACTACATTTAGCAGTCGCAGCTTCTCGTTAGCTATTTCAGGAAAGTGCATTTTGAACAAGGGTTACAATTTTTATTCTAGCCTGGACGAATTTATGTGGACGAAGGGCAAATGATTGCAAGTGAGGTGTTGCTGTGAGCAGAAGGGCTCGGAGCGCTGGAAGCACCCCTATTTGAAACTGGAATGCACCGACGAGTGAGGGGAGCATGCCATGGGATGGACACACTCAGTATTCTGTGCATCCTGTCCTGTCAGCGAAGCAAGTATTGGTGCTACAGCTGCCTCACCATCCCGCAGCACAGGAGCCCTGATATGTATCATTTCAACTGCAGACACAAAGTTCAATTTGGGGTGCCTTTTATGAGTCAGTCAGTCTTGCCTCCTTTCTGTGGTCTGGCAGTGGGGCCATTGAGCGAGGAGCTGGGCACCCTGCCTGCTGCAGTGCTTCCCTTCCACTGCTGCTCACAGGTTAGCAGCACATGGTCCGCTCTCCTTCCTAGTGCGCGGCACCTCCAATGCCCTTGGCGCTGTGTGATAGCCGCACCGACGCGGGCATCCTCCTGGCAGCCGGCAGCCCCCGCTGCCTCGGTTCACATATTAGCGCCTAGTTTGTCTCACCCTCAGCAGGTGCCTCCTTCCCCGTCAGTGGTACTGCGACTCCCGTGGTCCAGCCCTCTCCTCTGCTCCAGCATCCTCTGACTGATCCCCAGCAGCAGAGCCCCCAGCGCATCCAGCAGCACCACCAGGAGCCGTACTACAGTGGCAGCTACGGACGAGGCCTGGGCGATGGACGCCACCTCCAGTAAATTGTCGCATTCGAACGGCCCCTCTCATCCAAATGGCCTGGGTTGTGGGGTCTTCCGCCCAATTCAGTCAGCAGGCTTGTCTCCGGGAGAGACGGAATCTCAGCCTCCCTCTCTCTCGGTTAAGGGGCCGAGCCTTGTTAGGAGAAGGGGCTGCTCATTGTGATGATGGCCGTTGACTGCCTGCAGCCCCTTACCTGCCTTCTAGTCATGCAACGCTTGGGTATGGATGGAAATATGTGACGGCATGAATCTGCCGTGGGCACAGGGTCCTTTCCTGGATGGAGGGGCACTGGCTTTTGGTTTCCAGATGAGGTGCATTAGTGCTATTCTCTCGGCAAATCAAGGAAATGAAGTGCGGGAGCCAGAGCTTTGTTTTTCTTTTTTTCCGGCTGGATTCACAGAAAAAAATTGTTTTTGTGGCCCTGGGGGTCCCTGTGGGACCACTGAGCATGCCTAGGGGTCAGGGTGTTTCTACCCTGCCCCCTTTTCTTAATTTTTAATATTTTTATACCTTTTTCCTTGTGACTCGGTTCAACCAAGTCACAAGATGGCTGCCAACACTTCCTGGTTTGAAGTGTTGGCAGCCAATCAGATCTCAGGCACGAGATCGGAAGGGTTCGCAGGTCCTCCGCTGCCATATTTGTATATCTGAGAAATGTCTATATATATCAAACATCTAATTTCTACATTAATTATTTCTATTACATCAGAAAATGTGTGCAATATTGCCAAACTAACAAAGAGCATAGGGGAGAGGATGTGGCGTAATGGCCAGATCTTTCGACCTTGGAACTGTGGAACCAGGTTCGAGTCTTGGCATGGGCTCAACATCCTGTGATTTTGGGCAAATCACTTATTCACATTGTGCCTACCAAAAATGAATGTGTCCTTGTGTAACGTAACTGGAGCTTATGTCAAGCACTTCAATACCTTCGGTTCGAGTTTGCACTATATAAAACTGCAACAAAAAAAGCCCTCATTACAAGAATCACAGCACAGGGATTATTGAGTGTCTGGAATCTTTGATTTCACATGTTATGCTTCCACCAAATTCTGGTAATTATGGGGCAGATTTACTAACATTTTTCAACAGTGTTTGAGATGTAAACTAGCACAAAGTGTTGATTTGTGTTAAATTTACAGTGTAAAACTTCATTTGCACAGTAAAGTCGCCCTAAAGTTTAGTTCTGTTTCAAGATTCAGAACTCAAATGAGATCCATAGACACAATACAATAACACAATGCAGGATAAAATGTAAAAATACAAAGCCAAATTACAAAATTATTAAATCAAGGTATTTCATTAGGTGGGCAACAGCGACATTAATAAATAGCTAAAACTATACCATCAATAATCAATACAAATGTAAAAAGCATTTAAAAAACGTAAAAACTCACACAAATGATTTCATTAGGGGGCATAATAATACATCTAAAGTGGCAGCTGTTATACGTACCTGATAATTCAGAAACAGTGGTCTCAAAAAGTTACGGCGATAAAGAATCAATCAGCTTAGGTCCCATTTTTTAAAACCTTAGACATTACCATTTGTCCCCAAGCTAACAACCAAAGGCAGTAAAATATTAACTTGTTTCCCGCCATTCCCACTATTCAGCAATTGATATATTTGGAATAAAATGACAAAATCAACATCCATCACGCTTTCAGTGATGACATACTTAGGATGGCTATATTGAAACTGAAGGAATCCCATAAACTTTTAAATGGTTGTTTTTTACATGGTTGTCCTATTTGCTATGCTGACAATGACTTTAATAAGGTGATGGTGTGCACACTTAGGGGTATATTTACAAGAATTGCCACTAACTAGTGTAAGCCTTAGTTTGCGGCAATTTTCGTAACGCTGCCTATCGCCGAAAACTATCGCCCTGTTACCGACGTATGTACAATATGTCGCTACAGGGTGATGGTATCAGCTACCCGCGGCGAAAACTGCAGTGAACACTAGCGTCAAGGCGATAAAAATGTTGCTGCTAACAAGAGAAAGGTGACCAAAGGCCAATTAGAGGCAAAAAAACTCACGTTAGTCAGCCTAACGTCACTTTTCTGCCTCTAGAGGCTAAAATAGACTATAAATACACCCATAATAAAAAATTAAAAAATAAAACAATGGAATGCTGAATGGAACAACCAGGGCCAAGTTCAGTACAGGTAAACAACCCCCCCAAACCCCCAACAGCCATGATGACCAGCCAGATCCCGAGGGGAAGAGGAGATGCAGATTCAGTGCCCCATATAAACTTGGGGGAAAACCAGTGATGCATCACTTTTCATAGCGCTTTCCTTGCGACACCATGGCAGCCGAAGCCTTGAAGTGTGGACAGTCCCTGGCGCCTGGAGGCCTCGCTGGACCTGCGTCTGAGACCCAGAGTGAGAGGCAGAGGTGCTGTGGAGTTGCTGTGGCCTGACGGTGGAGGTGGGCTGCGTGGGGACCAAGCCCTTGGGCCGTGGGGGTAGACATTGAGGCATCGGCGATCGCCCTTACATGGAGGTGAAGTATGGCAGGCTCATGGAGACACATTGCTGACCTGTGTGTGAAGATGCCTGGCGCTCTTTGGAGCTGTGATCGGTAAGAGCACTCTGGCCCACCAACGTAGGGAGGACTGCATCGCATCACACGCGCCACCACTACACCTGGGTGCACAGAGAAGATTGCCAATGGTGGGCTGCGCCTCTCTGCTCCGCAGGCCGGAGGATGCGGTGCTGCCTGGACGCTGTGGAGTGTGAGGCCCCTGAGCTGTGCCAAACTTGTGTGGTGGGAGCACTGCAACTTCACGCCTAAGGGGGCCCTGTTGCATCACCTGCATCGGGAGGTTCCCCAGCAGACTTGGCAGCGACTGCTGTACCCAGGCTTGTGAAATCCCACCTGGCTGAGGCTCCTGCTGGCTGAGTCACAGATTTGGAGAGAGCGTGGCGGATTGAGCACCGGTGTCGATGTCCAGGTGAGGAGAAGGTGGGACGGGGAGCGGGGGAGGCTGGGGGGTCATGTTGGGCCCAGACCTAGCACCGGTGGGTGGCGCACACTGTGCCCTGAGCAATCCCTACGCTGTGGAGGATGCACATTGCCGAGGATACCGCACAAGACTGGTGGGGGACTCCACTAACTGGCTCAAGTTGCTGAGATTGGACATTATTGGCAACAGGTGCCAAGGGCATAAGGGTGAGTTCGGGCCCAGGCCCTTGGGTATGCAGCTTGATCCGCCGTTACTCACTAGGGAATTGGGGAACATGGAATCTGGTCACCACTGTTAGATCAGAAGAGGCAACCGGGTGGTGCTGCCTTTCCTCGCCCCCTGGTAGTGAGGTCTTGGGTGTATGGGGAACTATCCCTTAGTGGACTTGCTCTTCTCACAGCGCAGCACTGACTGGTAGCTGCTGCTGCTGTCCCCATCTGCTGCTGCTGGTTTCTCTGACCCGGAGGTCAGGTGTTCAAGGCCCTCCTCCCCCCGCAGGCTCCTGTCTGCGCCTCATCGTTGGTGGTCTAGTGGTAGAGCGTCACTGCTCTGCTGCTTGAATGCCCGCCTGCCCCTCTTTTCTGCTGTTCCTGTCCCTCTTTCTGCTTTCTCCATTGCTTTCTACCTTTGGCTGTGCTTTTTTTTTCTTTGCTTTGTTTGGCTTTGTCTTTCCTGTGCTTTTATACGGTTCCTTTTTCCCTGTCCTCTCCCTTGTTGACGCTGCAATCCCCCGCAGCCCTGCCCCCTCCAGTGTCCTTTCCAGCGTTTCCCACCTCCCAGCTGTCCAGCCCCCGCAGCACTACTTAATGGCGGCGCTGTGCGGCCATGTGCAGTGGGTGTGCCACTGATGCACTGAATGCGTGGCAAAGGCGAGCCAGTCTGCGCAGTCCACGCACGGACCGCGTCCAGTGCCAGGGACCCTGCCCCGGACACTCCACTGCTATGACGCCAGCACCCTCCTTGCCCTCAACCCTGAACGCCACGCTGCCTGCCATCCAACATCACCGAAGAATACCCTTGCACCCTCTGCCTGCCGAAACTGAAAACACACCTTCTGCCACATCAACACACCAGCGCCTCTCGCCGCCCAGCCGACTAACAGCTTACCTGACCGGCTCAACTGCATCCTTCTCAACCTGTTGTCCCTCCATAAACATACCACAGAAATCTGGGAACTCCTCGACGCCAACTCTTCAAGCATCGCCTTCTTCACGTAAACCTGGACCAACCTCTGCTCTGGACCGGACATCGCCATCGACATCCCTGATGGCTACAACGTCACCCGCAAAGACCAACCCGACAGCCCAGGAGGAGGCATTGCCATCATCGACAAAAGCACACTCCGACTGACCATGCACTCTAATGACCCAACGGCAACCATGGAACTCCTCTAGTTCCAGATACGGACCAAGCCCAACACCACTCTCAGCAGGCACCCTCGTCTAAAGGCCTTCCGGCCCATGACCGCCATTCACTGATGCCATCGTAGACCTCATCGCACCCCAGGCTCTCCCATCCACCTACTACATCCTACTCGGAGACTTCAGCTTCCACCTGGACAACCCCAGTGACCAGAACACCACCACCCTCCTGGAAAACTTCACCAACATCGGACTTAAGCAGCTAGTCACTGCACCAACCCACATAGCCAGACACACGCTCGACCCCGTCCTCTCCGCCAGCGGGAACATTCAACTACAGCCACACCACCAAACTCTCCTGGAACGACTATCATTGTATACATCATGCCTTCATCACGCTCACCGTACACCACCGCCATCATTACCCCTCCCCATTGCAGCTGGCTCAAGGCCACAGAAGAACTTCTCATCAACTCCCTCAGCACCACCACTCTGCCAATGCTTACAGACACCATCATCGCAGCGCGCAACCTCCACCAATAGATCTCTAACAGCGATTACGTTTTCATCTCCCCTGTCTTAGAGGTCTGCCTGTTGAAAGCAGAAATTATTGCCACAACCTTTGGGGACCATAACCCAATTCAAATAGTGCTAAGATTATCCCCTGGCCCCACGCCCAACACAGAATGTGGTGCCAGGAACTTATCACCTTCCACGGATAATCTAAGATTGGCATGGCAGGGCATTAATAACACTGGCTTATTCTGCACAATGGTCAGGGGTAAATTGAGCCTCATTAATTCTTGTCTATCGGCTCAGGATCCACACCCCGAGGTAACAAATGCTTTTACCAACCTTTGTGGAGCCATCAAATCCTTGCTGTCAAAACCCGCCACTACAGTGCAATGTGAACCCAGATGGTTTAACCATGAATGTTCAGAGGCTAATAGGCAGTTACGTAAGGCCCTGTCACATAGCCCGAGGAGTAATTCATTGGTTAAGTTGTCGAGGCAGAAGAATAAGTCGGCGATCGCTAAAAGGAAGGAAGAACTATTAAATGAGCACTGGGATGCGCTTGTTATTGCTGCTAGTGTAAAAACGGGAATACATTTTGGACTGCCGTTAAAGATCTAAGAACAATGGGACAGCCATTAACTCCCATAAGCTGCAACATAACAAGTGCAACCTGGGAAAGTCACTTTTCTACAATCTATTTAGCGCCCGTACTGGAACTAGACTTCTTCAAGCATAGGACCCCATCTAGGGTCCCAATATCGATAACAGAGGTTGAGGAGGCCATCCGTCAGAGCGTAGGCAATAAAGCCCCAGGCCCGGATGGGTTACCCATCGACCTCATCAAACACAAACCTGATTTCTGGGCCCCATTAGTGTTAAATGTTTTTAATAATTTAACTAACGCTCCATTGCCAAAGTCATGGTCCACTAGTATCATTGTTCCAATTTTTAAAAAGGGCAACCGCTCGCAACCCAGCTGCTACAGGCCGATTTCTTTAATTGACAACACCCTTAAAATTTTAGGTAGAGTTTTACACAACAAAATTTTTACTTGGGCTGAGGATAATCACATTTTAGAGCAATGCCAATTAGGATTTAGGAGCAAAGTAGGCACGAATGAGCAGTGTTTAAATCTTAACCTGATCATTGGGAAATACACTATGGCACAGCACTCGCCACTTTATCTAGCTTTTATGGACCTGACCTCTGCCTTCGATTTTGTCAACAGGTCCCGTTTATGGTCCATTCTTTTAGCATATGGCTTGGACGAGGCCCTTGTGCATTTTTTAGCTTACCTACACACGGACATGAAGGCACGGGTCAGGATTGGTGGCAGGGGTGAGGTCTCTAATGATATTAATGTAAGTAGAGGGGTCAGGCAAGGGTGTGTTTTAGCCCCACTTCTTTTTATTATTTACATCAACAATTTGCACAAATCATTGATCACACTCACCGATGATGTACCCAGAGTCAAAGGTAAAACCCTCCCTGTGCTTTTATACGCAGATGACGCGGTTTTAATTCGACGCACACCCAATGCACTACGCACTTTAGAACGGGATTTACGGACTTTTTGACTGGTTTAGATTTATGCACCAACTTGAGAAAATCATTTATAATGTCCTGCGGGCCAAGGAAATATCCCTTAAGCTCTATTTCCATGGGCGATCAAAAATGAACCTGCACTAGCACTTTCCCATACCTGGGGTTGGTCTTTGCTGTGAACGGCACATGGTCTGAACATGTGGTGTTTTGTAAGAACAAGTTCTCAAAGGCCACCAATTCTATCCTCAGTCTTCCCCGTCCAAAAAGATCTGGGGCAATTTTAGCGATTTTAAAGATTTTTAAATCACAGTGCATACCCCTAGCAACTTATTGCGCAGAGGTTTGGGGTATTGTCAAAAGCCCCAGCATTCAACAAGAGGAAAATAGATTTTGCAGAAAGCTCCTGGGCGCCCCAATCTCCACGCCCCAGTATATATGCCATAGCGAACTAAAACTAAGTCATATTGAAGATTTTATAAGGGCACGCCCCGCATTGTTTTGGCTAGCCATAATGAAAAATCCTGCAGCATCTCTCACCAGGGAGATAATAGATGATTGTATTAGCTGTGAGAAAGGGATGGATATCCCATGGCTTACTGGGGTAAATAAGAGTCTGAAAACTGTTAATTTTGAAGGGTTGTCCCTAAATCCAAACACAGCTGAGACTGTAGATAAAAAAGTTCTTAGGTCAGCACTGTATGCACTTTATAGTGCGGAAAGACTAGAGAGGGAATTAAAGAAACAAACTGTTGTTAATTTTATACTCATTGAGCGAACTGAACACTGCTTGCCTAGCTATATTACATTACCGATGTCGCACTGGGAAAGAGGTCTCCTTTTCCGTTTAAGGGCTGAGACTGTAAAATACTTGCTCTGTTTCCCGCTTGGGTATAATGCAAAACTCGATTTCCTCCCATGCCCATGTGATGGACAGAGTGGACAGACACTCTTACATTTCTTATTTTTTTGTAATTACTACACAAAATATTCACAATGGCTGTTAATACCATTTAAAAAAAAATTATTTCCCATCCAACTTAGTAGTATACCTAAATTGGAAAACGATGAATTGATTTTGCGTGTCGGAACTTTTTGCGAATAGCTGTAGGGGCTCGCAAATCGATGTGTAACCCATGAAGCCCATCTGTACTTTGTTTTTAACATTATGAATTTTTGATTACGCTGCAGTAATTGTTTTTACTGTGAAGTCCATCTGTTTCTTGTTCCTTACACTATGAATTTTTGATCATGCTATTATAATTGTTTTATTGTGATTTTAATCTTGTATGTGCTCTACTTTTATGGATACGGTGTTATCCGAATAAAGTCTTTTGGATAGGATTGGATTGGATCTCTAACAGCATCGACTCCCTGGCACCCCTCAAGACTACACCAGGCAAACAACACTCCAGGAAGGCCAAGTGGTTCACTCCTGCCCTTCACTAGTCCAGACGCACCTGCAGATGTCTCGAGAAGAGATGGAGCCACAACATCAAACAACTCCGCAACACAGTCACCCTTGCACCATGACGCAAGGGTGCCTGTGTTGGCATATGGCAGCCATTGTGCGCCATCATAGGGGGAAAATACAAGAGGGCTTATTCATTAGCCCCTTCTGACACTTTAATGCCACTGGTGCATCATTTTCTTGTCGTACTTGCAGCATGAATCTTGCACCATATTGCGCCGTATTTACAAAGTGATGCATCTAGGCATATGGGTGACCTTGTGAAGCCCTCTGCCACATTATACCTGCATCAGGTACGATGTATGCCGGGTGGGCATTCCCATGCAACAAAGTCTCGTAGGAGTGGCGCAGTGAAGTCTCTCAGATTTCACTGCGACAATTCTAGGACGCCACTGTGTCAAAACCTTAAGCCTGCCTCATGGCAGGCGTAAGGGTGACGCAGTGCCACAGGGATAGGCTGGCCCCATGAATTGCTGGAGTTGTGTCATGCTTGCGACACAGCTGCAGCAATGCGTGACTTTAGTTCTGACAGATATGTAAGGATTCCAGAAGTATCTGTCATTGATTGAGACATGGAGCGCCGTACATTAAATACGGCGCATTCATGGTGTTGCAAGGAGGGTGCAGTGAAAAGTGTTGCAACACTGTTTTGCCGCAGCAATGCAACACTTTTCATGAATGAGGCCCAGGAATGCGCCCTATCTTATTGATAGGGCGTATTCCTGACCTTTTGTTTTGGCGCAGGGCAGCGCAGCAGCATTCCTTGCAGCGCTGTCCAGCACCTAAACCTCTAAAGTGAGGCCCCAAGTGTTTGCAACAATTTTAAGACCAGCTATTTCCTGGTCTTAAAAAACTGCCTGTAATTAGACTTAGTGGCAGTTTTGGGGGATTATCAACGTATTGGAATTTCATTGTAAATATCGAGAAAAGTGGTTAGCGGCGTTTTTTTCACGGGAATGCCTACCTTGCATCTCATTTTTGTTAAGTCCGGCTAACAGAAGTGGCGATCCTGAAAATTCACTTTCACCCTGGAAAAGTGCAGCTAACTGCAGTTAGCGACAACTTGTAAATACAGCAAGAAAAATAAGTCGCTATAACGGCAAAAAATGAACGCTACACCGGCGTTAAGTTCTTGTAAATATGCCCCCTAGTTAGTCATTAAACTTCACAACTATAATATGTGTGATTCTAAAAAGATAGTACTTCAACATCAGAATTATTTGGGAATACAACTGGGAAGATAATTCAGAAAACAACCTCAAACTGGAGACTTTTCTGCATGCTGTCACTCTTAATCAAAAGGTCAGGCCGTGAAAAAATTCACAATTATGAATTTATGAGTTTGTGGCCATTTGTGAATGAAAAGTGCTCTCATGCATGATTGGCAGAAAACGATTCACAATGTGTGGGACCTGCTCAGAAATCAAAAAAATGACCCAGTGAGCTCACTCTCATAAAGATCTCTTCTGACTGGTACATGCTGCCTCTGCCTAGTATAAGTAGATGAGATTTGCACTAATATAACATAATGTTTCTCACACTTATCTGGCAAACCCCATAGGTTAACTGATTGGAAACATAAATAGGTATAGAAGGTAATATTTTAGTAAAGAGGGTGTTTGATTGTGCGCTACTAAAATAGCCATGAAGCTTATCATAGAGACAAACTGCTTAATTTTTCTCAATTGTCTCTGTGTAACATTGGGGTAGAAAGAGAATTGCACTGAAATTGCTCTAGTGAAAGAGCCCAAAATATTCATTTTGTAGGAAACTGAAATGTAAAGGTGTCTGGTTACTTTTCAAAATGGTGGGGTGTAAAAGATGGGGGTTAGTTTGACTGAGGAAGAAAGTGAAGCGATCAAGCCCTTCTGACATACATACTGAAGATGAAGCCCAAATAATCTGACTTGTGCTTTGGAATATGTGATAACATAGAGCTGCAGGAGTACGAAGAAAAAGGAAACATCTTTAATGCTCCCATTTTTGCAAGTTTTTTCCGTTAGATGTTCAAATATTATTGTTCATTTTGTTATACATTTCTTAAGACTTTGATATTTGATGGAACACAGCATTGCAAGTACATAAAAAGCAGTAGAGATACCATCAGTGTGTGAATACTGCCATCCAAAACCTAAATCTGTTTTCATAAAGCTTCTCACCCAGGTTTGCCCAATCTTCTAAGCGCTGATCTGAGCTAACAAGTCAGTGATATAAACCATGTTGTGCGCTCTGGCTGTCAGAACAAAATCGGACAAATCAGTGCAGCTAAAAGGCCTGTGGCAGACTCATGGAACTGGTTAGCACAGTGGGGAATAATGACATGTTTGTAGTGCTACGTGGACCCAGCCTGCAGCTGAAAACACTGTAAATATGCAAGCAGGGCCGGCTTTAGCACTGGTGAAGCTGTCATGTGTTTCTTGCATGGCCCATTGTAGTTCTCCCTATGTTAGCCTAATTGTGCACATTGTAGGCCGCATTTTATTTGCACATGTTACTATATAAACATACCTGCTTTGTGCCACACTATACTTTCACATGGAACCTGAATATGTTTTCACATTCTGTTCTTTTACTGGGATTTAGTCTGAACACCCTAGACAAGGTCAAACAACAATGCCCCTTGTTATTCTCTCTGGTCAGGCACTGGCACCTAGGCATAACACAAGAACACAGCTGCTGTTTATGACACATATCTTGTCATTTAACTGAGTACAAGAGAGTAAGAAAACACATGGAGCGAGAGTTCTAACACAAGATCATTGCGGCAGTTGAGATGTAGAGCGTGTATGCTAAGATACGGGGTCCGCTACTAATCCTAGAGATCTTTGATAAATAATCATTTAGCTTCATTAGAAAGCGGGGGGGGGAGTAGGCTAATCTGTCATACACCATGACAGGATTTTTTATAGTATATGGTTCAATAGCCATGCTAACAGTAAGTTTAATATTGTGTCATGAATACTGCAATTTAGGACACACTAGTTTGAATAAATATCCTTCGTGTCTTTTGTTTTTTACTTTGGACGAGTATGAGTGAGAGAGTGACAGGGTGTTTCCTGTTACCGTGATCCCTGAGAGGGTCGAGAGTGTTGTGTTCTGGGGTGCCAATTCACTTATTTCTCTGGTAAGGTTAGGAGGGCAAGTGAGGCACTATAGTTAGTCGGACTTGAGCTCATAGGTACTGAGGTGGTATGATGACTCAGTCCCTAACTGCCGATGTTCTATGATCTCAAACATAGTTCTGTTCCTGAACAGAATCCCTGCAATATGGCACCAGCAATAATTTGGTCAGGTACTTACTAGCGGGAACTCTGAGTAGTGATTGTGCTTGTCCACAATACCCTACACCTTTTATCAGAGACGTCCGAGGTGTTAGGGATTTGTCCTCTACAGTTTTTAGGGATCACCAAGTTCTGTTGGTTTTTCACGCTTGAATATTAAAAGGTTTCTACCTGTTTGTGCTACACTTTGAATCCATTATAAATTAATTATGGCATAGCCCATTCCTATTGCTATTAATTGCCGCCCAGTGTTTACTCAGCATTTACTACAACAAGGAGTCCCTAATGCGGGAGCGCTTGTGATTTTCATTATAGAAGAGGACGCAGCGTTACACTTTGAAGTTTTTTAATCCTGGGTCACATTTCTGTCTGTGGACGCTAATGATAATACTTTTCATGAATATTCAACACCTCCAGCGGCTAATGCATATCGTCCTTATGCACCTCTTGAAATTCCTCTTACCGTCTGGAAACACCAGACTTGGTTTAATGGCGCTCTCCCCCATGTGCTTGGCACTGTTCGAATGGGCCCCTTAATTATTGAAAGAGTAACATGGCTGGCATTTGCGGGCTATACCACATATCCAGATATGGCTAATGTAAATTTAGTGCAGACATGCACTTTGTACAATATTCTTGTTGTCCTATATAGACGTCTTACGCAATAAATTTTACATGCTTTACTATCTGGTCCTGCTAGAATTGGCCTACAAGGACAGGCCCAACATACTGTGGGGCTTGTTATGAGTCCCATAATTGTTCATTCAGTTATGGGCAAACGACCCATGAATCATGAGGAAACACCATTTTGGATCGCCCCAAAAAATCGATCAAACTGAAGCTGTGTTTTCCCTTACCGGCCCACAAGACAAGCACAGACTTTTAACTATGTGCTTACCTACTGGACTGGTTCCCACTCTAGCTGACTGCAACACCTTGGGGACTATTTTTGCCACGGTCTACACTCCTTGTCATGGCACTCCCTCGATGGCCGTTCTACCGAACGTCCTCAAACAAATACAGAATGAACATGGGGCAGGTCCTGCCCTCGATTTGGGGATGAAACTTGTGAGTAATTTTCACGTTGTCTCCGAAATGATCTTTTCTAATTTTAAAGGTTAAGCAGCGTCTTTGGCTATATGCCAGCGACTTGCTGCGGTGGCGGTAGCCAACCGTGACGCAAAATACCGGTCATTATTGCTAATGTATACATGCCTTTAGGGCATAACAGTTTGGGACCCAGACAGTACCACCACTTGGCAAACTTAGCTCTGACAAGGATGCCAGACCAGCCCGTGAGTTTCCTAAAAAACCATGGGATGAATTTAAACCTCAACAGAAAAGTAAGCAACACTGAGGTTTTCCAGCCCCAGAGTCCTCTTAAAAACGATCCGATTTTCGTGATGGCACTAAAATGAAGACTCCAGAGAAGTATCAATCTTCTGATACACGCTCTTCTCGTTCCTTTCAGGAATCATCTAGATCAACAATATGACAACGGAAGGAGATCTGACCGTAGACAAGACGTATATGTGAAACCAAAAAGGGAGGCACAACGCTCGTCTGACATGAAGATAAAGAAGAAGGACAGGCCTTCTCCATACAAACCCTCTTTTCAGAAAAAGAAGGTTGCGGCTTTAACTGCTAAATATGCCGCAGACAGTGAGAACTCTCCTCCTGAACAGGAGTTGAGCAGTGACTCTCCTCGAAAGCGCGGCAGAAGTCACCATTTTACACTGGAATCTCCACCGATTTCATGTGTCGAAAGCAACTGAAACATTTATTACAGTTGAAACTGCGGATACCCACGTAGCCCATCCAGACAGACTACATCATTTGGATATTCAAATTGAAGGTGATGTTAAACGCACTATTAAATCAATATTCTGGGACAGCTTAACTACTTCTTATGATATTCTCTTAGCAGAGGTCGATTGAACCCCACCTTTTGTTCTTGCATGCCCATAGGGTGAGGATGTCATTCTCCCTTCTTTCTCACATCTTATCCTAGGTGAAGTTAAGCAGGCTTATGCATTTGAATGGGCCCTTGCTTTGGCTCCTGCTTTTTATTTTAATCATACTGGTTGGGATCAGGATTACCCTTATCATATTATTCCTATATGGTCCACACCTCAGGGACAAGCACAGTATCCTATTAAACGGGATGCGAAAGCACCCATTAAAGAAATTCTTTCCTAGCTGGAGTTCCAGGGAGTAATTGAACCCTGTGCGTCTCAAATGAATAATCCTCTTTTTCTCGTTCTGAAACCAGATCATTCATATTGCATTGTCTTAGATTAAAAACATTTGAATAGTCACACATGCACATTTGCCTGTACAAAATACCCATAGTATCGTGCTCATTAATAATTTAGTCCATAAAAAAATATAAAACCACTTTGGATATTTCCAATAGTTTTTTCAGTCACAATTTGGCTCCTGACTGGTCAGCCTTTAGCGCACTGGGATTTCAAATGCATTACGATCGATCGACTTACTATGAGCTATAAGAACAGCCCAGGAGTTTTTGTGGCATAAATTGTGTTGATTCTTCATTAAATTGGCCCTGGTGCTCTGTCCTACATAGATGACAACTACCTGACGGATGATGAATTAAACCCCCATCTAGCGGGAGTAGATCGCATAATACTGTGATTTGCAGTACTTGGCTACAAGTTTAACTTCATAAAATACAATATAGCTTTTTTGAGTGTCCTTTTCTTGGGATATGAACTTACGAATGAAGAAAAAAGTCTTGCCCCTCACTTTCTGGAGAAGTGTGTGCTATTACAGCTTCCAAGTACACTTACAATATTACAATCCCTGCTATGATTTTTTAATTTTGGCAGAACATACATACCTGAATATGCACAGCGTGTTAAGCCACTCTATGCTTTAATACGCCCAGATTTTTCCGCTTCCTCTTGGATGCCGGAACACACCAACACTTTTAGATCTTTACAATCTGACTGACTTGAAAATCGCCACTTACATAAACGTGTCAAGACCATGAAATTGGTCATCCACGTTTTACCGGGTGCGATTGGACTTACATATGGCATCTTTAATGAAGGTGAAACAGTACCTATAGCCTATAAATTGCATTTATATTGCCCAGCAGAAATGCGTTTTTATTCTTCAGATCAGGAGTGATGTGGTTGTTTCTTTTGGATCCAGTGATGAGCCTTGCAGCAGAGATGAGGGATGCCCTTAGTGGAGCTAACTTGGATCTAGACAGATCGCCAAGGGTTGCACTACCATAGTCCAACTTGGGGATCACTAGAGCTTGAATCGTTGACTTGAAGTCGTCAAGTGGGAGGAAGAGCTTTCTTTTTCTACATACATTCATTTGAAAGTTTGCTCCTTTGGTGGCAGAACTGATATGTTCTTGCATGTTAAGATTCTTGTCAAGGGTTATTCCCAGAGATCTTGTGGAATTTATAATGTATGGAAGGCAGTTACGGGCTGTTAGAAGCTTCATCCATTCTTCAATATCGAGGGATTGTCTGGGTGGGGCGATTAAGAGTAATTCAGTTTTGAGTGCATTTAGTTTGAGGTGGTTTCGGGTCAGCCAGTTCTGGGTTTTTTGCAAAGTTATGTTGAGGGATCGGATATCTTTGGGGGAAGAGATTTTTAGGTATAGTTGGCTGTCGTCTGCGTACATGTGATATTGGTTGTTAGATCATTTCAGAATTTCAGTTAAAGGCTCCATGAATTGGTTAAAGAGAGTAGGTAAAAGGGTGGACCCCTGTGGGACCCCTAATGTGACTGGAGAGGTACTGGACAGGGGCTGGTTAACCCTGATTCTTTGAGTTCTGTTGTGGAGTACTGAGGTGAACCAGTTTAGAATGGTCCCAGATACTCCCATCCTGCGTCAAGTAAGTAAAGTAGACTGCAATGTTTGACCCGATCGCAAGCTAAGGAGGATAAGAAGGCAAGATTCATTCTGATCCAGCATTTTTAACGCGTCATCAACTATGAGTGTAAGGGCTGTTTTAGTGCTGTGACCCTGCCGGAAGCTGGAATGAAATTGGTCTATAAGTCAGAATTGCTCTATGTGTTTGCATAATTGACATGGACACATTTTTCAAGTAGTTTTGCCAGAGTCGGAATGGTGGAAATTGAACAGAAGTTAATTGGATCCGCAAGATCTACTGTGGGTTTTTTCAGAATAGGGGTTCCCTGCCCAGATTTTAGGCAATCGGGTATAGCGCCCTGAAGTAGTGAAGCATTCACTATGTTGGACCAGAGTGGCAGTATAGATGTTTTGATTTCATTAAAGAAGTTAGATGGCAAAGGGTTGCAGAAGTGGTTTGACGGTTGAGTGTTAATAGAATTTTACGAATGGCGTTTTCATCAAAAGTTTTGAATGTGTTCCACAAAGCGTTGTTTTTGAGGGTGTGTCCTGGTGGATGGGGGGCTGGGTGATCATAGGCGGGAGGGGGCTGTTTAGAGGTATGACCGTAAGGTGCTCAATTGCTATTTGAAGGTCACTTTCATTTTTTGTTGTCTTTTTCAGGAAGAAGGAGGCAAATTCCTCACAGTTTGGCTGTAGGTTAGATCCAATAGTGGAAGGGTTGGGTTGTCTATTAGATTGTAATTGACAATTTTGAACAGTTTTATTGGGCAATTTCTGGTTTTGACTAGTTGGTTTCTAAAGAAATTTCCTTTTGAGTTTCTGATGCGTTTGTTGTAGGTGCTCCTCAGAGATCTCAGAATCTTAAGGTGTTCGAGTTTAGCTTAGCACTGGCAGGTGGAAAAAGCAGGTGCTGAGACGAGTCCCATCGGACTCTCAATTCATGCCTCACCCTTAGGGTGAGACATAAATTTAATTCTGCAGCAGTACCACTTTCCACTGCCGCAGATGTAATAGCAACAAAACTCATAATAGTCCATTCACAGTATTGTCTTGTCAGACTTGAAGCATTATCATT